>CM060071.1:38231518-38296518 GCA_030533445.1 Cyprinodon diabolis
GAGGGTCCCAGGAGCAAATTCCACCTGAAATTACATCTGTGAATTAAAGCAAGTCCTAAACTATACATTGGAAACACATGTGTTCGTATTTGTGTGACAGAAAGTCATTAAGGAATATTTGTCAGGTGGAACCACTATTTTTAATGTGACCAAGTGTGATTAATAGGTGATTTAACAAATAAAAAATGGCCATTTTTTTCCCCAAAATAAACATTTCAAAACACCATGAAAGCCCATTAGAAACTCTGGATGAACCCTCAGACGTTATAGATCCACATCTTGACTATAAGTCAAGCTAATCTGGACTGAATCAGTTGAAGCATGTTTGTTCCACAAAGGTTTTAGTGGGCAGTGTGCTAGGAGGAAATGGATTTTTGGCAGAGTGCCTAAAGTGGCCAAATTGTGCCAAATGTGTTTTTCCACACATAAAAGGGAATCTGATTAGACAATATGCTGATTTACATTATTGGAGACGTTATGCATAAGACATTTTAGGTTTATTGAAATAAAATGCTAGAGAGAAACGGAGCAGAGTAACCTCTGAGCTGCTGATATCTGGACAACTTTTACGCACACAGCGAGCATATGTCACGCATGCCTTTTACATCACCTGAAATAGTCACTCAATTATGTCTAAACCCTCCTCGGAAAGGTCTGAGTGTGGATGAAACACCATGTGACTGTGTTTGGGCCATTTCTAGAAATAGATAAACATGAGCAGGTGTCAGTTCGGCCTGGTACCGGGCCCGTCGGGCTTAACAGGTCAATAACCGCTTTATTTCTCCGCAGTCTGAGCTGCATCACTGCCTCTTTCAGGAGATGATTGATCCTCTTTCTGCAGCAGATTTCAGGATAGGAGAAAGTTCATCCCTTCAAACTACAGGAATTGCTTCAGAATTCATTAAAACAGCAGTTTGAATATCAGTGATCTGACTTATAAAGTCTACGTAGAAAAAAAGAAGGAGTGTTCATAAATACTTTGAACAACAGGTCTGACCTGTGATGCAACTGATCCGCCATTTATGAACAGGAGTAGAAGGTGTGTGTTCACAAACCACCGGGGCTGATATTGAAGGAGCTGTCGCTATTTATAGTTTTATAAATCCAGCTGAGAGCTACAGCTGCCAACACAGCTTATTTATGGTTTCAATTCCGTAAATAATCAGTTTATACACATCAAGTATCGATTGGTTTGGTCTTAAATTTGGAGAATTTAATTCAAATCTGAATATCTGATTTCATGTTGATTGTTTTTATCTGGTTCATCTTCATGGCTGCAAAGACTGGGAGCTGATATGGAACCAGTTGATCCATTAAACACAGTTCAACCTGAAAAACTCACATGAAGACAAAAATTAGGAGAAATGTATTGATACAATTACAATTACTTGGTCTTAATTTTGATAGATCTGCATGAACAGGAGCAAAGAACAGGGCTGATTCCCCCCCAGGCCTGAAACTGGTGGTGGAGTGGAGATAGATGGAGTTGGTCAGTCTGTAGACTGCTGGTTGGAGAGACGGTCTGCTAAGCTTTATGGGGAGATCCAGTGGACTGCGTGAGCTGATACTAGAGCTTCACTCAGGGACCTGGAAGATGGAAGTCCAGTTGGATAACACAGGCTGAGAGAACCTGTCCATGATGAGCAAGCATGAAGCGACAGTGGAGAGCAAACACTCCTATTGGGAAGAAACCTCTGGCAGAACCAGGCTCAACATGGCGGTCTTCTGCCAGAGTCCAGCAGGAATGACACTTTGGCTACGATGGTGGAGGAGGGGCTCGGGGTGGGGGGGGGTGGGGGGGGGGAACAATGTCATCTAGATGAAGTCAGAGTGCGACCACCGCCTGCGTACTAGGAGCAAAGAGTTGCGTATCGGAGGCCTTTTAAGATGAACTTTGGATGCCGATTGGCTTTAATGGAGGCGTGTTTCAAAGCTGATTGACTGATAGGTGGATGAGGGAGAATAATCAGTTTATTCAGTTGAACTTTCGCCTAGGCTCCATATTAATAAAACCTGCATTATTCCAAAAAAGCAAAGATCAAAAACATTCCTGCTGGTTCCTGCTGCTAAGGGGTCAAAGTAGATTTAAATTCACAGGTTTTGATATAAAAAAAATACAGAGAGAACCCTTCATAACTGTCGTGTAATGCCATGGCAACCCAGACCTAAATTAAATGAATATGCTACTAAAATGTTAAAATATTTAAAGGAAACAGAAAATGTTTTAATGACAAAACAAGGACACATTTCCATCATATTTAAATAGAAACGAGAACAATGAGAGAAATATTCAAAGATCTATCCACCTTTGCATCTGGATCTTTATCCAAAAATAAACAGAAATTAGTGAAATATTTGCTTTGGATATAATTTAGAGATTCCTTTTGAATGAAATTAAAGAATGTTTAGCATCTTGTGAGCTGGAAGAAATAAAATCTTGATAGTTAGACAAAGGGATTTTGTTACGCTTGGCAGAGGATGATCAGCCACATATAGTTTATTAAGTAGCAAGAGCAGGAAGAGCCGTACTGCTGAGAGCGAACCATCAGAGTTTAGCGTGAAGTGCAGACTCTGACCTAAGCTACACAAAGACGCATTTCTGCACAGCTGGAAGAACAGAGTCAGAGTTCAGCACGCAGTACCGGATCATTCCGGATTATTTTCTCAGACCTGCTGCTGCCATGATCCATCGCCAGTCATGCAGCGTGAGCAACGCTGCGTAGCAGGTGGGTGGCAGGATCAAACGCACGGCTGATACTGCTTTGCTGATCACAGCACAATGATGCATTTTAAACATCTGACCGATTTAGTCTAATCTCATTAACGAAAACTCAAACCCATGACTAGTCATGTTTTTGTCATCAAATATCCACGTTTAGCTCATCAGTTTTCGTTATTGTCATGAAAAAAAGGAGCGTTAACGAAATAATTTCTTCATCGTCATCGTTGACGAAAACAACCCTGCCTGGTTCCTGGAGAGACGTTCAAAAATACTGCTGGATTCTCCTAGTTTAGCTGGTGGTTCTGTACTGGCTGAACTGGGAGGATGTCTGCAGGTTCTTTTTGACTCAGGGTCAGAGTTCAGATCCGTCATTAAATGCTCTAAAATCCAGGTCCGCCATGGAGAACAAACAGAGAAGGAAGCGACAGAAGCTTCTCCTATTTGACGACGTATTGAAGTGCTCCGAGTTAAATGTTGCCACCTTGGGTTTTTAAGAGGGGAAATGTCAAGCAACCACCAGCAACCACAGAGCCAATGATTGGCTGGGGCGGCCATGATCACCCCAGCCAATCATTGGCCAGCACTTCCAGGTGACACGTTATTCCTGTAGGAACAAACTGCTCCACCGCTGGAACAAGCAGTTTCCCTCTGAACCAGAGGGTGGCAGCAGAGATGGTCTCAGACGAAATGTCCTAACAATTTCATTATTCACTTGTTAGCATATTAACCATAAACTAACAACATTACTGTAGCTAATTATTAATTTCTAACGCCTGATAAAACAAAAATTAAAGTCCTGCTCTTTTCAGAACTAGATTTTTGTGCTTTATGGGGGAAAATATGGGTTATGAGTTTCTACAGTCATTAGATCCACTACTCAACATTTCAATGAACCATAACCAGTTTAGATAAAATAGATTAATAAATATGCATGTAGATTTATTAGTAAGGGCTTTGTTAAATTCTAGACTGTTTTTTCTCATTTATTTGGAAAATACAATTTATTTTCCAGTTGCTACAGTGTAATTCAATTCAATTCAATTCAGTTTATTTATATAGTGCCAAATTCACAACACATGTCATCTCAAGGCACTTTACAGTTCAACCAGATCATACAGTCAAATTGATACAAAGTTTTCTATCTAAGGAAAACCAGCTGATTGCATTGACTCCTTGACTCAAATACAATCCCTCACACTAAGCATGCTTGTAGCGACAGTGGAGAGGAAAAACTCCCTTTTAACAGGAAGAAACCTCCAGCAGAACCAGGCTCAGTGTGAGCGGCCATCTGCTGAGGCCCACTGGGGTTCAAGGAGACAGAAGCAGAGATACAAAAAGCAGCTGTAAAAGGCGGCCCCGTCCAGGAAACACACAGCCAGGCAGACGAGCTCCAAGGCAGCTCCCATGCCAGAGGATGAAGAGAGCACATCCACCCAGCCACGGCCAGAGAAACAGGACCACACTGGAAAACAGTAGACTAGTATAGATTAATCTGGTTGAACTGTATCTGTGAAGAGCCTCCAGATCACATGTTATGAATTGGGACTATAGAAATAAACTGAATAGAGTTGAACTAAACTGACCCTAAACTGGTTTTGGCCCCTAAACAGCCTTGCCTCACCCCTTAGTGAACATTGGTCCCTGCCTGGACACCCCATGAACACTTTATGGCTCCACCACTGGTTCAGTGTGAACACACCTTAAGCCCCGTGTGGGACGCCATTCTGTCTTTCGTTACCAGACAAACTGGTCAAACTAGACTATTCTGGTAATGGTTCCTTAGGTCAGACTTGCCTAGATTAATCAATCTGTCAGGAATGAAAGACAGGTAGTTCGGGAAGTAGTGAAGTCCGGCATTAAGTTTGTTTTCCACCAAATTTTCTGCTAAAGCTACAGATTTTTAACCATTTCATTGGAATTCAAAAGTTTAAAATCAACCTCTTTGATTCTGTTTACAGCTAGCTCCTCACTGATTGGCTGACCTCTGACATCACCACCATGCCTCACCTGTTCCTTGCCAGTAAGATCACCATGCCGGAGGAGCTCTATGCCAAAGGGGTCGACAGGATCCCGAGGAACACCATGAGGATCCCGGCGTCCATCTCTGCTGAGAGGCTGAGCCGGGAAAAGGCCAGGAAAGACGGCCCCGTCGTCGTGACGACACGTATCCCGCATGTGAACGAGGTCCAGCTGACGGCGGCCACTGGAGGCGCAGAGATGTCCTGCTACCGCTGCATCGTGCCGTTTGCTGTGTTCGTCCTCATTGCTGGCATCGTTGTGACGGTTGTGGCCTATACCTTCAACTCCCACGGGTCCACCATCTCCCTGCTGGGACTGGGGATGCTGTCCACAGGGATGGGCCTACTTGGATGCAGTGCCATCTGCTGGAGGCTTCGACTCAGGAAGAAGAAGGACAAACGAAGGGAGAGTCAGGATGCCCTCATGGCCAGCCAGAGATACTGCATGGCCTGATCATGGTCACATGTGGACATCAAACTCAAAACTCGTTCATTCATCCAGCAGATATCTAGACTGAATGTACCACACCGACACCGAACTGGATCATCAGTGTACAGAAAGCTCCTAACCAGTTTTTTTTTCAGTCTCAGTGGCTCTAAAGGAGAAGACAGCGCCTCTGTGGACACAAGACATTCTCTGATGAGACCAGAATGTCTGATGGTCTGAACTGAACTATCCCATTAAACTGGTTTATTCTGACCAAATATCTCACAATCTAAATGCTACGTTTACAACAAACACACTTTCACTGCTTCATCTCTGATCCACATTAAAGGGCTGATAGAATGATTCTATAAGGTATCTGGTCCTTCAGGTCTCTAATAGGGTGATAGAATTATTCTATCGGGTATCTGGTCCTTCAGGTCTCTAATAGGGTGATAGAATGATTCTATAGGGTATCTGGTCCTTCAGGTCTCTAATAGGGTGATAGAATGATTCTATAGGGTCTCTGGTCCTTCAGGTCTCTAATAGGGTGATAGAATGATTCTATAGGGTATCTGGTCCTTCAGGTCTCTAATAGGGTGATAGAATGATTCTATCGGGTATCTGGTCCTTCAGGTCTCTAATAGGGTGATAGAATGATTCTATAGGGTATCTGGTCCTTCAGGTCTCTAATAGGGTGATGGAATGATTCTATAGGGTATCTGGTCCTTCAGGTCTCTAATAGGGTGATAGAATGATTCTATCGGGTATCTGGTCCTTCAGGTCTCTAATAGGGTGATAGAATGATTCTATAGGGTATCTGGTCCTTCAGGTCTCTAATAGGGTGATAGAATGATTCTATAGGGTATCTGGTCCTTCAGGTCTCTAATAGGGTGATAGAATGATTCTATAGGGTATCTGGTCCTTCAGGTCTCTAATAGAGTGATAGAATGATTCTATAGGGTATCTGGTCCTTCAGGTCTCTAATAGGGTGATAGAATGATTCTATAGGATATCTGGTCCTTCAGGTCTCTAATAGGGTGATAGAATGATTCTATAGGGTATCTGGTCCTTCAGGTCTCTAATAGGGTGATGGAATGATTCTATAGGGTATCTGGTCCTTCAGGTCTCTAATAGGGTGATAGAATGATTCTATAGGGTATCTGGTCCTTCAGGTCTCTAATAGGGTGTGTAACATTGGTTGGGCTGAAAATGGCATATTAGTTGTTCTATGAGCCCTAATGCAGCCTGGTTAAAAGCCCTAGAATGAAACCACAGGTTTTCTGCCTTTTATGGTATGATCATGAATATTTAGATGAGCTGTGCTCTGATTGGTTGGTTTACAACGAGCCAAGCTGCTGAGCAAAGACGCATCATAGCAACAAGCACTCACTCACTGAAACATCAGATTGTTGATATGGTAGGGGGACCAGACGTCCTCTTTTTCCTGGATATGTCCTAATTTTCATTCCTAAAATAATGTCTGGGGGGAATTTCAAAATCCGATTTTGGTCGACTACAGTGCAGCACGTAGAGAGCCAACGTGGGACGGAGCGACCAAACCCGACTGGTCACCAGGGCAACCGTCACTTACTCTATCCCCATCCCTCGCTGGGGCCTGGTCCGGTCCAGTCATCGGACATGGGCCTTTTCTATGACCCCTTTAAGGTCATAGAAATGTCCAGTAAAGTAAGTCCAGATGCTTCTGCTGCTCCTGTGTTCGATGCCAGAGAGCAGCTTTGCTATATTAGCTGTGATCAGCAGGTAGAAAGTAGCTAGAATCTATGTTGAAGTGAGAAAGTCCTCCTGAAAACATGGTCTGTGCAGTCAGTTCATCCAGATTACCATCCTGCCTTCAAAGATGATTTCTCTGTGGGAGCCGCTCAGACCCCCACATACCGGCGCTGCGCTGTCACTGGGAATCCCCAGCAGCAGCTGCCTCAGGCCCGCTCGCCTCTTGGGGGTTTTCCCCTCCTGTTGGTGGCGGCTGGAAGTAGATGGACATTGTGATGCACCTTGATTTGGTCAACCCTAAGCTTTGCATGTAAACCAGCTGCTAGTGTGTCCGGTGTGAACGTAGCATTAGTAGAAGATTAATTTGTGACAACCAAATGACAATCGGTAAAATGAGTCAGAAGCCTGTGGAGGACTGACCATGTGAAGAGGACAGTAATGTTAAAGCAGACACCAATATAACCTGACTGTGGCCGTAACGTTTCCTCCTAAATGTTGATAAGCTAAAAACATCGACTGAATGGTACTCTACTGAAAGTATGCTGAGCAGCGTTTTGTTTCTCTCTGGACTCATGTGTGACCTCCATTCCTTCCTCTATCTCTGTGTTGGAAATTTACAGGATTTCTTCAGTAAGCGTCCTTTTTGCTGTTTTATGAGACCAAAGCTTGTTTGTCATTCAGTCATAAAAGCAAAGAATAACGCATCATTCCTTCCAGCAAAGGTTAAGGTCTAAAAAGCTGGGAGCTTCCAGGGATCTATAATAGATAGATTAGTTGGTTAAGGAGAAAAATCATTTTCTTACGGCCAGTTTGGAGCTTTGATCATTATTTCGATCTAAAGCTAAGAAATTGTTCTTCAAGTTCTTATGAATCAAAGTATTCCTAAAATCCTTCCCTCAACCAACTTCTGTTCTATTTTTCAAACTCTAAGCTGCTGGTCCACCGGTGTTTCCAGTCCTAATGTGATGGAGGTCACAGCTGGGTCCAACTTCTCACATGCATGACTCTGTTACTGCACTAAATGACGTCACACAGATATTCCTCCTTCAGCTCCATTTATTTATTCTGTCAGTGACTGAAACTCTATTAAAGTGAAGATCTGTAGACAAAACAGAACGACTCCTGTTTTCCTCTTGCAGATCTAATTTGGCCCCTGAAAGGCTGACCTTACATTTATCTTCATTTTGCCGTCCATCTCACATCTTCAATTCTATTCGGTATATTTCTATAGCTCCAATTCACATCATGTCATCTCAGGTCACTTTCCAGTTCACCAGATCATCCAGTCAGATTGATTCAAAGTTTTCTATCTAAGGAAAACCAGCAGATTGCATCGACTCATTGACTCTTCAGCAATCCCTCACACTAAGCATGCTTGTAGCGACAGTGGAGAGGAAAAACTCCCTTTTAACAGGAAGAAACCTCCAGCAGAACCAGGCTCAGTGTGAGCGGCCATCTGCTGAGGCCCACTGGGGTTCAAGGAGACAGAAGCAGACATAGAAAAAGAAGCATAGATACAAAAGGCAACCAGCTCCACAGGCGGCCCCGTCCAGGAAACACACAGCCAGGCAGACGAGCTCCGAGCCAGCTCCCATGTCAGAGGATGAAGAGAGCACATCCAGTTAGTCACAGTCAGAGAAACAGGACTACACTGGAAAACAGGCCAAGCTCCAACATCTAGGAACAAAGGTGTTGATGGCAGCAGCACAGCTGATATTTCTCTCCAGGATGGAGTCACAGCCAAACATCTTTACAGGTGAAAGTTACAACGCTAAGGAAACTTTACTTTAGCATCCTGGGAATGAGGGCAGAGGATGGGTACAAAAAGAGGGAAGCGGGAAGCTGCATACTCTCGGACTCATTCAATGCCTCTCCTCTGAAAACAAGAAAGATCTACACAAGTAAGACCCACACACTTTGTTTCCTAATCCTAAGACGTCGTACAGCAGTGCAGCCATCTGGGATGGTGCTGACAGGAGGCTGGGCTTTCTGTGGGAGTCACTGGAAACTTCCCTGAAGTGCCAAAATAATGGAGGGTCAACAAAAACTCAGATTCTAATGTGCTTTTCTACTCCTGCTTGAGAGGAAGAACTTCTAGAATATTTTGCTATCAGGCTGAAATTCCCCCGAGTTTCTAACTCTCCAGCCTCCGAAGGTCACTGACTTCTGTGTGAACAGCGGAAATCCCAAACCTCCCTATTCTTCCTGAAACAGCTGAGACTACTAGAGGTGTGTCACATTTAAATTACCCAGCTTCCTCCAACCCCCCACCCTTCAAACCTCCTGCCATACTGAGCTGGAAAAGAGGCGGACATGCTAGGAGGTGACCATCAGAAGGCTGCAGAGGGATCAGCAGGGAACAGGAAAGACTTTCTACTCAAACACACCCTTTAGATAAACTTGGAAGTAATTCCTCTGGCAGGCGTGACACCGAGTCTTTCTGAAGGACAGCAGAGGTCAGCGAAGAGGAAACAGAGAAAAAAATGAATGATAATCCAGACTCTGCAGACCCGATTTCATCATTTCTTTATAAACCACTGAGGGTCAGATTGCTTACATAAAAACACAGCAGTTCCTTGGAAGAAGAACGGAGCATGCAGCATCTGGACCGGACAGATGTTTAAACTCCATCCTGGGATTGGAGCAGAACTTCTAGGGAAAAACTGGTTCATAGAAAACATAGAAAATAGAAAAAGCCTTTTTCTTTCCTTCAATGGGGAAATGTCGGTCCTACAGCAGCAAACGTGGTCACACAGGTGGACCTTAAATAGTGTATAAAAATAACAGAATAAGTGGTGAGTAAAAAAAATATATAATAGTGTATAGTGTGTCTACAAATATAGAAGTGGGCACCTGGAGAATAATAACCAATAAACAGCTATGGACATTTTCCAGTAATTTGAAAACAGCAGCAACATCAGAGATGTGCAGAATGACAGCAGCAGGTTATTTAACTGACTGAGGTAGAAACTAGAGACTGACACGGGAGTGGATTTTCACTCCTGTCCAGTCCCACTCCCACAGAAAAAAATGGTGTCCCGTCCTGATCCCGGGCCAGAGTAGAAAACTAAATCCTGTCCCCTGGTGAAATTACTCCCACTCCCATCCCGCTCCCATTCAGAATGACTCCCGCTCCTGCACCGCTCCCATTCAGCCTGCGTTGCAAATCAAACTTTTCGAAGTCGACTTCTCCACTAACTGTTGGTCCCTCCATTGTTGTTTTTGAGCGCGGGTGAAAAACTCAGAGCGGAAGCACTGTTGGTTTTTGGGTCGTGTAGTTTTTTTGAACCGCATTATAGTGTAGGCTTCAAGGAAAAAAAATCCAAAATGGCGGCGCCAGTACTGGATTTTTTTTCTTTCTATTTTATTTTATTTTTTGGCATCGATCCTAGTTTTTTTTTAGTTACTATTGATTTGCTCCCGCTAATGTTTAATCCTGTACCGTCCCAATCACGTGATCGTTACTAATACTGACTCCCATCCCACGGGAATCCCACGGGAGTCCCGTGACCCGTGGGATTCCCGAAAAAATGTCAGTCTCTAGTAGAAACTGAGCAGAATCAGCATGAATGGAAGAACTGGTTGAGGTTGTTGGGAACAGTGGTGGTTCTAGAGTCTTCCAGCTGCTGGGAGGAAGGATCTGTGATAACGCTCCCTGGTGCATTTAGGGTGCAGCAGTCTGTCACTGAAGGAGCTCTCCAGTTCAGCACCAGCTTCATGCATGGGGGGGGGGGGACATTATCCTACAGAGATGTTCATTTAGTTAGGATCCGTCTGTTTCCCACCTCCTGCACTGAGTCCAGAGGGCATCCAATCACAGACATGACGACCAAACTGGATTTATGTTCATTCATTCCAGTAAAAATGTTCTATTTGAAACAAAATATCAATTTTAACAACAAAATAGAGCAAAACAAAAACTAAATCCCCAACACACATTAATAAAGAAACCTCTTCACCTTTATGCTGATCATACAGGTGGAGAAAATAGACTCTCTGTCTGGTTTTTATTTCTGAGCCATAGAGGCTGTTTGTTCACCAGGAAGACAGCTTCTCTATGGCGCCTGGATCAAAGAACATCTACCTGAACAGGTAGGAGCTTCCAAACATGCAGACATGAACAGCCTGGAGGTTAGAGAAACGTCTCAGGGGGAAAACTAGGATCCACAGAGGGTTTCATCTACTGAAGGTTTCTGCTAATGAAGCTGATCTGATAACCGATTAACCTTTTAGTCTTTCCTCCTTTCTGTCCTTCTGATATAAGAGCATTATAGTGCTTTATAACTTAGACAACTTTTATGGTCATTTTATAAACATAGTGTGTTGCAAAACAAACTTTGGTTTAGTACAGCTTTCAGACGCTAAATGGACAAGCATGTAATTATTATTATTGGAGTTACCTTAGAATCTACAACTTTAAAAAGCATCTTTCTTTAACTGTCAGCTGAGTTACATTTAGTTTATCTCAAAGTAAAATTCTGCTTCACATCAATGCACAATTTTTTTTTCTTTTATGAGACAGAAAACGGACTGACTTCCATTCATATCTTCCCTAAATGCTTTTTGAAACAGGTTTTGTATTCAAATTAGGTCAGGTTAAATAAAAATACATATTGTATTTAATCTAAACTAAATAACAAAATCAAAACTCAACCATTAACTTTAACTGATTATCAGTTAATGGCCCTGAAGGCTATTTAAGATGATTACGGAAGCCTGTTTGGTCCAACAGGCAGTCTGATCTGATGCTCCTGAAGCTGCAATGATGCATGAGAGGATTATCAACCTGAAAGTGTTTCAATAGTTCCTGCAATAAATGAGGAGTTTTTGTGGGATGTGCAGAGTGTCGGCGTGGGCCGGGTTATGCTCTAACGAGCTGCCAGAGGCCGGTCCTGACAGCTCCCAGGATCCGTAATGAGGCTGTCAGTCGGAGGCACCGCAGCTCGTTACGCGTTCTTCCCGTTTCCCAGCAGCAGAGCTGAACCTTCTCAGCCCAAACTACCAAGTCCCTGCAGGAGCTTCTTCCTCTCATTAAAAGTTAAATCCTGCAAAAGACGCCAAACTACTATTGTCGGTTTGAAGCCAAAAAACTGACATCTTAAAAATCTGTTGCTTTTCTGTTGTTTACAGTTCATTCAGCAATTAAATCCTAATTTATCAAAACTTACGGCCAGCAGCTTTTCATCAACTGTTTATTAACTAACAGTAATTCCTTAAACACTAAACAGAACAATATTGGTCTTTTATTTTTAATACTTTCAATCTCGTAGCCTTGAACATCAGCTTTACTTTCTGTTTTTCATGGACTTCAGCATGCAGTGCACCTCGCCATGGTGACATCATTCCTCACCATGGCCGGTTCTAGACAGGGGCCAGCGGGGGGCCAGTGCCCCTGTTATGGCCTCTGTACTGAAGACATAATACTAATTGAATGATGATGCGCTGGAACAGACATGGTTACTGATGGGTCCTTTGGATCTATTTCTTTCTTTTTCTTTACAAATTCTGTTTTAACAATAAGGTGATAGTTTCAGATAAGATCCCAGTTTTCATCTGTTGTATGTTTTTTTTTCCCAAATAAAAAAATGCTCTAATTTTTTCAGATGAATTTAACAGTTTTTCTTGAGTTCTGTTTCAATTTTTCAAAAAATATGTACAATTCCTAAATTATAAACGTATATTGACCTAATAAGAAACAGAATTTTTAATTAACCTAACTGTATAGAAATGTCCATTCATGCAGCTCTCTTAATATATTTGAATCTCTTGCCCTGTTTTTTATTTCATGCTTTTCTGGGCCCCCATGAAAACACTCTGGCCCCCTCCTGGCCCCCTCCTGGCCCCCTAGTACATTTGGTCTAGATCCGCAACTGTTCATCCCCTTCACTAGACGTGGATATACTTTAGTATATTCCGCTGTAAAATCAGTCCTATATTTTGGTTTTTACTGGAGGATTGAACCTCTGCCGTTTCCCAGGATGCACTGCTTTGAGTGGTAACTAGGCGACTGTCAGAGAGGAACCAGAGAAACTTATGGGACTGATCCAATCAGCTCTCTGATCAACCAGTCGCCTGGAACGCTGGTTGATCAGAGCGTCGCTTTGGACAGAAACGCTGCACAGGTTTCACCAGCAACCTCCTCCTCACACCCCGCTCACTATTGTTGTCTGCGCAATCACAGTAGTTCTAATTCTCACATGATGCATGAAATATTTTATTGCCTGCCCGCTCTCACTCACATTAAAAAACTCCACCTCCCAGAGTCTAAAATCTGGGATAATTTATCCAACTCTCGGGCAGCCGTGAACAACTATCTATATCATGGAGACTCTTGGAACTTCCGGGAGACTTGGGATGTCTGCCTTTCTATGAATCTCTTCAGGTTTCTGACCTGATCAAAACTCTTAACATTTTATCTGGCTTCCTGTTCTCTCCTGGTATTTGATGCAGGCCTCCACATCATTCCAGTCAGGTTCTTCACTCAGATCCATCGACATGAATGTTGAGAACTCTTCCACTTCAGTCGCCCACTTCTCTAGATCAGGGGTCACCCACCTGCAGACTGTGGTCCGTAGTCAGCTACAGGTCCATGGTGCATTCACAGCATCCTCTGTTTTCCCAGAGGGAAAGTACTCAGTCACCTATGCAGAGGAACTCTGAGCTCATACACAGCTTTTTGAGATGTCCAGCACCTTTATTAGACTCTGAAGCTTTGCACACGGTGCGCTCAGCCTCCCACTTGTCCCGTCCGGGACGGTACCTGCAAAACTGCTGTTCATCTGTGAAGCTGCAGTTTCATTTCAGCATTTGTGCCCAATGCTGGTTGCTCTGCTCCGCGTGTTTTTCCAAGCAGTGCTTTCTGCATAGTTACACATTTTCCAGGTTATGTGATGTGGAAAATCCCGCCCTGATCAGCTGTTTCTCTTGTCTCATAGGTGAGAGTCATGCTACTGCAGGGTTTGGCAACCCGCCGCTACGGAGCAGGATGCTGCTCTTTGGCGCCTCCTTGTGGCTCCCTGGAGCTTTTTCAAAAATTTTTGACATTTGATTTTTTTCTTTTATTTTTTTATGGTGAAGAGAAGTTTAAACAAACACTGTTCTCCAATGCTGTAAACATTTGTATGATAAGTAAATTTAAACAGTAAATGTAAACATTTCTTTTAATGAAAATTAGCGGCATAGCCGTAGAGATCAGTGGTCACAGCCTGCAGCAGGTTTCAGCGCGGCGCGGCGGCAGGCAGGTGGCTGTTGTAAACAAAGCGGCGGGTGTTTCTCAGACCTAAAGGAAGATAGCTGAAACACGTCCACCATGGAAAGATTTCTTTATCGTGTTTCTATAATTTCATCAATGCAACAAAACCTAAACCGCGCGGTGAAGGTGTTTAAGTGGCGCACTGAATTCCACATGGTTCCTCCCTCACCTCCTGCTTGTTGGGATCTGGAGCTGTACCACCTTCCTCCAGCAGAGTGCGCTGTGGTTCTCCAAGGGCTGGAGTCTTCCAGCACACCTGAGGCGCATCTCCTCATCAGAGACCTGTCCTATATAACCAGCTGCCAGACCTTGCTTCGACGCCGCAGTGTTGAGCTAGTTTGGTTAGCGACCTGAGCCTAGAACCTAGAATCTTTGCTGTCCCTTGAGTGAGATCTTGATCCTAATTCTTCCTTGTTTTTGCCTCACAGGAAACCTGTCTCTACCTGAGGCTCTGGATGAGTTTAACCTGCCGAGATAGCCCTCGTGAGCCAAACCTGAAGATTCCTTTGTGGACTCCCCTGCTGCTCTTGGCTAAGAGCCTGAAACTCAGATCAAGGTCTGCCTTCAAAGTCAGAAGCAAGACGCTGCAGCAACTCTTGGACTCTGCTGAACGAACAGTCTCTGGACCCAACAGTTCCTTCTCTCTCAAAGAGAAGCCCGGACACCCTCAAGGTATTCTGCTGAGTAAACAAGGACTCATAAAACTCATCACTCCGTTGTCTAATCAAACTATCATCTCTGCAGACTCCAGTGTTCCATCCCTGACCAGTTCCAGTTTATGATCTTGTGTTTTGTGCAAACCAAAATAAACTCTGTTAAACCTTTTACCCAGCCTCCGTTGTGTTCTGCATATGGGCTTGAAGCTTTAGACCCATCATGACACTGCTGGGACATTTGCTCCAGGATAAACATTTAAATATGAATGCTTATTATATATTTAATATAGTGGTCTAATACACTTAGAGCCTGTGTTGCCATGAGAGGCTGATTGAAGACTTTTACATTTTTGCAGTTCCAGACAGATTAGTTTTTTGTTTTTTGGTCCAATATGGCTCTTTGAGCAGTTTGGGTTGCCGACCCCTGAGCTGCTGTGTCGGAGCTGCTGCTTCTATGTGTTGATAGGGTAAAGCTCAGAGGCTTCATCAGACATGTTAAGATGCTCTAAACACGTTTATAGAGGTCCTAGAAAGATTTAAACGTATATTTCTATGTGAATGTGCAGAAACACTGCATTTTGTTCTGCTTTCTGTTTGTGTCAGAAGTGTTTGAATGCCTGAGGTCCTTTCCCTGCTGTATCCTCCAGTGGTGAAACATCCACAGCAATACCAGCTACGTCTGAGAGCAGCATTGTGCTGAAGAGCACGGTGTCGGATCTCCTGGCTATAGTTTCCTAATCCGTTCCTTTAAACATCAGTCTGGATATCATATCAGAACCGACAACAGACCGTGACGAGAATCAAACCGAGCCGCTATTCTCTTTGGACACAATGCGAGTTTCCTGCTCTGAGCGCTCGCCTCTTATCTGCCACGGCACCGCACCGAAGCGTTATTCCAACAAGTCTTTAAATCCTTCATCACGTCAACAAATGAAAGAAGCGCACACACTGAGAGAGTTCTTGGACTCTTGACGGATGAAGGGAAGTGCCGCTCCCTGGTTAATGGGGCCATTTGGGGCCCCTGTGCCATTGTTGTGTTTCTGCGACCGGCTTCTATCACAGGATCTCTCCTCCACCTCGCCATCCTGCATCTGCTGCTGCTTAGCTAAACACGCTTTAACCAAACTAGTTTGTTTCTGCAGAGCAACCTCTCCGTGCATCCTGCAAAACCGGCCATCATCAATCTCCAGCAAACAAAGTGTGCTTTTGGTTTGGACTTTTCTCATTCTAACCCCCCCCCCCAACTGTTAATGAAATCCCATAGACTCTGCATACAGGAACATGGGTCAGTTAACCTTCAGCCAACAACAAACAACAGCCTTCCACAATGTCTAAGCAATAAACAAACTTCCTGCAGGTCATTTTGGAGTCTATACCCCTTTTTATTAAGAGGGAGGATATGAGGAGTTAACCTCCACTGCTCTATAACCTTTACAGATCAAAATCATTTCCAGTCTTAAAGATCACATAACCTGCTGGATGTGAGGCGCAAACTGATGTCCTCCTCTGATTCTCCCTAAGAGATTGAATCCCTTTAACACAACATGATTAAATTAAAGCTCCACATCTGGTTCCAGATCACATTGTGCTGGAATCTTCAGCAGGATGTGGAGCTGAATGTTCCTCTGACTGATGGAAAAAGCATCAAAGAATCAAAGTGATATTTTCACCAAGTGAGGAATGTTGATCCTCAGGAGAAAATAAAATAAACGAACAGAAAGTGGAAGCGTTTCATTGACAAAGAGTGAACGGCTGCAGACGGACAATAAGAAAAATTAGCACAGATCGGAGCGATGGCCTTTTATTGCAGATCTAGCTCATCTATTTCTATCCATTCGTTACTGGCATCCATCCTTATAAACCCAGACACCCTTTATTCTAGTGGCAGTACCTAACGCCGCCTCTGGAGGCACACTGTTCAGTTTGAACCCCATCCTGGGTCAGTTTTCCTTTGCTGAATGTTGTTCTAATGACCTCCATATGTTGGTCCACTGCCAGGTGAGAGAAACTGTTGGTTTGCTGAGAATGCAGTAAAATATTAAGGTCTGTAGCACAAAGAGAAACTGGATGTCTCTCCTATTGGTGCAAGAACAAAATGTCAGTATTCTGTAGTGAAGTTATGAGATGAGATGCTTTTTCTCATAGTAGCTTCATCTGGTCTGTTCCTGTTTGGCTGTGACTCCATCCTGGAGAGAAATATCAGCTGTGCTGCTGCCATCAACACCTTTGTTTCTAGATGTTGGAGCTTGGCCTGTTTTCCAGTGTAGTCCTGTTTCTCTGACTGTGACTAACTGGATGTGCTCTCTTCATCTTCTGACATGGGAGCTGGCTCGGAGCTCGTCTGCCTGGCTGTGTGTTTCCCGGACGGGGCCGCCTGTGGAGCTGGTTGACAGTTGCCTTTTGTATCTATGCTTCTTTTTCTATGTCTGCTTCTGTCTCCTTGAACCCCAGTGGGCCTCAGCAGATGGCCGCTCACACTGAGCCTGGTTCTGCTGGAGGTTTCTTCCTGTTCAAAGGGAGTTTTTCCTCTCCACTGTCGCTACAAGCATGCTTAGTGTGAGGGATTGCTGAAGAGTCAATGAGTCGATGCAATCAGCTGGTTTTCCTTAGATAGAAAACTTTAAATCAGTCTGACTGGATGATCTGGTGAACTGGAAAGTGCCTTAATATGACGTGTTGTGAATTGGCGCTATAGAAATAAACTGAATAGAATTGAAATTCTCCCAGTTTTTCTGAAAACATTCACAGATCTGCGCTGATGAGGTCCATCCTGCTCAGAACAGCAAAAAACTCCCCCCTCTTTCTCACATAACTTTTAATATTGACACAGATTTTAATCCCGGCTGCTGGAGGCGGCTCACTGCAGCTGTCCAGGATTAAGAAAAAACAACCAGACGCCATTTCAGTTTATAGTTATCATTATTAAAGTAGAAGAAGCAGGGCTGCTGGTGGATCATCTGTTTACATGATGGAGGGACAACTAGAGTTATTTAATGTAAACACCTGGTAGCGTTTAGCTGATGCTAACCCTCTGATAACTATGGGCTTTCCTGTTACCTGGTCTAGTTGATGAAGCTCTGGGAGCTTTCTGCATGTTTGGCCTCTGTCACTCAATAGACTCAATAAATGCTGGATTAATCCTGCTTTATTTTTTCTTGAAAACGAAACACTAGAAAATATTTAAGAATTTGCTCCGATTCAGACATATGATTGAGTATTAATGCCAGGCTAGAGATTGTTTTTATTTTTATTATTATTTCGAGAATAAAGTCGTAATATTATGAGGAAATATTTGTAACATTAGAAGAATAAGTTATAATATTACCAGAATCATTCTCTTATTTTCTCCTATCAGGTTGATGTATGATGACTTCATTCTGGCAGAATAAAGTCATCATAATTTAGGAATTTTACATATTTTTCCACTTACTGGAAAAAAAAATTAGAACTCAAGAAAAACTGATAAATTTAAATGTAAAAATTAAGAATATTTTTTAAAAATTGTTCTGAAAAAAAAATTTAGCGCATGAAAACTGGGATCCTATCTCAATACGACTGAAGCCATCACCTTATTGTTTTTAAACAATTAGAAAAACATAATTTGTAAAGAAAAAAATGAAATAGATCCAAACGCACCCAGCCGGGCGGCATCATTAATGATGATATTCCCCTCCGACATTGAAGGAGAATAACTAAGCAGTTGTATCCAGCAGATAGCTCTCTTATTTTAATAATCTATCGTTAATTTGAACGATTCAGGTAACAAACCTTTGTGAAAAAAACGAGAGGAGGGAAAAACTGGGTCCCAGTATCAGACGCCTTCTCTCTCTCTCTCCTCTTTCTCCTTCCTTTCCTTCCTTTTTCAAACCCAGACTTTGAGGCGCTGCGTTTTTACCCCACTGCTGCTTATTTACTCATTTTCTTGTTAATTTGTTTCTTTCATTATCGTGGCATTTAACCCCCCGTACGAGCAAACTGCCGGTGAGACCTGATGCGATGCAGGACCAAAACCATTTATTCTGATTTCAGGGGAGTAATTTCATGCTTTGTTTCACTGCTTACTGCTGAAAAATAAGGGAGAACATGAAGACTATTTTACTGCTGGATTTTCTTTTTATATTAGAAAACGTTTCCGCCCAAAACGGCAGCCCTGAGTCAATCAGGGAGATGTGAGACAGTTTTCATGTCAAAAGAAAAAATAATGCAGAACATTAGTCTCGTGTTTTATAGGTAGATGTTTGGTATGAAAGACTCAAAGAAATGAGGTCATTTTTTTAATGCACCAACATGTGGCTGCAGTTATTTGGCAAATGATGCTAAAGTTCATGGAAGCACCTTCAGCAGCAGAAATCTCATCCCTGCTCCCTTCTCTGACCTTTTCAGCTTCACACCATTTAGGACCAACTCTTGTTCATCCAAAGAAGTTAAAATCAATCCACTGGACTTTGTTTCCAAGTCTAAAGACGTTTCTCTTCCATCCAGGAAGCTCTTTCAGTTAAAAATGTCAAAAATATCGTTGAGTTCCAGGTTTTATAGAGCGGACCAAAGCAAAGCCTTGTTTTGGCTTAGAAATATGACAACTCTTGTTCATCATTAGAAATTTGCAGACATCATTTTCTGCCCAGCTATAGAGACTATAGTGTTAGACGGCACAGTGTTGGCCTAACAGACTGTGTGTGTAATGGGGACCAGGAGTCCCATTACCCCATGAAATATAATGGTTGATTTGTGTTATAAAGAATTAAGTTTGAACAAATAGTTGGGTGGTTTGAGTTCTTTATTGTTGTTTTGTTTGGACTTTTTTTTTTACATGTGTTCTGGTGAAGCAGATGGACTGGCCATCCTACCCGTGGAAAGAAAGTGTAAACAGTAGTGATGTTACGAGATGAGCCGAGGCTTCGAGGCGTGTGTCGAGTACTCGAGGGGGCGTTCCCTCAAAGCGTGTGTCGAGGCGTGATTCATTTAGGGGAGGGGCCGAAATAGATGGCATCAGAAGCTAGGTGACTTCTTCAGAAAGTGGTTCAGAAAGCGCAAAAACTTCAGCAGGCATTTAAAGTTGTAGGGAAATCATATTTAAAATATTTAAATGTAGAATCATTCCGCCTTAAACCTGCATGTAAATTCATTAAAGTGGAAAAAAAACTGTGCACCTTAAATGATTTTTCTCTTCTAAGACATTTTACACTAAAAAAAAAAAAAAACTTACAAAAGATTTTATTATACACACCAATCATTAACAATTTCAAAGGAACTTAAACGGAAAAAACTAAATAATTGCAAAAAAATCCCAGATTCTATTACTAACTGTAGTTCTGCACTCCACCAGTAGGTGGTGACATGTTCACATGACGCTGTGAGGGATCTGTGGCAGAACGTTCAATGAGGCTTCATCTCAGCATCAGTTGTAAACATAAATGTCAATTATTTTTCCTTAGTTTGTGTTTATGTTAAATCAAAGAACCTTATTTTCCTGGTTTGGCTCCTCAGCAGGGCGGGGCGGAGAAGGCCAGAAGTCCTCCAGGTGCTGTTCAGACGCATTTGGAGCAAACCAAAATAATCAGGAGGGTGGTTCTGGAAGAGTTGTGTTAAATTTGATGGGGTTTTTGTTATTGACTTTAGATTTGTTTAATCATATTGATTTGTATGCATGGAAAATATTATTTTGGGTGTATAGTTTAGGTTTAGGTTTGAATATATATTAACTCTGATTCTTTTTCATAATATTCCCTTTTCATGGTTTCTTCCTTCAGACAGTTAAAGTCGTAGGAAAATCATATTTAAATGTCAAGTCATTCTGGCTTAAACATGTATATAAATGTTTTCTTTATCAGATGATATTGTCCCAAAATTTAGAAAAGTTCAATTTAAAAAAAAATATTGTCTTAAAATCGGTGTTTTTTCCGTTATCTTCTGCAGGCCAGTTAGTTCTACGTCAGCCTGAACACCTAAATTCAGCCAATCATATATCAACGGTCATCTGTCAATCAAATGTTTTCGGTCATAGCATCTTGATTCATATGTCGCAGCTAATATATACCATACCATCACCTGTCTCCCTCTGTTACAAGCCGTGGGGTCAAGCTTGACCCCCACCTCTCCTTTGACAATCATGTCACCTCTCTGCAAAACTTCCTTCTTTCACCTCCGTAATACTTCCAAACTCCGCCCCTCCCTGTCCCTCCCTGCTGCAGAGAAGCTCGTCCACGCCTTCGTCTCCTCCAGGCTGGATTACTGCAACGCTCTCCTCATGGGGATCTCTGGCAGGAGCCTTCAGAAGCTCCAGTACGTACAGAACAGCGCTGCCAGGGTCCTGATGAGGGTGAGGAAACACCAGCACATCACTCCCATCCTTCACACTTTGCATAAAGAGTACAAGATTCTTCTGCACACCCATCACTGTGTGGACGGTGCGGCCCCCACCTATCTCACTGAACTGCTCACACCACACACCTCTTCCCGGACCCGGTCAGGCCAACAGCACCGTCTGGCCCCACCCAGGACACGGCTAAAAACAACGGGCGACGAGGCCTTCGAAGCCGCAGCTCCCCGTCTGTGGAATACCCTCCCAGACAACCTTAGGGCCCCACAGACGGTGGATTGTTTTAAGAAAGGATTGAAAACTTTCCTTTTTAGAAATGCCTACAATTGTTGATTTAAAATGTTTTTTAATAGGCTACGTATGCCTTTGAATGTATTGATTTTAATGATTGTCTTTTACTCTGTTTTTAATCTTATGGTCTTTTAACCTTTGTTTTAATTTTCCCTTTTTGAACTGTAGCACTTTGAGATTTGAATTCAAATGTAAAGTGCGTTACAAACAAAATTCATTATTATTATTATATACGCAACGGGTGAAATGAGAAACCAGAATCCTTTCCTTTCCCATTGAGTTGCGTCCCAGTGTTCACGGGGACGGACGTCTGTGTCTTCGGCAGGCGTAGAGCTAACAGAACTGGCAGCGTTGCGAGGCAAGGGCTCAAACATGTACGGCTGGAAGCCTTCTACACCAAACCAAGCTTCTGCCGCCCTGGCGTCCTCTTCCACAACATCTTCGTCCCCGCTTTCCTCCTCTAAATAAAAAATGGATGACGGAGGAGACTCATCCACGACCTCCGACACTAAACTCTCCTCCTCTTGCATGTTTCCGCTGTCCATAGCGTTCCTTGACAGCGTCGTTTCTAAGTCACCAATTTAGTGCTACTTGGTCCCAATGGAATTTCCCATTGGGAACCTGCTAGCACTAAGATGCTAACTGGTTAGCAGGATGCTTCCCACAAATCGGCCACAACCAAACTTGCTTGCGAACCTTCTGCCACACAATCCCGCCCCCTTGATAATCGACCAATCACATTCACTTTATTCACTCGTGTAAAGTCGGGCACCACTGGGAGAATTCGGAAATGCAACGGTTGGAACGGCCGCTTCCCTACGACTTTAAGCAAATGACAAGTTCAAAACCTCTGGAGCAGTTTCCTAAATTGCAGAACGCTCACTGATTGTAAAAAGAAAGATTTTGTACTTTTCATGGTAGAAGTGATCAATAGTAGTGCTCAGACAACAAAGAAAACCCAAAAAATCTAAATAATAGTGAAGGCTGCAGAAAAGTATCTGGAAGTGAGAGATTTAAACTGGGAAATGGTTGAAAGTATGATGGGAAAACCAGTAGAACCATCAGAAACTGGCATAATGACGATAATTTCAAGATAAATTAGAAATTATGAGGCAGAGTTTGGTAACTCCTTATCAGTTGGTGGCAGTAATGCTCTTTTAACTAGTTTGCCAACCACCATAAAACCTCACAAGAAGAAGAAGAGGGTTCCTTCCTGCATGTCGCCTGAATTGCGTTGGGTATAACATGCCGTTTGTTCTTTTTAGTGTCGGAAGGTGTTAGTTTGCACAAGCTGGAGTTCAATAAAGCCACTAAAACATCAGTTTCGTCTTGCCTCTAAATAAATATCGGCCTCCAGCGGTTAAGCTGAGTCGGTGTAAAAAGGGCGTCCATTAACAGGATGAAACAACATGGTCTTTGCGGTAGTTGCATGTTTTTTATGGACCTCGGCCATTTCTGGGGCCTTGCTTGCTTTTAATGTAATCAAATAGAAATGTAAGAAATAATCTCTGAGAGTGACATAATAAAGCACTTGTTTAATACATATTACATGACTCCTCAAATCCCCTCGGTGACGCTCATGGCAGGCTGACAGGTGTGCGCTCAGACCATCCATTTTGACATTGCTCTCTAGTTGGCAAAATCAAAATGGTGGCTTAAGTTATTAAAAGTGAGCAGCTTTAATCATTGGCTGCTGAAATTCAAGGTTGGAGAAGCAGAGAGGATTAATGTCGTTTAAAGCACAAAGACTCATATCCACTCCGGCCTGCTGTCACTGCCCCCCCCCCGCCCCCCACCCCCCCGCTCATCCATCTCATTTCATCATCTGATTCTGTCTTTTGCTCTTTCTCTCTCCATCAGACCAGCTGTCCATCCGCTGTCCTTCGTCGCTGCCTCTTTTTCCGCCTCTTCCTCTCTTGGTCGGGGTGAGATATGAAGCGGCATCATGGGTTTTATGGAATTCTACCTGGAGATCGACCCCGTCACCCTTAACCTCATCATCCTGGTGGCCAGCTATGTCATCCTGCTCCTGGTGTTCCTCATCTCCTGCATCCTGTACGACTGCCGTGGCAAAGACCCCACCAAGGAGTACGGCCCCGACAACACGCCGGCGCCTCAGAGCCAGTCGCCCATACGCCTCGTCGTCATGCAGAATTCGCCGACCTCCGGCCGCTGTGACCCCAACAACACATCGGGACACTTGGAGCCTCCGACGCCGGACCTGAGCCGGGACAGAGCAGAGAGGGAGAGGGAGAAGAGGAGCACTCTGGTCTGAAGAGGAGAAGTTTGAGGGAGGAGACCTTCGTAAAGCGGCGTCGCGTCACTTGCTGCAGTGTTTTTGTTCTTGAACTCTTAGTTTTTATTTTCAAATTTCCTGGAAGATGCTGCTGACCTGCAGAGGAGGCCACAGATGGTGAGACGTCCAAACTTCTGTTTCAATCAAAATTGATTTCTTTAGAAACAATTTTATAATCAGAGTTCTAGTTGGAAAATCTAAAAGTGGAAAAAAAAGAACATAGAATTTTTTAATTGAAAATAAAAATATTCTATTGACTCTGAACCTTAACATGTGAAATAACATCAGGTTAACATCCATCCATCCATCAGCTTATCCCTGCTGGGGTAACGAGGGGAGCTGGTGCCTATAGCCGGGCAAACACTGCGATTTTTTTGCCCTTTCCGGGCGACTTTCCAACCATGCGAGAATTTTTCGATGATGAAGTGTACAGGGGGTAACCAGGGGCGATCAGCCTCTAATGACCACCCCCCCATCAGAAATCGTAAGGTCAAAAATCAAACATGTTGGAAATTCAGTCGGCTGTCTTAAGCAAATCACTCAGTGGGCAAACAAGGATTCCTCTTCTTCTTCCTCTGAGAGGAAAACCCAGCAGCAGGGGGGGGGCAATGAGTGAAATGGAGTTTTTTCTGTGAAACTGACAGACCGTAGTAGCCATGTTTGCTCAGCCATGTCTTTTCTAGTGAGCTTCATGTTCCTCTTCTATTCGTTTGGCTTCCAGATAGACGAGTCCGAGTAGCGCCATCTCACTGCGGAGCTGAGTCCCACCTGGTTTTTAGACGTACAGTGTGAGCAGGTAGATCGCATCAGAGCGTCGGGTCGCACAGTGTGAGAACAAACATCGTGAGCTGAGAATTCACACTGTACGACAAAACTCTGCGGTTTTGTCGTACAGTGTGAGCTGTAGCTGCGTGCAACGATAAAAAAAAAAAAAAAAAATCACACAGTGTACGCCCGGCTTATCTCCGGCTGAGAGGCGGGGTCAACCCTGGACAGGTCGCCAGTCCATCGCAGGGCCAAACAGGACAAACAACCATTCACACTCACACCTAAGGAGATCTAGAGAAGCCAATGAACCTAACAGGGTTTTTGGACTTTGGGAGGAAGCTGGAGTACCTGGAGAGAACCCACGCATGCTCAGGGAGAACATGCAAACTCCATGCAGAAAGACCCCGGGCCGGGAACCAACCCCACAACCTTCTTGCTGTAAGGCAGCGGTGCTACCCACTGCACCACTGAGCAGCCATTAGATTAACAATTAAAAGCAATTTGAATATTTCAAAGACTTTAGAATCTCCAAAATAAGAGGAATCATTTTCTTTAGGATTAAAAAAAGCAGTAATTTCTTAAATAATGTGAGCTACGGTGAAATGATGAAGCTTTTTAAGGTGCAAAATGGCAGAAAAGTTAAATTCTGATAGTTTTGTCAACTGAGCATTAAGGACCAGTTTGCCCCATGGGGCCCTTATGGGCCCCTGATGACCCCCTGATGGCCCCCTGATGGGTGCCCTGATGGGCCCCCTGATGGCCCCCCTGATGGGCCCCCTGATGGCCCCCTGATGACCCCCTGATGGCCCCCTGATGGGCGCCCTGATGGGCCCCTTGATGGGCGCCCTGATGGCCCCCCTGATGGCCCCCTGATGGCGCCCTGATGGCCCCCTGATGGCCCCCTGATTTCCCCCTGATGGGCGCCCTGATGGCCCCCCTGATGGGCGCCCTGATGGCCCCCTGATGGCCCCCTGATGGGCGCCCTGATGGCCCCCCTGTTGGCCCCCTGATGGCTTTCTGATGGCCGCCCTGATGGCCCCCTGATGGCCCCCTGGTGGGCGCCCTGATGGCCCCCTGATGGCCCCCTGATGGCCCTCTGATGGCCCTCTGATGGCCCCCTGATGGGCGCCCTGATGGCCCCCTGATGGGCGCCCTGATGGCCCCCCTGATGGCCCCCTGATGGCCCTCTGATGGCCGCCCTGATGGCCCCCTGATGGCCCCCTGATGGCCCCCTGATGGCCCTCTGATGGCCCCCTGATGGGCGCCCTGATGGCCCTCTGATGGCCCTCTGATGGCCCCCTGATGGGCGCCCTGATGGCCCCCTGATGGGCGCCCTGATGGCCCCCTGATGGGCCCCCTGATGGCCCCCTGATTGGCCCCGCTGTGTTTGGGGATTAATTCTAGTTAATCTCAGGATAAGGGGCCTCTTTCAAATTTCTGAGTTCAGCTTCAGGGGTTGGAAATGATCAACTTAAACCTTTTTCCATGAAAACTCGGCCACTCAGTCCCGGTAAAGGGATTCCTTAAATCTGTCCAATCCTCCTGCATGCAAACATCTGCATGTTTTCTGATCCTTTTGAGGTCAGATATGCGTGCAGCGGATGCAGACGCCAGCGTGCCAGCATCCCGTTCCCTCCAGCTCTTCACATACATCAGCATCGATATACAGTAAACTTCTGATGCGCTCCAGATCTCAGCAGATCAAACAGATTTAAACCTGAATAATTTCAAGACTTCTGATTGGTCAGTCATGAAATAACTTTAAAGGGTGATTTAAATACGTAGAATTTAGCTTAGGGAGCTGCAAGACAGAAAATCTTTCCTAAAGGATGTGACCTTACATGCTTCCTTACTGGTGCACCTGCAGCTTCTAGTTGGTTTATTTCTGTGGTTGGGATGAAATATAATATATTTGTAGTGATATAATCTATGAGTTGCAGGTTGAATGCAGTTGATCTGAATGTTTTTAAATAGATGACATTCAGCAGCAGGTTCCTGCATATTAATGTTTAGAAAAGAACAGAGATTATTTCATAGGAGGAACTCTAAGGCCAACATTCATCTAAAATCTGTTTAGTTTTAATGTTAATAAGATTAAAATGAATCATAAACTCTTTAATAAAAGGTTTGAACGAGTCTGCAGTGACGGTTACTATCTATTTAAGGAGAAGTCTGGTCAGCGAGGAACAATCAATGGATCATTATTTATACCTAAAACTAATATGTTTGCGGCGATTTAATGATTTTAATCTGTAAAAAAATGAGAATAATAATTTTCATCATGATCACTGAGTCTGGGAGCAGCCATTTTTTAGCCTGGTGAGACCATCCTGATCTCGCGAGCTTTCAAGGTTTCACTCGCAGATCAGTCTGGAGACTCTCCGTTGAAGAAAATTTGGAGCCGTTCACCAAACGAACGTCCAATCAGCGTTGGCTTTGAGGCGGGTTGAGGTGTGACGCAACGAGAAGCGCGACAGTTCAGTCTAAAGAACATGGCGGCTTCAGCCGATGAAACTAGCGTTAGCGTGGCTATCGAGCAAGTTTTATGGGAATAACAGAGTATTTCTTCACTGAAAGAAGAGCAAAACACTGCTCTGGAGGCTTTTCTCAGAGGAAAAGATGTTTTTGCTCTTCTCCCGACTGGTTTCGCCAAGAGTTTGATCTATCAATTGGCTCCTCTTCGTCGTCGCTCTGTTAGTACGTCATATGCTTCGTTGATCTGATTGGTTTATTTGGCCCGTCTATCACCAACATAGGCCAATCAGCTAACCAGTATTTTCGCCCATTTTCCCAAAATTACTTCAACGGAAGGTTTCCAGATGGATATGCGGAGTCAGGTTAGCCATTTATAGCCAAATATAGTAACGCCTCCCTCCTGCCATCTTCTGGCAGTGATGTCACGATGGGATAAGCCGCACATTTAAAGTACTTTATTTAAAATACATTTAGAAGTTTGTATTCGAAATATGAGTGGACTTTTCCTTTAAGAAGCTCAGATAAGTTGTTAAAACTCCACTTTGTGACTTTGGGAGTCGTTGGATTTTCTAAAGATTGGTTAAAGTGTCAGAAGGCAAACCTTATGCTGTATTTCCTGAGAAACACCCAGAAGGTTTAGTCTGTGGGAATTATTTTCTTTGGGACCATGGAGAAAATCAGACCTGCAGGACTTGAGAAGTTATCAGTGCTTCAGACGTTCTCCATCTGTTGTTCCTTATGGCGAACGGAGCGTTGGTGTGTTTCACAGCCTGAGGATTCCCCCCCCAACGCCATCAGCTGAGTGTTTTTCATCTTCTTTCATCATCATGCAATGAGTCCTTCAGCTCCAACATCTTTCAGCAGCCACATCTAAACCAGCAAGCAGAGGTCTGTGGGGGTCAGCCCCTCTGTGTGACAAACGTCGAATGGATGAGCGAAGCGCCCCTCCATTCATCCTTTCCCGTCCATGCAGGGTTTATGATGGCAGCTCGCCTCAGCTGATGGAGGCAGCCGGGGATTACAAGCAGCACAAACAAAGGCTTAGACGTCAGGCTCTTCTGATGTGAATCCAACACATCCATGTGTTCTTCTAAAGCAATGCCCTTTCTGGAGGCTTGGAGTTTTTAATTTCACATTTACTCACAATGGTGACGTCTGCTTATCATGTTAACGCTGTATGGAACAGCAGCAGATGTTTAGAACCACCAGCAGGATCCGTCCGGTTTACAGCCATCGCTATCGGCCCACATGAGCGTTTTTCCTTCTGGGATCAATAAAATATTTTTGAGTACAATCTGAGAAAGCTCCCATGATTCTACTTTCATTAGATGAAGCATTGCCTGAAATAGATCTACCTTCCCTAAGGTTTGACCCTTTATTTACTGGATTCAAAAACAATGTGGATGTTTGGGTTTCTTTACTGATAACGTTAAATTCATTAAGCTTTGAAACTCATCTTTTTTTACAGTAACCCTCAAACTGCCTGTAAAACGAGCAATATGATCATTTTAATCAGTTGCACATCTTAAAATTTGTGCAGCAATCTTAGAAGATCACCTGCATCACTAAATGCGCATATTTAAAGGAAAAGTCGCTCATATTCAGAATTCAAACTTCTGAAAGTTCTTTAAATCTGAAATGATTCCATCTGTTCAATAAATGATCAGTGTTTTTAATTCAGAGTAATTTTCATGTGAATGTGCTTTACTGGAGGCATCCATGTTTGTCAAAGAACACTACTGCCACCTACTGGTTAGTGACATTGTCACGGTGCGGTATCGGCTGTTGATCAAGTCCCAGTGCTGTATCTGGTGTTTGTCACAACGCGCTATTATCCAAGTCATCTTGAAAACATTCTTCTTCCAAATGTCGGCTACATATTACGGGTTTTTTCTCTGGCCAGAAGTTCGATGGCAAATCCTCCCTCTTCAAGTTGGCGATCCAACGACCAACCCGTCCGTGGAGGATCAGGAATCAGAAAGGTGGAATAACTCTTTTTTTCACTTTTACCCGATGTATTCCAGCATCCAGCTGCCATGCACGTGGGCATTGTCAGTTTCACTATAGCTCTGGTGAATTTCAATGGTGAAGTCCTCTGGAAATCTTCAATAATTGTTGTTGATTGCAGATGTGTCTAGTAGTTCCCATTGATTTAGCTTGTAAAGCGGGGAGAATGGCGCTAGGCTTACCGCACCGTGACGTCACTGCTGGAAGATGGCAGGAGGGAGGGGCTACTATATTTGGGCAAAGATGGCTGCTCCCAGACTCAGTGATCAACGCTAAATTGATTAAATCAAACTTATTATTTTTAGTTTCAGATATTGATCCATGGATCATTCCCTGCTCACCTGACTTTTCTTTAAATGCGTGCGAGAGCGTGAACGAGCCCATTTCTCCTCGTGCACGCTCCGTTTGTAAATTTTCCTCTATGTCTGACTCACCAGCAGTTTGTGAAAATGGGGACGGGCAGGTAGGAGGAAACATCACCAGAATGATTGACAGTTAAGACGACCACTGATTCTGATGATCCACCTGGAATAAAAACAACTTCCTCTACTTTACATTTCACTGTTAATTTGAGTAGCAGCCATCTTGCAACCCGGAGTCAGGTTTGGTTATGATGCCCCAATTAATGCTGCAGACAGACAGAGATGCTGAACTGATAACGGAAATATTTCTTTTTATTTTTTTCAGGCTGTCATCTCCTGCTAATCCCAGCCTTTCTTTGCCAGCAGATGAACTTCCCTCCTGGTTTCCGTCCTCCAGCCACAGCTCTACGTTCTGGCTGCTGCAGCATGGGACTCCTGATATCGACAGGCAGGACTTCACCAGTATCACCGTTCTCCTCATCATGCTTCCTCTCATTTGGAGGATTTTTAAATTTCAAACTGCTGGATGGTGTCCTGAAGGGAAAACTGACCTGCCTGGATAAACCAATGAAAGGCGGGGGGGCTAGATCATTTACCGAACATTGAATACAGGAACAACTTCCTATTGGACACAGGATGACATTTTAGCAATCAAAATGAAAACTTCCAAACAAAATAGTTCATCGTTTGGAAAACGTTCTATTAGGATGCAGACGTAGAGCCAGAGGAGCGTTCCAGACGTTCCAGGAGGAACCGTTCTCTGAACTCAGAGTCTAGAATCATCAGGAATGGTTTTTAGCTAAAGTCAAAAATCAAGGAAGGTTCAGCAGATTGTGAAGATGTTTTTGTTACCCTGTGGGGACATTTTCGCTGGAATATGCAGCATTTGGGGGACTTATATGTACTTGTGGGGTCCAACAACGCGTTGCCATGAGGAGAGGTTCTCTGCCTGGGATGGAGGTTAAGTTTAGGACTGAGGAGTGAACTGAGCTTAGATCAGAGTTTAGGGTTAGGCATGCGTTGGTAAAGGTCAGGCTTAGGTTGTATGATACAACATGGGAGGGGGGGCGTTGCCCTCCATTAAAGGGGTTCAACAGAAACATATTGATAGTGGATTGTTGCTGTAAAGAAACGGTTTATCAGAAATCTCTTTGGTTGCAGCATGAAGAATTTCCCTGGACTAAACTCCTGCCATGCTTTTTCAGTTATCGCATCACACTTTCCAGATAAAATAGATCAATAAGGGGGAAGAGAACAGAGCAGGATTTTACGATTGATCACTTTGCAACTTATTAACATTTTCTGGCAGGCTCCGCCTCCCCGTCCCTCTGATCGAACCCAGAGTCCGTGGAGAAATCGTGCTACAGATGGAGATTCTGGGACAAATCCTCTTACATAAAAAAAAAATACACAGCTAACGACCAAGCCACCAATGACGGAGTCGCAGCAATAGCATAACATGAACTGCGCAACCACCCCCCTTCATATTTCATGTTTGAGGATTATAAACCAACCAGCACAGAGTATTAGGAGCTCTGCTGTGTTTTTGTCTGTGGCAGGGGGATTGGGTGGCGGGGGGGGGGGGGGTCGGTTACATAAGCTTCGCTGTCAGGGACGTTGTTGCTTTCAGCTGTTAGGTGGAAAGTTAGGAAGGGCCCTCCATTAAGGTGGGGCCCAAAAGAAGTAAAATAAATCATTTTTTTGTTCTCCCTCATTTTTCAGCAGTAAACAGGGAAACAAAGCATGAATAAATTCCCCATCCAAGTTTTTAAAGTTGGCGTCTATTTAACTTTTTCTGTTTTCTGATCATTTTACTTTGTGGAAATTTTACAATAAAAAATTACATTGAAAATGTAAATGATAATCTTCAGTTCATCATAAAAGCATTTCAATCTGTAAAACTCACACAGAGAGAAAAGACAGAAGAAATTCATTGATACATTGTTACTTGGCGCTCAGACCACGGCAGGAAATATCATGCTGAATTTTGATAAATCTGCATGAACAGGAGCAAAGAACAGGGCTGATTCCCCCCCAGGCCTGAAACTGGTGGTGGAGTGGAGATAGATGGAGTTGGTCAGTCTGTAGACTGCTGGTTGGAGAGACGGTCTGCTAAGCTTTATGGGGAGATCCAGTGGACTGCCTGAGCTGATACTAGAGCTTCACTCAGGGACCTGGAAGATGAAAGTCCAGTTGGATAACACAGGTTGAGAGAACCTGTCCATGATGAGTAAGCATGAAGCGACAGTGGAGAGCAAACACTCCTATTGGGAAGGAACCTCTGGAAGAACCAGGCTCAACATGGCGGTCTTCTGCCGGACCGGTTGAAATGAGACAGGGAACGCAGTAAGAGTCCGGGAGGAATGATGCTATGATGAAGCTTTAGCTACGATGGTCATCTGGATAAAGTCAGACTGCGACCACCGCCTGCGCACAGGAGCAGACGGAGTTGCAGATCGGAGGCCTTTTAAGATGATATTTGGATGCTCATGAGCTTTCGTGAGGCGTGGTTCAAAGCTGATTTGCTGATAGGTGGATGAAGGCGAGTTATCAGTTTGAACTTCCATCTAGGCTCCATTTTTAAGGGGGGGGGGGGCTTATATTAATGTCTCTCATGGGGCCCCTAATCCCTAACCTGACTCCGCCAGATGGATTTGCTCCGCATATCCATCTGGAAACCTTCCGTTGAAGTAATTTTGGAGTAATCAGACCAACGAAGCATATGACGTACTAACAGAGCGACGACGAAGAGGAGCCAATTGATAGATCAAACTCTTGGCGAAACCAGTCGGGAGAAGAGCAAAAACATCTTTTCCTCTGAGAAAAGCCTCCAGAGCAGTGTTTTGCTCTTCTTTCAGTGAAGAAATACTCTGTAATTCCCATAAAACTTGCTTGATAGCCACGCTAACGCTAGTTTCATCGGCTGAAGCCGCCATGTTCTTTAGACTGAACTGTCGCGCTTCTCGTTGCGTCACACCTCAACCCGCCTCAAAGCCAACGCTGATTGGATGTTCGTTTGGTGAACGGCTCCACATTTTCTTTAACGGAGAGTCTCCAGACTGATCTGCGAGTGAAACCTTGAAAGCTCGCGAGATCAGGATGGTCTCACCAGGCTAAAAAATGGCTGCTCCCAGACTCAGTGATCATGATGAAAATTATTATTCTCATTTTTTTACAGATTAAAATCATTAAATCGCCTGGCGGCGCCCCTTGCTTCGAATGGACGGCGGATCTTTGGAGCGTTCGGCTCCCGAACGTTTCCACCAAAGAGGAACGACTTTAAGATGGATGACAAACGGCGATGATCGGATGGGAGACCAGGTCACTGAAAAGTCAAATCTCATTTTAACCATTCAACCGTCTAATTTTTTTTATATCAGTTTCTATAAAAACAAGCCCAGCAGTCTGACCTCCTGTTCTAACAGACTCCCAGAGATCTTCTCTTTATTTTGGTCCCTCCATGAAGCCCACTGGTCTTACTGGGATAACCAGCGGAACAGCCCAGTTAAAAAGCTGTTTTCATCATCCCACCTTTTCAGTTTATTAAGAATAAATTCAGATTATTTCTGTAAACCTTTGACCAGCAGATGATTCATGTGGTTTTGTCCTCATGCTGGAATTCTACAGATATAATCTAACATGTGAGAAACTATTTAGAGAAAAGTTTATAGGAATCAGCTGAAATTCACTTTTATTTTTCTACAATGGCGTCGGTGGAGCTCTAATAATAATAATCTGCTTTGTGTTGGAAGCAAATTTGAATGAAATGGCTGCTGTTGTGACATTTTCTCTCAGTTTCTCTTTGTTAGTGTTTGTGTTCTTCAGGTTATTGTGTTGCTGGTGAACCGAGGAATAAACATTAAATGTTCATGACCAAAAATGCAACTTCTATGTACAAGTTTCTATATGGAAAAATGGTCTTGATTCCCGTTGAAAGAATCTGTCTGTTCTGTTAAAAGTTAATCTGATAACATTAAAATTCGAAGGATAATTTATCTTATTAAACTGTTTGGAACTTGTTGGAGTTTCTGGTTGTTTTTTTTTACTCCACAGACAGATTAGATCATCCAGACATTATTCTGCTGAAGTTTGGTTGATTAAATTTTTTAGGGCGCAATAATTATATAACCAACAACCATAAGCCACCATCATCCCACAGCATCTGATGGGCAAACTGGAACAGCTGGGCTTCAATACACCCCTCTGCTATTGGCTGCTAGACTTCCTCACCAACAGACCTCAGTCAGTCCGGGTCGGACAGAACGCCTCTGATGTCATCGGTCTAAGCCCCTCCCCTCAGGCCTGCGTCCTGAGCCCCCTGCCGTTCACCCTGATGACGCACGGCTGCGTCCCCAGGTTCACCACCGATCACATGGTGAAGTTTGCAGACGACACCACGGTGGTGGGCCTCATCAGAGACGACAACGACCTGGACTACAGAGAGGAGGTGGAGCAGCTGGTGGTGCAGAGATAACAGCCTGATCCTGAAGGTGGAGAAGACCAAGGAGATCATGGTGGACTTCAGGAAGAACCGGCCTAACCACGCTCCACTGCTCATCAACAGCTCGGCTGTAGAGGTGGTCAGCAGCACCACATTCATCACAGACACCCTCACCTGGACTGGAAACACCACCTCACTGGTCCAAAGGGCCCAGAAGCGCTTGGACTTCCTGCGGAGGATGAGGAGAGCCCACCTGCCCCCCCATCCTCCCCACCTTCTCCAGAAGCACCATAGAGAGCGTTCTGAGCAGCTGTCTCACTGTGTGGTGTGGAGGCTGCAGCGCCTCAGACTGGAAGAAGGTGAGAACATGGGGGCTCCTCTTCCCTCCATTAAAGGCATACTATGCAACATTTTTCAGTTAATTAATGTGTTCCATAACGTTTTGGATGATTAAATGAGTCATTTCAGGTCGAACAAAGGTATTCTCGGCCGCCCTGGTGGTCTGTAGGGCAAATACCGTACTTGCAATTGCAGGAGCCCTCGGGCCGCACCCACAGGCTCAGAAGTCTCGTGCATCGCGAGAGTCGGTCTTGCTTTACGGCAAGAACTACTACACGCCCCCAGTGAAAGGCATGCTCGTTGCTAGCGCAGTGGCGATATTTGTGCAGTTATCATGGCGGAACCAGCGAGAAAACAGCGAAAGCCCATGTCGGAGAGGCAAGAAAGAGGAAAAGGGCTCTCTACCGCAGTAGACATGGTGATTCGTTGCATTCGCCTGTCTGCTAAGCTCAAAACAACAGCCTGGCTTGACGGAGAAACCAGGAGAACAGCTGAGCATATTTACGACAGTGCACTTTTACTTTCGCCCTCTGGGGGGAGCCTCGCCGGAAAATCAACACCGGTTGCATAGTATACCTTTCAAGGGATCAAAGACTCTGCATCAAACTGACCAAATCAATGTGTTTTTTGCACCATATTTTTTTTCCCCACAATGTTTAAATCTGATTACTGCTGATGATGAGAGCTGTATAAAACAAAAATTCTCTTTGCATACTCTGTCTATACAAATGACAATAAATGTTGTCCAAGTCTATAAACTGGTGCCGTGCTAACCTGGTGTTGATATGAAGCTTATTTTGGTGCAAACTCATTCAATACAGTAATTCCAGCCACAAGCTTGCTAATCTGAGAAAAGCCTCCAGAGCAGTGTTTTGCTCTTCTTTCAGTGAAGAAATAGTTTCATCGGCTGAATCCGCCAAACTGTCGCGCTTCTCGTTGCGTCACACCTCAACCCGCCTCAAAGCAACGCTGATTGGACGTTCGTTTGGTGAACGGCTCCAAATTTTCTTCAACGGAGAGTCTCCAGACTGATCTGCGAGTGAAACCTTGAAAGCTCGCGAGATCAGGATGGTCTCACGAGGCTACAAGCTTGCTGCAGCCATTGGAAAAGCTTCTGGCATAATTCTGTCCGGTTTCTGACTAATTTCTTCTTATAATTCATTCGAATGATTTGGCTTCCTGGCTTTTAACCTGAGAGCAAACATCTGGAAGAGGTCAAAGGTAGAAATGTGGGAAAGCCATTCCAGAAGTTCAGTGTTGCAGTTAAAAAACTAACAAACATAAATTAGTTCTGTTAAGCTCCTCCAGGACTTTATTCTAGTGTTTGATCCGATGATCATGCTGTTGGCAACTGGTAAGAAAATACTTTAAAAATACTTTCCCAGCTTGTGTAAATAAAGAAAAAAAAATAATAAACTCCCAGAGTGCTGTTAACCCCCTGGGTGTTGAAGGCCTCCAACAGGACTAGATTTATGGCTTTCAGGTGATGTTTGGCTGAGAAGAGTATGTGAGGTGGGGGTGTTGGAGGTGATGGGTGGGGTTGAGTCATCTTAAATGGACAGATTTATCTGGAAGCAGGAGAATTTATTTTGGAGGGCTTGTGGGGGTGCAGCGCGGCTGATTGACAGACCGAGTCACGGAAGTAGGATTGCAGAGAGAGAGAAATGGAGCATGAAAATTAAATTAAGTGAAGTCGGTCAAAGCAAACTTAACAAAAGAAGGCAAGACAGATGGAGACGGTTCACTCACTGTTTTTCCAGGACCTGGTTTAGCTCCAAGGCGAGGCTAACTGCGTGCAGCGAGGCTAACTGCGTGCAGCGAGGCTAACTGCGTGCAGCGAGGCTAAGGCTTTATCCTGCTTTCCCTGCCTCAAAGGTCAGGATCTGAGCCAGCATAGATAAAGACAGCTAGGACTGATTTAAAGCACTTTGTAGAAAAGGCAAAGAAGGATGAACAATCTGGGATTCACATGGAAAATAATAGAATCTAGTCTACTTTTTCTACACGTTTGTTCATTTGCATCGTTGCTATTAAATAAACACATTCTGAGAAAATAAATAGTTTTTATATATAAAAAAATATATAAAGCTGACTAATAGCTTCTCCTTTATTAAACTGGTTCATTATTTCTTTGGGTTTGTGACCCAATATTGGACGAAACACAGATTTCCCTTCACAGCCTCAGAAGGACAAGATTTATGTACAGAAAGTAAACCTGGAGATGAAATTATGTGTTGTTTTTATAAAATGAAGCCTAGTTCAACTGAAGAACCTGAATCACCCTCATCCGCCTCCAGCTAATCAGCTTCAAACCACACCTCCACGAAGCCCAATCAGCATCCAGAATTCATTGTAAAATGTCTCCAATGCACAACTCAGTCTGCGACAAAGGTCACAATTCTGCATCTTGCTACGCAGAAGCGGCAAGAAAAACAACAACTATGGCAGATGATGATGCGGAGAGCAGTATTTATGTTTAACCATATTGAAACGATTGATTTTTTACGGTTGGAAATGCGGAGAGGCGCGCCGGCACTACCGTCCATGTTTACTTCCGGAAAAAAAGAGCACGCTGGCCTGTGACGTCATTACGTCCTCTACTGCGCATGCGGGACACTTGCGTTGTATGACTTCTAAAGTGCAGCAGTGATCAAATGTAAACAGTATGGGAGAAAAAATATGGTGCAGAAAAAACGCATAGATCTGGAAGTTCAGAAAATTAATATTTATGGTGCTAATATGCAGTATTTTGGTTTGGTGTTATCAGTGTGATGCAGAGTGTGTCACATGATTGAACCTTAACCCTATTTCTTTAGAGTTTCCTCATCAGTTCATCAGTGTGATGGCGGTGGGGAAGAAGCTGCTGCAGAACCTGCTGGTCCTGCATTGAATGCTGGGAAGCCTCTTCCCAGAGGGCAGCAGGGAGAACAGTCCATGGTGGGGGGGTGAGGGGTCATTGATGATGTCACGGGACACGCAGCGCTGGGATGAAATGTCTTTAATGGAGGGAAGAGGAGCCTCCATGATCCTCTCAAATCTAAAATAAGACATAATACAATATCTCTCCATTGTCTAATTCCTTCTTTGTAGCCACAGTTACCACCGGTATTTTTTTCCTACACGCAATAAATGTTTACATGTGTGTATCCTTCATCAATATGATCTACATATTGATGAAGGAACAGGCAGAGGAAAAGGTTTATTTGATCCGCTCTGCGCTCACAAACACATTTGCACCTGTTTATAGCAAAATGGTAGAAATGTCAGCATTAAACATGTTATTCCAGCAGAAGATCAAATGTGATACATTCGTCCGCTCATTTTGGTGCATTTCATTATTTTAGGATCGCCTGCCAGGCGGTAAGATCTCTGAAACTGTCTGTGCTCTGAGGGCAACATCGAAACTCCTGGGATTACACAGACACTCTGCTCTGCTGCTTCCACTAAGTGGGATTATATAACGACAGACTAACTCAGTGGCCTGTTTCCGAGGCTCAGAGCTAAAGATCTGATGGTCGCTTTTTGCTCTGACATTTTGTTTCTAGGAAGAGTGAGAGGATGATGAGATGATAGAGCTTGAAAAGCCTGAAGTAAAGACTAGTTAGCGTGATAAATGTTAAAGATCTTAAGAAAAAGACTGAACAATGGCTTTTTCTCTGAAAACAATTTATCGTAGCACCAGCAGGAAAGATGAGTCTAAAACATCAGTTATCTGATGGCTGACATCCGTTCAGTGTCACTTCCTCATCAGTCGTGGCGTCTAGCTGATCCTAAACCTCTGACTAACCTCTGCGTAACTTGTCCAGAACTTCTCTCCAACATATCAGCGTATCTGACGTGTTCCAGACGAGCGCTGAACGTGTTTCTAACTTCCAGCTACTGTATAATGGCGTATTGGCAGCGTTTTGGTATAAAGGGGGTTCACAGGAGGAAACCGTCAGTTCTCCTCCAGACTTCATCCCCATCATAGGGGGAGCCAGAAGGTGAGTGATGGATCCTCCCTGCGTTCACGCCCACCACCAACACACTTCCTGCCAGACATGACGCTCAGTCTGCTGCCACCAAAATTTGATTTTTTTATTCTTTTTTTTCAGCAGGCGGTAAACATCAGCTAGGTTAATACAGCGATCAAAGAATTATTTTTCTGCAGGCCGGGCGCATTGCTGCCCCCCTCAGGACACTGGCTTTTGAATCATTTCATGGTAATAACACTATTTCTGACATTTTGAATTGAAAAAGCTTCCTGGATGGGAAGAGAAACGTCTTCAAACTTGGAAATGTCCAAGTCCAGGGGATTGTTTTTAACTTTTTTGGACCAAAAATCAGAAAGTTCAACGCTGCAGAAATAGACCCAAGCTGCATCCGAAGACGTCCAGGCAGGAAAAGGCGGATTTCATCTGATGGACGGGCCGCTCACGTTGATCCGAATCATTCCACTGATGTGAGCAAAGCTGCAGGAATAAGGAAAGAAGAACAAACAAAGCTTTATCATCTTCATAACCAGATCGGACTGAAAGAAAAAGCATGTCCACATTTTAGAGCTTCGCTATGTAAACTGTTATAGTTAGGTAAAATAAGGGTAGATAATAAAAGAACAAATAAGATACAGGAAATTATATGAACACTATGAAGTAAAACATATTAAAGCTGCTCTCATTCAGTCAAAGAGTAAAGAAAAGGAGCTTCATCAGCCATTAAAATCAATCAAAAACAGATGCTTGGTGATGAAAAATATAATATAATTACATTACAGACTAAATCTGTTTAAACCGGGAGTGCTCCATGGATACGGTGCTCTGGGAAAGTATTCAGCCCCCTAGAACTTTTCGACTGTCACATTTTAGGCTTCAAACCTAAGGATATAAGTTTGTAATTCTTTGTGAGGAATCCATGAAGTGGAACAACAATATTGGATATTTAAAACTTAAAAAAATAAGTTAAAAGCCAAAAAAAAAAATTGTGTGTTTAAAACGATTCAGACCCCCTGAGTTAATCCTTGGTGCGATTACAGCTGCAGGTCTCTTGAGGTTTGTCGCTATTAGACTCAAATTGTTATCCGTTCTTCCTGCAAACAGCTGGAGCTCAGTGAGGTCAGATGGAGAGCGTTTCTGAACGGCAGTTTTTAGTTCTTTCCACAGATTATCCTTTTGATAAAGGTCTGGACTTTGACTAGGCTTAACTTCAATACCCTGTCTACTTTTAAGGCTAGGCTTAAAACTTTCCTTTTTGATAAAGCTTCTAGTTAGAGTGGCTCAGGTTATCCTGATCTATCTCTATAGTTCTGCTGCTATAGGCTTAGACTGCTGGAGGACATAGGGACCCCTTTTTCATCATTCTATCAGACTGGAGCTGGTTGACAGTTGCCTTTTGTATCTATGCTTCTATTTCTATGTCTGCTTCTGTGTCCTTGAACCCCAGTGGGCCTCAGCAGCTGGCCGCTCACACTGAGCCTGGTGATTTGACTGGATGATCTGGTGAACTGTAAAGTGCCTTGAGATGTGTTGTAAATTGGCGCTATAGAAATAAACTGAATTGAATTGAATACATTATAAGTTTATTTGATCTTTGTTTTATTTTTGTTAAGGTCTGTACAACTGTAAGTTTAACTTAATCCAGGTTTTAGCTTCATCAGATGCTTCAGTCACCCCCCCTCCCCCAACCTGTTATTTTATTTATTTATATTTTTTGGGTGGTAGTTCCAATGATGGAGTTGATTCTTGTTCTAGGTTTTCTATTACTGTACCTACGTTTCACCTCTGAGAGAAGGAGGCTTTACTTAATAGAATGATATAGAAATCAGAGTTAGAAAGTGGCTAAAAAATTAGCCTGACATTTTACAAAATAACAATAAAGTTATCTAACTCAAACTGACTGACTTTCATGCGGCGTATAAAAAGCAGCCTCAGAAAATGACCAGAACTGGGCTAATATTAGGTAAACAAGAGCCTAAGACCAAAGAAGGGAACCAAAGTGTGTGAGACTCTCAGGAAGCCAGTAGGACTGTTGATCCGACCTTGGAAGTCTGGATCAGTTTCAGGGAAACTAGAAATGAGTCTGAAGAAATGTTAAAAAAAATTATATTTGACTTCCAACTGAAAGCCTTAAAAGAAGAATTCTGAAGTAATCTGCAAAAGCAAAATATCTACAAATGATCAACAGCTCAAAGTGTCTGCAAGGTTCAAACATGTTTTCTCATTTTCCAAGGAGATGCTGACCTCTTGTGGTCACAGGCTGTACGACATGTCCCTCTGTTTTTAAATCCTTATAGGTCATTGCAGAACATGTTCACACAAACTTTAAGTTTATTTGAGCTCCTTATTGTTAAAGCCAAACAGTATTTACACAAAGAAGCCAGAACCTCACAGGAAAGCAAAGGCTAGTAGATCTACTGAGAACCATGGTTCCATTTGTTTCTGGTGGTTTTAGTCTTAATAAAAATGTCATAATATCTCATTTTAGTCATAGTGCAGGCAGCAGCATCTGGATCAGCTGTCTGATCTACTTTCTATAGTTCTAGTGAGGATGCAGGCAGCAACAATTGGATCAGCTGTCTGATCTACTTTCTATAGTTCTAGTGAGGATGCAGGCAGCAACAATTGGATCAGCTGTCTGATCTACTTTCTATAGTTCTAGTGAGGATGCAGGCAGCAACAATTGGATCAGCTGTCTGATCTACTTTCTATAGTTCTAGTGAGGATGCAGGCAGCAACAATTGGATCAGCTGTCTGATCTACTTTCTATAGTTCTAGTGAGGATGCAGGCAGCAACAATTGGATCAGCTGTCTGATCTACTTTCTATAGTTCTAGTGAGGATGCAGGCAGCAACAATTGGATCAGCTGTCTGATCTACTTTCTATAGTTCTAGTGAGGATGCAGGCAGCAACAATTGGATCAGCTGTCCGATCTACTTTCTATAGTTCTAGTGAGGATGCAGGCAGCAGCATCTAGATCAGCTGCAGCTGTATGATCTACTTTCTATAGTTCTAGTGAGGATGCAGGCAGCAGCATCTGGATCAGCTGCAGCTGTATGATCTACTTTCTATAGTTCTAGTGAGGATGCAGGCAGCAACAATTGGATCAGCTGTCCGATCTACTTTCTATAGTTCTAGTGAGGACGCAGGCAGCAACAATTGGATCAGCTGTCTGATCTACTTTCTATAGTTCTAGTGAGGACGCAGGCAGCAGCATCTGGATCAGCTGCAGCTGTATGATCTACTTTCTATAGTTCTAGTGAGGATGCAGGCAGCAGCATCTAGATCAGCTGCAGCTGTATGATCTACTTTCTATAGTTCTAGTGAGGATGCAGGCAGCAACAATTGGATCAGCTGTCTGATCTACTTTCTATAGTTCTAGTGAGGACGCAGGCAGCAGCATCTGGATCAGCTGCAGCTGTATGATCTACTTTCTATAGTTCTAGTGAGGATGCAGGCAGCAGCATCTGGATCAGCTGCAGCTGTATGATCTACTTTCTATAGTTCTAGTGAGGATGCAGGCAGCAGCATCTAGATCAGCTGCAGCTGTATGATCTACTTTCTATAGTTCTAGTGAGGATGCAGGCAGCAGCATCTAGATCAGCTGCAGCTGTATGATCTACTTTCTATAGTTCTAGTGAGGACGCAGGCAGCAGAGTCTGGATCAGCTGTATGATCTACTTTCTATAGTTCTAGTGAGGACGCAGGCAGCAGCATCTGGATCAGCTGTCTGATCTACTTTCTATAGTTCTAGTGAGGATGCAGGCAGCAACAATTGGATCAGCTGTCTGATCTACTTTCTATAGTTCTAGTGAGGATGCAGGCAGCAACAATTGGATCAGCTGTCTGATCTACTTTCTATAGTTCTAGTGAGGATGCAGGCAGCAACAATTGGATCAGCTGTCTGATCTACTTTCTATAGTTCTAGTGAGGATGCAGGCAGCAACAATTGGATCAGCTGTCTGATCTACTTTCTATAGTTCTAGTGAGGATGCAGGCAGCAACAATTGGATCAGCTGTCCGATCTACTTTCTATAGTTCTAGTGAGGATGCAGGCAGCAGCATCTAGATCAGCTGCAGCTGTATGATCTACTTTCTATAGTTCTAGTGAGGATGCAGGCAGCAGCATCTGGATCAGCTGCAGCTGTATGATCTACTTTCTATAGTTCTAGTGAGGATGCAGGCAGCAACAATTGGATCAGCTGTCCGATCTACTTTCTATAGTTCTAGTGAGGACGCAGGCAGCAACAATTGGATCAGCTGTCTGATCTACTTTCTATAGTTCTAGTGAGGACGCAGGCAGCAGCATCTGGATCAGCTGCAGCTGTATGATCTACTTTCTATAGTTCTAGTGAGGATGCAGGCAGCAGCATCTAGATCAGCTGCAGCTGTATGATCTACTTTCTATAGTTCTAGTGAGGATGCAGGCAGCAACAATTGGATCAGCTGTCCGATCTACTTTCTATAGTTCTAGTGAAGACGCAGGCAGCAACAATTGGATCAGCTGTCTGATCTACTTTCTATAGTTCTAGTGAGGACGCAGGCAGCAGCATCTGGATCAGCTGCAGCTGTATGATCTACTTTCCATAGTTCTAGTGAGGATGCAGGCAGCAGCATCTGGATCAGCTGCAGCTGTATGATCTACTTTCTATAGTTCTAGTGAGGATGCAGGCAGCAGCATCTAGATCAGCTGCAGCTGTATGATCTACTTTCTATAGTTCTAGTGAGGATGCAGGCAGCAGCATCTAGATCAGCTGCAGCTGTATGATCTACTTTCTATAGTTCTAGTGAGGACGCAGGCAGCAGCATCTGGATCAGCTGCAGCTGTATGATCTACTTTCTATAGTTCTAGTGAGGATGCAGGCAGCAGCATCTAGATCAGCTGCAGCTGTATGATCTACTTTCTATAGTTCTAGTGAGGATGCAGGCAGCAGCATCTAGATCAGCTGCAGCTGTATGATCTACTTTCTATAGTTCTAGTGAGGACGCAGGCAGCAGCATCTAGATCAGCTGCAGCTGTATGATCTACTTTCTATAGTTCTAGTGAGGATGCAGGCAGCAGCATCTAGATCAGCTGCAGCTGTATGATCTACTTTCTATAGTTCTAGTGAGGACGCAGGCAGCAGAGTCTGGATCAGCTGTATGATCTACTTTCTATAGTTCTAGTGAGGACGCAGGCAGCAGCATCTGGATCAGCTGTCTGATCTACTTTCTATAGTTCTAGTGAGGATGCAGGCAGCAGCATCTGGATCAGCTGCAGCTGTATGATCTACTTTCTATAGTTCTAGTGAGGACGCAGGCAGCAGCATCTAGATCAGCTGCAGCTGTATGATCTACTTTCTATAGTTCTAGTGAGGATGCAGGCAGCAGCATCTGGATCAGCTGCAGCTGTATGATCTACTTTCTATAGTTCTAGTGAGGACGCAGGCAGCAGCATCTGGATCAGCTGCAGCTGTATGATCTACTTTCTATAGTTCTAGTGAGGACGCAGGCAGCAGCATCTGGATCAGCTGCAGCTGTATGATCTACTTTCTATAGTTCTAGTGAGGACACAGGAAGGAGCAGCATCTGGATCAGCTGCAGCTGTATGATCTACTTTCTATAGTTCTAGTGAGGATGCAGGCAGCAGCATCTAGATCAGCTGCAGCTGTATGATCTACTTTCTATAGTTCTAGTGAGGATGCAGGCAGCAGCATCTAGCTCAGCTGCAGCTGTATGATCTACTTTCTATAGTTCTAGTGAGGACGCAGGCAGCAGAGTCTGGATCAGCTGTATGATCTACTTTCTATAGTTCTAGTGAGGACGCAGGCAGCAGCATCTGGATCAGCTGCAGCTGTATGATCTACTTTCTATAGTTCTAGTGAGGATGCAGGCAGTAGCATCTAGATCAGCTGCAGCTGTATGACCTACTTTCTATAGTTCTAGTGAGGACGCAGGCAGCAGAGTCTGGATCAGCTGTATGATCTACTTTCTATAGTTCTAGTGAGGACGCAGGCAGCAGCATCTGGATCAGCTGCAGTTGTCTGATCTACTTTCTATAGTTCTAGTGAGGATGCAGGCAGCAGCATCTGGATCAGCTGCAGCTGTATGATCTACTTTCTATAGTTCTAGTGAGGATGCAGACAGCAGCATCTGGATCAGCTGCAGCTGTATGATCTACTTTCTATAGTTCTAGTGAGGATTCAGGCAGCAATATCTGGATAAGCTGCAGCTGTATGATCTACTTTCTATAGTTCTAGTGAGGACGCAGGCAGCAGCATCTAGATCAGCGGCAGCTGTATGATCTACTTTCTATAGTTCTAGTGAGGATGCAGGCAGCAGCATCTAGATCAGCTGCAGCTGTATGATCTACTTTCTATAGTTCTAGTGAGGACGCAGGCAGCAGAGTCTGGATCAGCTGTATGATCTACTTTCTATAGTTCTAGTGAGGACGCAGGCAGCAGAGTCTGGATCAGCTGTATGATCTACTTTCTATAGTTCTAGTGAGGATGCAGGCAGCAGCATCTGGATCAGCTGCAGCTGTATGATCTACTTTCTATAGTTCTAGTGAGGACGCAGGCAGCAGCATCTGGATCAGCTGCAGCTGTATGATCTACTTTCTATAGTTCTAGTGAGGATGCAGGCAGCAGCATCTGGATCAGCTGCAGCTGTATGATCTACTTTCTATTGTTCTAGTGAGGATGCCGGCAGCAGCATCTGGATCAGCTTCAGCTGTATGATCTACTTTCTATAGTTCTAGTGAGGATGCAGGCAGCAGCATCTGGATCAGCTGTATGATCTACTTTCTGTAGTTCTAGTGAGGATTCAGGCAGCAGCATCTGGATCAGCTGCAGCTGTATGATCTACTTTCTATAGTTCTAGTGAGGACGCAGGCAGCAGCATCTAGATCAGCTGCAGCTGTATAATCTACTTTCTATAGTTCAAGTGAGGATGCAGGCAGCAGCATATGGATCAGCTGTATGATCTACTTTCTGTAGTTCTAGTAAGGATGCAGGCAGCAGCATCTGGATCAGCTGCAGCTGTATGATCTACTTTCTATAGTTCTAGTGAGGATGCAGGCAGCAGCATCTGGATCAGCTGCAGCTGTATGATCTACTTTCTATAGTTCTAGTGAGGACGCAGGCAGCAGCATCTAGATCAGCTGCAGCTGTATAATCTACTTTCTATAGTTCTAGTGAGGATGCAGGCAGCAGCATATGGATCAGCTGTATGATCTACTTTCTGTAGTTCTAGTAAGGATGCAGGCAGCAGCATCTAGATCAGCTGCAGTTGTCTGATCTACTTTCTATAGTTCTAGTGAGGATGCAGGCAGCAGCATCTGGATCAGCTGCAGCTGTATGATCTACTTTCTATAGTTCTAGTGAGGACGCAGGCAGCAGCATCTAGATCAGCTGCAGCTGTATGATCTACTTTCTATAGTTCTAGTGAGGACGCAGGCAGCAGCATCTGGATCAGCTGCAGCTGTATGATCTACTTTCTATAGTTCTAGTGAGGATGCAGGCAGCAGCATCTGGATCAGCTGCAGCTGTATGATCTACTTTCTATTGTTCTAGTGAGGATGCCGGCAGCAGCATCTGGATCAGCTTCAGCTGTATGATCTACTTTCTATAGTTCTAGTGAGGATGCAGGCAGCAGCATCTGGATCAGCTGTATGATCTACTTTCTGTAGTTCTAGTGAGGATTCAGGCAGCAGCATCTGGATCAGCTGCAGCTGTATGATCTACTTTCTATAGTTCTAGTGAGGACGCAGGCAGCAGCATCTAGATCAGCTGCAGCTGTATAATCTACTTTCTATAGTTCAAGTGAGGATGCAGGCAGCAGCATATGGATCAGCTGTATGATCTACTTTCTGTAGTTCTAGTAAGGATGCAGGCAGCAGCATCTGGATCAGCTGCAGCTGTATGATCTACTTTCTATAGTTCTAGTGAGGATGCAGGCAGCAGCATCTGGATCAGCTGCAGCTGTATGATCTACTTTCTATAGTTCTAGTGAGGACGCAGGCAGCAGCATCTAGATCAGCTGCAGCTGTATAATCTACTTTCTATAGTTCTAGTGAGGATGCAGGCAGCAGCATATGGATCAGCTGTATGATCTACTTTCTGTAGTTCTAGTAAGGATGCAGGCAGCAGCATCTAGATCAGCTGCAGTTGTCTGATCTACTTTCTATAGTTCTAGTGAGGATGCAGGCAGCAGCATCTGGATCAGCTGCAGCTGTATGATCTACTTTCTATAGTTCTAGTGAGGACGCAGGCAGCAGCATCTAGATCAGCTGCAGCTGTATGATCTACTTTCTATAGTTCTAGTGAGGATGCAGGCAGCAGCATCTAGATCAGCTGCAGCTGTATGATCTACTTTCTATAGTTCTAGTGAGGACGCAGGCAGCAGAGTCTGGATCAGCTGTATGATCTACTTTCTATAGTTCTAGTGAGGACGCAGGCAGCAGCATCTGGATCAGCTGCAGTTGTCTGATCTACTTTCTATAGTTCTAGTGAGGATGCAGGCAGCAGCATCTGGATCAGCTGCAGCTGTATGATCTACTTTCTATAGTTCTAGTGAGGATGCAGGCAGCAGCATCTGGATCAGCTGCAGCTGTATGATCTACTTTCTATAGTTCTAGTGAGGATTCAGGCAGCAGCATCTGGATCAGCTGCAGCTGTATGATCTACTTTCTATAGTTCTAGTGAGGACGCAGGCAGCAGCATCTAGATCAGCTGCAGCTGTATGATCTACTTTCTATAGTTCTAGTGAGGACGCAGGCAGCAGCCTCTGGATCAGCTGCAGCTGTATGATCTACTTTCTATAGTTCTAGTGAGGATGCAAGCAGCAGCATCTAGATCAGCTGCAACTGTATGATCTACTTTCTATAGTTCTAGTGAGGACGCAGGCAGCAGAGTCTGGATCAGCTGTATGATCTACTTTCTATAGTTCTAGTGAGGACGCAGGCAGCAGCATCTGGATCAGCTGCAGCTGTATGATCTACTTTCTATAGTTCTAGTGAGGATGCAGGCAGCAGCATCTGGATCAGCTGCAGCTGTATGATCTACTTTCTATAGTTCTAGTGAGGATGCAGGCAGCAGCGTCTGGATCAGCTGCAGCTGTATGATCTACTTTCTATAGTTCTAGTGAGGATGCAAGCAGCAGCATCTAGATCAGCTGCAGCTGTATGATCTACTTTCTATAGTTCTAGTGAGGATGCAGGCAGCAGCGTCTGGATCAGCTGCAGCTGTATGATCTACTTTCTATAGTTCTAGTGAGGATGCAAGCAGCAGCATCTAGATCAGCTGCAGCTGTATGATCTACTTTCTATAGTTCTAGTGAGGACGCAGGCAGCAGCATCTGGATCAGCTGCAGCTGTATGATCTACTTTCTATAGTTCTAGTGAGGATGCAGGCAGAAGCGTCTGGATCAGCTGCAGCTGTATGATCTACTTTCTATAGTTCTAGTGAGGACGCAGGCAGCAGCATCTAGATCAGCTGCAGCTGTATGATCTACTTTCTATAGTTCTAGTGAGGACGCAGGCAGCAACATCTGGATCAGCTGCAGCTGTATGATCTACTTTCTATAGTTCTAGTGAGGACGCAGGCAGCAGCGTCTGGATCAGCTGCAGCTGTATGATCTACTTTCTATAGTTCTAGTGAGGATGCAGGCAGCAGCATCTGGATCAACTGCAGCTGTATGATCTACTTTCTATAGTTCTAGTGAGGACGCAGGCAGCAGCATCTAGATCAGCTGCAGCTGTATGATCTACTTTCTATAGTTCTAGTGAGGACGCAGGCAGCAACATCTGGATCAGCTGCAGCTGTATGATCTACTTTCTGTAGTTCTAGTTAGGATTCAGGCAGCAGCATCTGGATCAGCTGCAGTTGTATGATCTACTTTCTATAGTTCTTGTGAGGACGCAGGCAGCAGCATCTAGATCAGCTGCAGCTTCATTATCTACTTTCTATAGTTCTAGTGAGGACGCAGGCAGCAACATCTGGATCAGCTGCAGCTGTATGATCTACTTTCTATAGTTCTAGTGAGGATGCAGGCAGCAGCATCTAGATCAGCTGCAGCTGTATGATCTACTTTCTATAGTTCTAGTGAGGATGCAGGCAGCAGCATCTGGATCAGCTGCAGCTGTATGATCTACTTTCTATAGTTCTAGTGAGGACGCAGGCAGCAGCATCTGGATCAGCTGCAGCTGTATGATCTACTTTCTATAGTTCTAGTGAGGACACAGGAAGGAGCAGCATCTGGATCAGCTGCAGCTGTATGATCTACTTTCTGTAGTTCTAGTAAGGATGCAGGCAGCAGCATCTAGATCAGCTGCAGTTGTCTGATCTACTTTCTATAGTTCTAGTGAGGACGCAGGCAGCAGCATCTAGATCAGCTGCAGCTGTATGATCTACTTTCTATAGTTCTAGTGAGGACGCAGGCAGCAGCATCTAGATCAGCTGCAGCTGTATGATCTACTTTCTATAGTTCTAGTGAGGACGCAGGCAGCAGCATCTAGATCAGCTGCAGTTGTCTGATCTACTTTCTATAGTTCTAGTGAGGACGCAGGCAGCAGAGTCTGGATCAGCTGTATGATCTACTTTCTATAGTTCTAGTGAGGATGCAGGCAGCAGCATCTGGATCAGCTGCAGCTGTATGATCTACTTTCTATAGTTCTAGTGAGGACGCAGGCAGCAGTATCTGGATCAGCTGCAGCTGTATGATCTACTTTCTATAGTTCTAGTGAGAATGCAGGCAGCAGCATCTAGATCAGCTGCAGCTGTATGATCTACTTTCTATAGTTCTAGTGAGGATGCAGGCAGCAGCATCTGGATTAGCTGCAGCAGTATGATCTACTTTCTATAGTTCTAGTGAGGACGCAGGCAGCAGTATCTGGATCAGCTGCAGCTGTATGATCTACTTTCTATAGTTCTAGTGAGAATGCAGGCAGCAGCATCTAGATCAGCTGCAGCTGTATGATCTACTTTCTATAGTTTTAGTGAGGACGCAGGCAGCAGAGTCTGGATCAGCTGCAGCTGTATGATCTACTTTCTATAGTTCTAGTGAGGACGCAGGCAGCAGAGTCTGGATCAGCTGTATGATCTACTTTCTATAGTTCTAGTGAGGATGCAGGCAGCAGCATCTGGATCAGCTGCAGCTGTATGATCTACTTTCTATAGTTCTAGTGAGGACGCAGGCAGCAGTATCTGGATCAGCTGCAGCTGTATGATCTACTTTCTATAGTTCTAGTGAGGATGCAGGCAGCAGCATCTGGATCAGTACTACTCATACTTTTTTTAGGCAAACCTATGAAGAAACTGTTGCAGTGATCAATTCTACTATAGATAAATGCATGAAGGAGTTTTTCTAGATCCTGATGGACATTAGTATTTTAATCCTGATTTTCTTCAGGCGATCAAAGGCTGACTTAGGAACCGCCTTTAAGTGCTCTGATCATGACATAAAGCAGCAATCAGTGGTTTCTGTACTATACTACACTGTACTGTAACAGAAATATTCAGACAGGAGAAACACTAAACCAGGGTAACATTTTAAAGGAAAAGTCGGGTCATATTTAGAGTCCAAACTTTTGAAAGTGCTTTAAATATGAAATTATAACATACTGTTTAATAAATTATAAGTATTTTAACACCAGATACAGCACTGGGACTTGATCAACAGCCGATACCGCACCGTGACGTCACAAACCAGTAGGTGGCAGTAGTGTTCTTTGACAAACATGGATGCCTCCAGTAAAGCACATTCACATGAAAATTACTCTGAATTAAAAACACTGATCATTTATTGAACAGGATGGAATCATTTCTGATTTAAAGAACTTTCAGAAGTTTGAATTCTGAATATGAGCGATTTTTCCTTTAAAAATTCTAGGTTAAAACAGGGAAGATCAGCTAACCTACTATGAACTAGAATAAGATGTCAGGGTTTGGTTGAGGTTTTGAGGACCCAAATGCAGAGGTGAGTTCTTGAAGATTTAATAAATGGTACTCACAGGCAACTGAGACAGGAAACCAAAAAAATCCAATATAAAAAGTACAGGAAAACCAGGGAAAGACGAGGAACCAGCACCGAGGAACTGCACAGAGAGAGTTTATATGGGAGACAGAACAAAGTCAGGACTAATGAGCTAATTGGGAGCAGGTGTGAACAGAGGAGTCAAGAAGGAGCTAGGGAAAGGAGACCAACACAAGAGGGCAGCAGAGGGCAGCCAACAAAAACCTGAGAACTCAAATACATCCAGAAAACACCACAAAATATGAATTAAACCAATAAAAATAGAAAACATAGATCAAGGTAAAACTGAATAATCAAAAACCGTGACATAAGAAGGAAAAAGACATGGTTGAAAAGAATGTAGAATGTGATTAAATTAGCTTTTAACTAATTTTTCATCAAAAGTTTTGCTTAATTAGAAACCGATAACCTTCAGTTAATTGACTCTTAACCTTGTTTGCCTGAGCTAGTAGCTATTAGGCATGAAGGGACTCATCCTAGAGGACCATCTCTGTCATATTCTATTAATCAAATGGGATGAAGATGTGATAGAAAATCATGAGCTCCACTCAGCAGCTGAAGCTGTCAGCTAAATCCTGGTGCATCAACATTTTGATGTGTTCTAAGCATCTAACCAACGCTCTGATGGGTTCAGTCACCCGGTGACGTTGGGATGTTAACAACTTAAAACGATATAAAAGTATTTCAACAAAATAATTCAGCAAAATATGGATTAAGATTTTTATTCATGATAATCGTGAAAACATAATACAATTAGAGGAAAAGGTGTTAATAACTAGCAGAAGATACAGGAGATCAAAAATAAAAAGAATCACAGAAACAAAGACAGAGGAAAAACTAAACAAAGTGCTTTATGTTGGGGAAATACATTCTTCTGTGCCAAAACTGTACATCGCTCTACTCAGAGGCGCCCAGGCCTCCAAACACTGAGGACTCGTCTGCCTGGCTGTGTGTTTCCTGGACGGGGCCGCCTTTTACAGTTGCCTTTTGTATCTATGCTTCTTTTTCTATGTCTGCTTCTGTCTCCTTGAACCCCAGTGGGCCTCAGCAGATGGCCGCTCACACTGAGCCTGGTTCTGCTGGAGGTTTCTTCCTGTTCAACGGGAGTTTTTCCTCTCCACTGTCGCTACAAGCATGCTTAGTGTGAGGGATTGCTGAAGAGTCAATGAGTCGATGCAATCAGCTGGTTTTCCTTAGATAGAAAACTTTGTATCAATTTGACTGTATGATCTGGTTGAACTGTAAAGTGCCTTGAGATGACATGTGTTGTGAATTTGGCGCTATATAAATAAACTGAATTGAATTAAAACTGAATTCAATAAGGACGGGGACGTGTTGTCATAGCAACCAGCAGATGTGGCAACTGGACGGTGCGATGGACGTAGATGGGAGGTAATTCAACCAGACTGGGAGGAAAGGAAAGGTTTTAAAATGCCCAGACCGGGTCGCATCGTCTTCCTCATCATTTATAAATTACTGAATATGTGAAATATAAAAAGTAGTTCCAAAATACACAGGAAATATCTACGTAGGAAAACAGAATGTACAAAACAGACAAGAATAAATCTGTATAAACATTAAAAGCTTTTATAATCATCTTTTAATCTGTTTTTGTTTGGTCTTCAGTAAAAGAATGTGAAGGTTTTCCATTGTAAGACAGCATCACCTGTTCAAAGTCATAAAAAATGTACATTCATGGTTTAGCCTGTCTTTGGGGGGGCGGGGCGGCGTTACAGGTAAATCCCGGCTAATCCCTCGTTAGGTTCCTCCCTAATGGCTAAATATTCATATTCCACTGAGGGGTCTCAGCGAGAGCAATCAGCAGTCAGCATCCTACCTGCAGGCGTAGAAAGTTTTCTATATTAAAAGTTTTTTAAGAAGTAGAAAAAGAAAGTAATCCTCATATTAAGTTTTTTTCTTTAAGGTGCCTTTTATATCAGATCTTTGACTCACAGATTAAGAAACCTGAATATTTGTGGAATTATTACGTTTAGGAGAGTTTTTCAGCTGAACAGTGACTCCAGAGACAGATAAAGCAATCTCCCACTGCCGGGCCGATTGCTGCGACCTGCTCAGACAACCAGGCGCCGTAACCAGCAGCGTCAGTGGCGCTAAAGCCTAACGACAAATTTATCGGATGTCAGTTTGTTCTATATCAAAGAAAATTAAGTAAGACAAACCTCCAACAGTTGATCTTCTAATAGTTTTATGTCCCACCAGGAGGAAATATTTGAATAGATTTAAACAGAGATGCAGAAATAAATGAGCAGCTGATTGTCTTTCATTCTGCTCCATTCAGCAGCAGAACTTTTTAAAGAGGAGAATGAAGACGAGCAGCTCTATCATTTTCTGATGAGCTTAAAACAATTTGACACCAGGCAAATAAATCTTTTTAATTCAACCTTTAGAGAGTAAGATTTTCTGAAGATACTAGGAAGTTTTTCTTTTGTTGTCGTTTCTAATTGCCATAAAAACTGCTCAATTTAGAAATAATAGCAGATTTGCAGTATTTACAGTTTCTAGTGATATAAACATAAGACAAAGGTTGGTGCTAAAATGTGAGGTCAGAGTTCAGTAGATAACGGGTCATTTTAAGGCTTAAATCCAGCAGCTCAGGAGGTTTGGTTGAACTAGCGGCTAAATATTCTAATACAACTAATTTAATCTGTTTTCCCTCACAAAAACTCCAGTTATAAACTACCATTTCCTGCTTTTTTTGTAAAATAAATCCTTTTATTTCACTGTTAGCATGTAAAGCAACTTTTAGCAACCAGGGGCGCTAAACCTTTGACTTAGCTAAAACTAGCAGCCCGGCTGTGTCTCTAAATAAACCAGTCTGTGTTCTGCTATCAGACCAGTTAGACCAGCAGGTCTGGAAGTCCTGGAGTTCCTGGTAAAGACGAGGAAACGTTCCCCCTCTGGATAAAATCAGAGGAACAGAAACATGTCTGATCAGCTGAGGCTCCGCGCTAACAGCTGTTAGCTTAGTTAGCTCTTACATTATAACCCCAGGCTAGCAAACCCAGCATAATTCAGACGTCAGTGAACTTATTCCCATCATCAGGGGCACCTAATGAGCTTCAGACCTCTGCTAAGCTAAACTTTTAACACTTTATCATGTTTAAAACTGTTTTTTCACCATATTTCAACTGATATTTTAGGCTCCTATAGGAGAGAATAAGATAAAGAGCAACAACATAAAACACGACCTGCTGACGACGAAGTGGATCAAACATCATGATCAGTGATCTGATCTGGTTCTTCCACAACAACAATCCAAGATTCTGAGTAAAGTTTATTAGCCATGTAAAGACAAAAGTATAAATCCCTTTTCTGCTGTAATCAAACATTTTAACCTGTGTTTTGTATCTATGCTTCTTTTTCTATGTCTGCTTCTGTCTCCTTGAACCCCAGTGGGCCTCAGCAGATGGCCGCTCACACTGAGCCTGGTTCTGCTGGAGGTTTCTTCCTGTTCAAAGGGAGTTTTTCCTCTCCACTGTCGCTACAAGCATGCTTAGTGTGAGGGATTGCTGAAGAGTCAATGAGTCGATGCAATCAGCTGGTTTTCCTTAGATAGAAAACTTTGAATCAATCTGACTGGATGATCTGGTGAACTGGAAAGTGACCTGAGATGACATGATGTGAATTGGAGCTATAGAAATACACTGAATAGAATTGAATGTTTAGCTCATTAACTGCAGATTAACAGGATCAACTGAACCACCTGAACCTCAGCAGGTTCTGCAGATTTTCTGGCTGAGAAACCAGCTCTCAGCTGTAACCCTGAATGATTAGATCTCCATCTGCAATGTTTGAGCCATCAATGATCTGATGTCCACGGAGCTGACCTCACACCAGGTGAAGGTTTACAGGTCGATCGATGATAAAAGGATTTCATGTTTAAAGGTTAACAGGAGCCGCGTTCATCCTCCCATCAGCCCTGCGCCTCATATGATCGTATCATCCTGCCTTTAGTCTAAGCCTGACTGCTCCTGCTGGACGCTAATCTGTTGATTGATGATTTTTCTAGGTTAAAGTCACGAAAACTGGAAGAATACACCCCCTGCTGCCTTTCAGTGGCATTACAGGATTAATTTTAAATCCAGATGAACAGTTAGGAGAACTGTATGCTGATAGCGTTTCTGTAATGCTATGTTCAGACCGATAGCAGCAGAGGCAGCAGAAGCAGCTGGTTTCTATGCAAAGTCAATGGTTGATGCGAATCAACCAGCATCTGGAGCAGCAGCTGCTGGAGTTGGAAAAATTGAACTTTAGCTGCTGGACGCGCCTCATCAACCAATGAGAGAAGCTGATCTGGGAGCTGGCAGGGAGTCAGACGCAGCCCTGCTGATGCAGAGCGCTATGATCACTCCTCTGAAACAGTTTATTAACGCCTAAATTAACTTCAAATGTAGAAACCTGCCGGCAGAATATGTTGGCTTTTATTATCCTGCTGCCTGCAGTTTGTAGCACAGACCTGAAAAACGCTAACATCTACTTCCAGCCGCCACCAACAGGAGGGGAAAACCCCCAAGAGGCGAGCGGGCCTGAGGCAGCTGCTGCTGGGGATTCCCAGTGACAGCGCAGCGCCGGTATGTGGGGGTCTGAGCGGAGAAATAATCTTTGAAGGCAGGATGGTAATCTGGATGAACTGACTGCACAGACCATGTTTTCAGGAGGACTTTCTCACTTCAACATAGATTCTAACTACTTTCTACCCGCTGATCACAGCTAATATAGCTGCCATTGTTCCAGGCAGAGAAAGGATAGGGTAGCTCCGCCCACCGCGCATCAGACCCACTTTACCACCGTGCAGCTAGAGACTAGAAACCAGCTAGAAACTTCTACAAGCATCAGGAATGAAGCAGCACGCGGGTTTCTGCTGCTCCTGCTGCTTCAGTCTGAACATAGCTTTAGGATAAATAAGGAGCTGTAAATATTCTGGTAGAAAATCAGTGATGATAAAAACTCTTTTTGTTTCCTGTTCTGAAAATGGGAGCAAAACCTGTGGAGGATTATTTCAGCAGTTTTCCGTTCCTAAACTATCCCGCTGCAACTTCAGGTTCCTCATAAAAATCTGCAAGTTTTTTCTAGATTGAAGGGACCTTGCTGATCTTTACTGTGACAGTTTCTAAATGACATAAATAGCGAATGAAAACCAAGTGTGATATTTGAAGGATCACAGCCTGACCGGTGCTGCAGAAGAACCTGAGAGACCCTGCAGAACGCTGAGCCCCTCCCACAGCCTCTTTGTTGGTGAGCGATCTGACGCCTGGTGCTGCTGAGGGTCCCTTGCCACCAGGGGGCTCCCTCACAGGCTGACAGAAAGTGCTGAACCTCTTTGGGTTCCATGTTTCCCATTTTAAAGTGGGTAAAGTCAAACTCCACCATCAAGCTAATCTCTAAGCTTCTATTTATTCAGGGGTGTTATCAATAAAAAAATAGATCTCTAGCAGGAAATAAATAGTTTTTCTGTTTCCTGAACTACGAACAGGTTGATTCTGGTCGAGGACTTCAGGTATAAAGAGGAGAAAGTTGGACCTGCAGGCGGCAGAGCTCATTTGGTACAAATATCCATGGAAACAGGTGCGCTGCTGGAGCACACCTGCAGGGGGCAGCGTCTGTAACAGAGATCCAGTGCTTTAAAGTGCTGGCCGGAGGATGATGAGGATGAAGAAGAGGAGTGAAAGGAGGGAGGTGGAGCATCGGATCTGGAGCTTAATGTCTTTCTGGGCGTCCAGATGTTTACAGATGTGTGAGGAGCTTTAGGCTCCACTCAGCAGGAAAAAGTCTCAGTTCATCAAAGTCTGACGCTTAAAGAAAATCAAGGATCGGCTGTTTGGTTGGAACAAACAACCTGGTCAGGATCAGCCGCTGCCTGGAGGTTCATTAAGACACAGAGAGGAGCCGCTGGATGAGGGGCTGCATGCAGAGGGGGGCGCCGCTGGCGTCCCTCACAGCGGCCCGTGCCGGGCCTCATACTTGGCCACGATGTTCTTGGCTCGGCCCAGCTCCTTCCTCAGGTCGGCCACCTCCTGCCTTAGAGCAGAGTTCTCCTTCTCCAGGAAGGCGGCCCTGATGGCGATCTGGTTCTCCTTCAGCCGCCGGGCGTCACGGGAACGCTTGGCAGCCATGTTGTTCTTCCTGCGCCGAGCCCAGTATTTGTCATCCTGCTCAAAGGGAAACAAAGCAAAGAGTTCAAAATGGGAATCTACAGGTTTATTATGTTAAACAGAAGCTCAAATAGGAACCAAACGACACAACAGCAATAACTTCTTCAATGTATAATCTGCAATTACTATTTAACACCCTCTGCAATAACTATATATAAATATTCATCTTTATAAATGTGCAATAACCCTGTATAACAATGAGCTACAAAAAAAAAAAAAAGTGAATGTGTATACAGTGTATATACGATATATATCCAAGCACTTTTTCTTCCTTTGGTACCTTCTTTTCGAGCTAATGTATTGAGTAAATGTCTCCACTGTGAGATCAATAAAGTAAATCAATCAATCAATCAATCAATCAAACTATGCTCCTGCTAAATATCTTCATTTCTAGGATTCCTTCATTAAGCTTCATATTTGCAGCATTTAGAAAGCAGCTGGTTCTGCTAGGAAAACGGAGCTGGACTCATCCAGCCGTCCATAAAGCAGGAAAAACTTCCTCTCTAGCAATGGATCCATCTTCCAACCACAGGAGGTTTATTTCCTTTTGATAAAGCTTCTAGTTAGAGTGGCTCAGGTTATCCTGATCTATCTCTATAGTTCTGCTGCTATAGGCTTAGACTGCTGGAGGACATAGGGACCCCTTTTTCATCATTCTGCTTCATTCTATCTCTATTCTCCCACTCTGCAGAATCTGTTAGTTCAATCTCTAACGTTCTGCTCTCTCTGCTTTTTCTCATAGTAGCTTCATCTGGTCTGTTCCTGTTTGGCTGTGACTCCATCCTGGAGAGAAATATCAGCTGTGCTGCTGCCATCAACACCTTTGTTTCTAGATGTTGGAGCTTGGCCTGTTTTCCAGTGTAGTCCTGTTTCTCTGACTGTGACTAACTGGATGTGCTCTCTTCATCCTCTGACATGGGAGCTGGCTAGGAGCTCGTCTGCCTGGCTGTGTGTTTCCTGGACGGGGCCGCCTGTGGAGCTGGTTGACAGTTGCCTTTTGTATCTATGCTTCTTTTTCTATGTCTGCTTCTGTCTCCTTGAACCCCAGTGGGCCTCAGCAGATGGCCGCTCACACTGAGCCTGGTTCTGCTGGAGGTTTCTTCCTATTCAAAGGGAGTTTTTCCTCTCCACTGTCGCTACAAGCATGCTTAGTGTGAGGGATTGTATTTGAGTCAAGGAGTCAATGCAATCAACTGGTTTTCCTTAGATAGAAAACTTTGTATCAATTTGACTGTATGATCTGGTTGAACTGTAAAGTGCCTTGAGATGACATGTGTTGTGAATTTGGCGCTATAGAAATAAACTGAATAGAATGGAATTAACTCCTTTCCTGTTGATGGAAAAAATCTTCATAGCATGATGCTGCTGCCACCACTACCGTGCTTTAAAATGGGAGGTCTGAGTCCAGACTATGACCAGCTCCTCAAAGATCCAGAGATGAATGTGACTCATTTCTAAAGTCTCTTCTTCTCTTTTTCAAAGTGCCTTAAAAGGCTCATTAGTAAATAAGCTTTTTGCTTCCGCCATAGATCGCCATAGAAACCTGAATCAATGCGGCTGACTTTGCTAAGGTCTCCAGCAGGCAGCCATGGAGTAAAAAAATGTAATTACTAATGATTGAAATATAATCTGATATAATTATTCATTTCTTTAGGACAGATTCATTCATTTAAAAGATGAAAGGTTAAATCTGGACACATCTGGAGGCAGAGAGCTTCATCAGGAACTAAAACACGGATCTGCTCCAAACACAGCCTCTAGTTTCTCTCACGTCCTTTTCTATGGAGTCATTACATGTTTGCGTGCTTCGAATGATAACGTCTTTACTTGGCCTGCATCACTTCTTCAGTTGGAACATCTGAATTTGCGTTTTGCTTCTCTGTCCTCCATCTGCAGCTCCGTTTCCCTGAACATTTAAAAGCTGAGCTGAGGGAGACGGACGGATCATCACATCACCGCTGCCTCCCTCACTCTTATTTAAGCCGCTTATCCCTGCAGACCAATGGGAGCACAGAGCAGGGACTGGATGTGTCCCAGCATGCCTTGCTGCTGACAGGCTGTAATCAGCTCTGATGATGTCTGAGATCTGCTCAGGTCACGTGCTGAGATAAACATCTGGATGAAAAGCACTGAACAGCAGCGCGGCCTGCAGGAACAGCAACATCAATCCCTCCTAAGTTCTGCCAGTTTGATCCTCCATGAGGAGGAACCAGTGGAGAGCAAACTGGGCCGAGTCGGTACTGGCTCCAAATTACCTTCAGGTCATCGGGGATGAAAACCTTTCTGGCCTTCTTGATCATTGGCTGAGGCTTCAGCTCCTCTGCAGAGAATTTGCGTTTGCGTGGATCGAAGGTGTCCTGACCCGGAACGCTGGACAGAGCCAGGTCGGCCGGGTCCGGTTCGTAGCTGACTGGAACCTGGATGGACTCTGGATCAATGGGGCTAGGAGTGTTCCTGCAGCCTGGGAGGCCTGAGGAAAGAGAGAGGGAAGGAATTAAATAATTTAAATTTCATCCCTTTTCCCCTTTATTCTCCTTCATATCTTTTATTTCTTATTTTCTTTCATTTGAAAATATTCGCTCATGTGTTGCTTGTTCTCGTCTCTGCAAAGATAAATTAAAGTAGCGACTGAGTGAATCACCTTTGACCTCCTTTATTAACTGGACTGCGGGGTTGAATACTTTCTTCATTCAACATGTTCAGATAATATTTAGTTTTCTTCATTTATAGATTTGTTCTTTTCCTTTCTGTTTCCCCTCTCTCTCCTAAGTCTAACTTAGACTCCATTTTTTACTATTTTATCTGTATTTGTGTTTTTCTTTCTAAAGTTCAGCCTTTAAAGCTGTTCTTCTTCACTTTCTCCTCCAGATTCTGAGGGATTAACGTTTAAATCTCTTCCTGTCTGAGCTGCAGTCTTGGTTTCCACCAGCAGGTGGTGCCAAAATGCTTTCCGTTTCCAGCAGGTTTTGAGAAAAAACATGAATTATTTCCGGAAATGTTTTCCTGAATGACACCAGCAGGTTTTTCTTTATGAGTTTAAGATTTTCTTTCTCTGATTTTGGGCCAAAAGACTTTAAACATTTACAGGTGTGTTTTTCTGGAGTTTACTTTGCTTCTCCTCAGAGGAAACAGGCTACCAAAGGTAAACTCCCACATTACCTTTAAGGAGGCCCTTTAAAGCCGCCAAATGTGTTGATCTCTTAATTTGAATGCATGAAGCTATTCTTAATCTATTTATGCTAAAAAACTGTTTGCATGTTTTTCTGTCCATGTAAAAAATAAAAAACCCTTTCAGTAAATTTGTGTTTTGTTAGTTTCACGATCTGAAGGAAAAAACAAAAATTTCTGCAGAAGCATAACCTTCAGTTTTATAGGAAAGATTTGCAGATGAACACAAAATAAATTCATTTTCTGCTCTAAAGCTGCAACATTAAGAGGAGCAGCTCCTGGTTTTCCTCTCTGGCTCATCAGCGACGGTCTGCTAGTAGAAGGTGAAGCTCTCTGTGAGTTTAGGCTTAAAAGGTAACTGGTGTCTGTTTCCTTGGGTTGTGCAGGATGCGCCCTGCTGTGTCCTGCCTCATCAGACCGTGATGAGGCAGGGAGAGGCTCTGCTGGGGGCGGCAGGTGTGACTGAGAGCGGCGGAGCTGCAGGTTACATGCGGAGGAGCAGGTGGCTGTAAGGCAGGCACAGCTAATAAAACGTGATGCTGACAGACGCCGCCACACGTGCGCGTCGGAGCAGAACGTGAGCTGCTCAGCTGAGAGAATTTCTCAGAGCTGAAGTGGAAGGAGGAGGACTGATGGAAAACCTGCAGCTAGATTTTATTTAGAGGGAAAACAACACAGAGCAGCAGACAAACGATGGGAATGTCGTCCTGCCAGAGGAGCTCAAGTAAAGGTTTCATTGTGAATGTATCTCATAGGGAATTAGACCAGATTAAGATTTAGTCGCAGCAGAAACATAGAGATTTTGAAGCAATGGAGCTGGAACTCCTGGAGATGGATGGAGACCTTCAGCTTCATCTGAAGATGAAGTGAGAACCATCCATTCATGACCGTCTGACCCCCCTGCTGTCAGGTCGGAGCCCCCTCTGCCTCTCTGCTGTTCTTTTAGGGATTTAATCTGAAACCTGAAGGCCAAAAGCTGCGAAAGCAGAAGAAACAAAAAACATGTGACCTCAGGTGTGACTGGAAATAACCTTTCCAGCTCCAGCAGGTCAGATCTGCTGAACTCGGACTAACCTGCTACTGCATCGGCTGTGCTGCCGCGGAGCGTGTGAGAATACAAATATGCCAGATTATGCAGTAGATTACGCTGCTATATTTGGCCATGGGAGCAGAAGATTATCTGTGGCCTTTGCTAAAGTTCTCAGCCCGTCGCTGGAAAAACCCAACAGCAGCTGCAGGATCGGACCTTCATAAAAACCCTGCATCTAAAGGTTCAAATCGTTAGATTATTCGATTGCAAATATAATAATCTGTCAGCTATTTTTTCATTAATACCGGATAGCAAAAGATTGCAAAACAAAAACTTCTGAATCTGAATTGAATTTAAATTGAAGTTGTGAAAATGAAGCCAGCTGAAGTTTGCCCCTCCTGCTCCTTCATGGATCAAAGCTGAAATCAATTCATTAAAGTTTGACACTTTTTGCTGGACAGACAAAAACTTTCCAGCTTCTTCTTCAAAAAAAAAGTAAAGACAGGAGATTTTCATAATATTTCTGCAGGATAAACCCAAAAAGTCAGCCGTAGGATCAGAGGAAATATCCCCCCCCACTGCAGCGTGCATTAGTGAGTATCAGTGGATGCGAATGTAAACAGTCAGTGGGAAACGTGTGGATGTGAGAGCTGCCGCCCCCTGGCCTACTTCTGCAGGGAACACTATGTTCTTAAAACACTGATCTCATGCAGGGAGGGCGGTAACACACACACACACACACACACACACACACACACAGGAGCTCGCTCAGCAGGTCACATGTCTCTTCACGCTGGAAGGACGGCCTGTTTTCAGAGAAAGAGGATGTTCCCTTTAAGAAAGAGACGGACGCTGAGTGAACAGCTTCTTATCTGTAGGATCTGATCTTTTAGGGAGCCACCCACGCTCACGTCAACTTTACCCCCCACGCTCACGTCACCTTTACCACCCACGCTCATGTCACCTTTACCCCCCCCATGCTGTCCTCTGACCCAGGCTGAAAATCAGAGCAATCAGGGTTTTTATCAGAGCTCTGATGAGTAAAACAGAAGCTCAGCAGAATAAATCGGGTTCAGGTCTGCGTTTAATGACATAAACCAGGTTAAAATGTGTCAATCATTCCCAAAAGCTCAACTCTGATTAGCTGCTTCTGGTTTAATGAGATCTCTAAAGCGGTAATCCGTCTAATTCAGGTCATATTTGCAATAATAACTGAATTAAACCTTAATTAAGATTTTTTTTATGTAACTAAAGCATTTTTAAGGCTGATTTATACTCAGAAACCAGGTGGTCTGGGTGTGTCGCAGTGAACGCAGATAAGCCCCGCCCCCCTCTGCTGCTCCTCTCCAATACTGTAGATGAGCGCAGACAGGAGGCCTCTGATTGGTCAAATCTACATCCGCTCTGCGTATTTCCTGTTTGGTAGCTTACCGCTGTAGGTACCAGATCTGCTCAGGGCCCCGCCCCTTCTCATGACGTCATCATATGGCAACCAAACTCAGACAAACTGTACTGCACCCGTTTCTTAGGAATCAAATATCTTCTGGAGTCTCAACATATTATTCCTTATATTTGCTATTATTTTACATTTTACGATCTAAAGTAGCAGAAAGTAGAAAACAATCATTAAAGTCTGGAAGGAAAGTTCTGCTCTAAGACAGACTGAGCTCTGATATTTAACACAGAGACACTAAAAGCTTATTTTTATTCTTTTTATTAAGATCTGAGGTCAGAGGACAAATGGAGCATCTAAAAAATGACTTTCGTAAAGATTTTAGACGAATAAAACGTTAAGTTATTCTACTTGTACAAAATCAACGGTTGTAGTTGATAGAAATTTAAAAGTAGTGTAGCTTAATATGGCTAACTGATCAAGCTAAAAGAGGCTAACCTGTTAGCTACAGCTAGCCAAAGCGCTACCCAGCTCTTTATATCACGGTCTATCAGTTACTTTGTGCACCTTTTTGGCCCTCATGTCTCTCCGTTGTCCGACAGACTTGCCCCCACTTCCTCCCCGCCTTGGCCGTATCTAGACCCACAGCTAGTTCCTGATTGGCCCTCTGGCGTTGTGGCGTGGAATAACATAGCGCAGACCACGCTTCATATTAGGCAGAATTAAAAAATACCTGCGACAAGCTCACTGCGACACACTGCTGCAGAAGGATAACCAGACCTTGAGTTTTAAAATTTCTTTTGCGTTTCTTATAACTTAAGTAAACATGTTAAAGCTTTCGTCTCCTTAATGAAAACATCTAAATGTTAAAGGGAAAGTTGAACTATTACTGCTTTGCTGATGATCCTCTGCTATTTATGCATCAAAAACCGATCAGTTTGCATTGATCTGATGGACGGATGCTCAGAGAAAAGTGTCAATCAAAGGGCGGCGTGGGCTCTACCTGCTGCTGGCGGGCTGCCATGCAGGCAGTTTGGGGAGACGACGGAGGTGGAGGCGTGGCTGCTGAGGTCCATCACTGAGCGTGCTGGGGCGGTGGGCGCCGGGGTCAGGATGGGCGGCTGGCACGGCGCGGCGTGGTGTGCTTGGTGCCGGTCCCGCTGGTTCGGAGAGGGGCTGGACGGGATGCCGTTCTCCGACAGGAACTCCTCCAGGTCCATGTACTCCAGCTGGAAGGTGTCTCCATCGTAGGACAGCGTCTTGTCCCACAGCGTCGGTCCAAGGAAGGCTGACTGGGGGGCGCTGCGGTCCTCTTCCAGGTTCTTCTCCTTCTCCTGCTCTTTGCTGAAAGCTGCTAAAGGAGATAAATAAAAGCATTATTTTACCAACATGTTTATATCAGACTTTAATAATCAGCATTAATCAAACACTGGATTTAGAAACTTTCTCCAGGTTCCTCCCACAGGGGAAAAATATGATGGATGGATGATGGATGGATGGATGGATAATGGACGGTTGATGGACGGATTGATGGATGGATGGATGATGGATGGATGGATGGATGATGGATGGATGGATGCATGATGGATTGATGGATGGATGATGGATGGATGATGGATGGATGATGGATGGATGGATGGATGGATGGATGGATGGATGGATGGATGATGGATGGATGATGGATGGATGGATGGATGGATGGATGGATGGATGATGGATGATGGATGGATGATGGATGGATGGATGGATGGATGGATGGATGGAGGATGGATGGATGATGGATGGATGATGGATGGATGATGGATGGATGATGGATGGATGATGGATGGATGATGGATGATGGATGACAGATGGATGATGGATGGATGGATGATGGATGGATGATGGATGGATGATGGATGATGGATGGATGGATGGATGAAGGATGGATGATGGATGATGGATGGATGATGGATGGAGGATGGATGATGGATGGATGGAGGATGGATGGAGGATGGATGGATGATGGATGGATGATGGATGATGGATGAATGATGGATGGATGATGGATGGATGATGGATGATGGATGGATGGAGGATGGATGGATGATGGATGGATGATGGATGGATGATGGATGGAGGATGGATGGATGATGGATGGATGATGGATGGATGATGGATGATGGATGGATGATGGATGGATGATGGATGGAGGATGGATGATGGATGGATGATGGATGGAGGATGGATGATGGATGGATGATGGATGGAGGATGGATGGATGGATGGATGGATGATGGATGGATGATGGATCGATGGATGGATGATGGATGGATGGATGGATGATGGATAGATGATGGATGGATGGATGATGGATGATGGATGGATGATGGATGGATGGATGGATGGATGGATGATGGATGGATGGATGATGGATGGATGATGGATGGATGATGGATGGATGATGGATGGAGGATGGATGATGGATGGAGGATGGGTGGATGATGAAGGATGATGGATGGATGATGGATGGATGATGGATGGAGGATGGATGATGGATGGATGATGGATGGAGGATGGATGATGGATGGATGATGGATGATGGATGGATGATGGATGGAGGATGGATGATGGATGGATGATGGATGGAGGATGGATGGATGGGTAGATGATGGATGATGGATGATGGATGGATGATGGATGATGGATGGATGATGGATGGAGGATGGATGGATGGGTAGATGATGGATGATGGATGGATGGATGGAGGATGGATGGATGGATGATGGATGGATGGATGATGGATGATGGATGGATGATGGATGGATGATGGATGGATGATGGATGATGGATGGATGATGGATGGATGATGGATGGATGATGGATGGATGATGGATGGAGGATGGATGGATGGATGGATGATGGATGGATGGATGGATGATGGATGATGGATGGATGATGGATGGATGATGGATGGATGATGGATGATGGATGGATGGAGGATGGATGATGGATGGATGGATGATGGATGATGGATGGAGGATGGATGGATGGATGATGGATGGATGATGGATGATGGATGGATGATGGATGGATGATGGATGGATGATGGATGATGGATGGATGATGGATGGAGGATGGATGGATGGATGGATGATGGATGGATGATG
>CM060071.1:38304018-38334018 GCA_030533445.1 Cyprinodon diabolis
GGATGGATGATGGATGGATGGATGGAGGATGGATGGAGGATGGATGGAGGATGGATGGAGGATGGATGGATGATGGATGGAGGATGGATGGATGATGGATGGAGGATGGATGATGGATGGATGGATGATGGATGGATGGATGGATGATGGATGGATGGATGATGGATGGATGGATGGATGGATGATGGATGGATGATGGATGATGGATGGATGATGGATGGATGGAGGATGGATGGATGATGGATGGATGATGGATGGATGGATGGATGGATGATGGATGGAGGATGGATGGATGATGGATGGATGGATGGATGATGGATGGATGATGGATGGATGGATGGAGGATGGATGGATGATGGATGGATGGATGGATGGATGATGGATGGATGATGGATGGATGGATGGATGGAGGATGGATGGATGATGGATGGATGGATGATGGATGATGGATGGATGATGGATGGAGGATGGATGGAGGATGGATGGATGATGGATGGATGATGAATGGATGATGGATGGATGATGGATGGATGGATGGATGGATGATGGATGGATGATGGATGGATGGAGGATGGATGGATGATGGATGGATGATGGATGGATGGATGGATGGATGATGGATGGATGGATGGATGATGGATGGAGGATGGATGGATGATGGATGGATGGATGGATGATGGATGGATGATGGATGGATGGATGGATGGAGGATGGATGGATGATGGATGGATGGAGGATGGATGGATGATGGATGGATGGATGGATGATGGATGGATGGATGGATGATGGATGGAGGATGGATGGATGATGGATGGATGATGGATGGATGGATGGATGGATGGATGATGGATGGATGATGGATGGATGGATGGATGGATGATGGATGATGGATGGATGATGGATGGATGGAGGATGGATGGATGATGGATGGATGATGGATGGATGGATGGATGGATGATGGATGATGGATGGATGATGGATGGATGCAGGATGGATGATGGATGGATGGATGGATGGATGATGGATGGATGGATGATGGATGGATGGATGGATGGAGGATGGATGGATCATGGATGGATGGATGATGGATGGATGATGGATGATGGATGGATGATGGATGGAGGATGGATGGAGGATGGATGGATGATGGATGATGGATGGATGATGGATGGATGATGGATGGATGGATGGATGGATGATGGATGATGGATGGATGATGGATGGATGGAGGATGGATGGATGATGGATGGATGGATGGATGGATGATGGATGGATGGATGGATGGATGATGGATGGATGGATGGATGGAGGATGGATGGATGATGGATGGATGATGGATGGATGGATGGATGATGGATGGATGGATGGATGATGGATGGAGGATGGATGGATGATGGATGGATGGAGGATGGATGGATGATGGATGGAGGATGGATGGATGATGGATGGATGGATGGATGATGGAGGGAGGATGGATGGATGATGGATGGATGGATGGATGATGGATGGATGATGGATGGATGATGGATGGATGGATGGATGGAGGATGGATGGATGATGGATGGATGATGGATGGATGGATGGATGATGGATGGATGGATGGATGGATGGATGATGGATGGAGGATGGATGGATGATGGATGGATGGAGGATGGATGGATGGATGGATGATGGATGGATGGATGATGGATGGATGGATGGATGGATGGATGATGGATGGATGGATGGATGGATGGATGATGGATGGATGGATGATGGATGGATGATGGATGGATGGATGGATGGATGGATGATGGATGGATGGAGGATGGATGGATGGATATTTCTGTTACTTTAACCTAAAGTGTTTTTATATTCTTCTGTTAAAGCTGGAAATAAAAACAGCTTCCAGTGAAACAAGTTTATACTGAAAAAGTAAAAAGAAATAAAACAATAAAATAATGACATGAATCTAAATAAAAAGCGTCCATGATGGAGCAGCTGATGATTAACCCTTTGAGGGAATCGCTGCGATCAGGTGTTTCTGCTCCTGTAGCTGAGATCTTCCTGACCTCTGATGGAACCGTTTGCTTTGTTTAACCACTAATCAAAACCAACATTTCAGTCACTTTACATTTAATAAATCATTTTTTCAGTTTCTTGTTATTTCTGTGAACTTTATTGGCCGTCAGTCTAAACTTCTAAACCCAGCCGTTCATGTTGATCTGGTTAAATCTATTTTATAACTGCAGACTAAAGAGGGAGAGGGAGGCGAGGGGAAGGAGGAGAGCAAGGTGTGTGCAAAGTGCAAGGTCAGAAAAAAACCGGGAAAACAAACAGAAAAACAGACGGATCTAAACCTCCCATTCAGTAGATCATTTATCATAGAAGTTACCCGTATTAAAGGACTTCTGTCTGAAGCTGACAGTTTCCTCAAATGATTTATCGTTTGTTTAATTTCCCTTTAGAAGGAGGAGAAGAAGAAGGAGAGGAGACCCAGACAGCAGCAGAGCAGCCACCAAAGCAACGCTCCAATCAACTGACAGCCTTTCAAGAAAACTGGATCCAAAGTTTTAAATAGTCGGAATATTTCCCTAAACGATATTCCGACCCGGTGCTTTAGTTAATGATGGAGTCAGTCATTGGAAAAAGGCTCAGAGAAAGTTTCAAAAGTCTAGAAAACAGTGAAATTTATGGCAGAAGCCCTAAACCTGTGATCCTAGAACCGCCCCTGTTCCACATTCAGCTTAGAGCGGCTCCACTAAACCTGCACAACTAATCAGACTGATTTAAACAGGTTTGGACACATTTTAGGCACAATGAATTCAACTAAATCAGTTGATTAAATAAGAGATGATTTAAAGTTGAGCAGGTAAATATTGTAATAAAGGTAAATATTGTAATAAAATCCTGCAGGTTTTCTGCTGCAGACAGAAGGTCTGAAGCTTCCTGATCTTTGCTGAGGAGCAGTTTTCCTCTCTGCTTCCTGCCAGGATGGAAAGTTGCAGAAAGTTCAGGAAGAAAACAGAGACACGCTTTGATTGATCTGAGCTTCACCTTCATGGTGCGGCGGCAGCTTCATCGGGTTCTCCAGCAGAGACTTCAGGACTCCATGCGAGTTCGGAGGCAGGAAGGCGGGATTGAGAGAGTGACGGGACATCTTCTCCATCAGGAGGGAACGAGCAGAAACAACCTCGCGGCAGAAGCTGGCGGAGCGCGCGCAGGAGATCAGAGAGAGTCGGTGTTTGTGAAGCAGCTGATCCAGGAAGCTGATCTGGAGGAACCAGTGAGGAGCGCGAGCGGCTGAGAGGAGCCTGACCGCGTGCGTGACAACAGAGCGATGACGTCAAACCGCCTAAGCACCCGCCTCTCAAAACACACACACACACACCAACACACACACCCTTCAGTGCTCTGGCCTAACCCTAAACCCAACTCACACCTTAGACCTAAATTTAAGCTCCACCCAGGGGCGGATTTAGGAAATGTGGGGCCCTAGGCAGGGGGCCCTTTAAATTAAGACAACCCATCAAACAGCCCCATTCTCCAGGTAGAGAAATGTTAATAGAATAGACATCCATTATCTGTTCTAGGTTGTGTCCCTCTCTTCTTGTCCCTTTTCTTCTTGTTTTCCTCTCTATGTTTTGTACTCAGCTGACTTTTCATGCTGTCTCTAAAGGAATGAAAGATTTTTTCCAAGCACTAAGCTCACTTAGCTGATTGCTCCTTCCTGTGTTTCCAAAAAGGCCAAAGTAAATAACCCAGTCCTTCTTTTCACTGTAGACAAGCCATGATCTGCTTATCTGTTTGGATGAATTATTATTATTATCCAAGTCATCTTGAAAACATTCTTCTTCCAAATGTCGGCTACATATTACGGGTTTTTTCTCTGGCCAGAAGTTCGATGGCAAATCCTCCCTCTTCAAGTTGGCGATCCAACGACCAACCCGTCCGTGGAGGATCAGGAATCAGAAAGGTGGAATAACTCTTTTTTTCCCTTTTACCCGATGTATTCCAGCATCCAGCTGCCATGCACGTGGGCATTGTCAGTTTCACTATAGCTCTGGTGAATTTCAATGGTGAAGTCCTCTGGAAATCTTCAATAATTGTTGTTGATTGCAGATGTGTCTAGTAGTTCCCATTGATTTAGCTTGTAAAGCGGGGAGAATGGCGCTAGGCTTACCGCACCGTGACGTCACTGCTGGAAGATGGCAGGAGGGAGGGGCTAGTATATTTGGGCTAAAATGGCCGCTCCCAGACTCAGTGATCGCAACGAAAATTCCTTTATTAGATGGTAACCATCACTGCAGACTCGTTCAAACCTTTTATTAAAGACTCAGATTTATTTTAATATTTTAATCTTCAGATTCCCCCCATGTTAAGCAGGGGGAACACTATCTGACGGGGTTTATAGGCCCTCACATGGCGTTCCCCCCGATGTAATTTACGTTGAGTTGTAATAAATGCTAAACTCTCTGCAGGTTCTTGTCTTTGTCGTCCGCACTATTCAGCTGGCTTTGGAAACGCGGCGAGAAGGTGGGGGCTGGGTGGGGAGGGTTACGGGGGCGAGAAACACAAAAGTAACGCAATAGTTACTTTTACTAGTAACTAGTTTCTTTTATTGTGGAGTAACTCAGTAACTCAGTAACTTTTTGGGAGAAGTAACTAGTTACTATAACTAATTACTTTTTCAAAGTAACGTGCCCAACACTGGAAACGACGCTGTCAAGGAACGCTATGGACAGCGGAAACATGCAAGAGGAGGAGAGTTTAGTGTCGGAGGTCGTGGATGAGTCTCCTCCGTCATCCATTTTTTATTTAGAGGAGGAAAGCGGGGACGAAGATGTTGTGGAAGAGGACGCCAGGGCGGCAGAAGCTTGGTTTGGTGTAGAAGGCTTCCAGCCGTACATGTTTGAGCCCTTGCCTCGCAACGCTGCCAGTTCTGTTAGCTCTACGCCTGCCGAAGACACAGACGTCCATCCCCGTGGACACTGGGACGCAACTCAACGGGAAAGGAAAGGATTCTGGTTTCAACCGTTGCGTATATTAGCTGCGACAGATGAATCAAGATGCTATGACCGAAAACATTTGATTGACAGATGAGCGTTGATATATGATTGGCTGAATTTAGGTGTTCAGGCTGACGTAGAACTAACTGGCCTGCAGAAGATAATGGAAAAAACACAGATTTAAAAAAAAAAAGAAATTTTCAAAATTTTGGGACAATATAGTCTGATAAAGAGAACATTTCTATACATGTTTAAGCCAGAATGATTTGACATTTAAATATGATTCCCCTGTGACTTTAATGAAAAGTTTTCTGACATCAAGCCTTCATCAGGTTCTTGGTCCAAACCTTCCATTAGAGACTCACTGAGGACCTGGACCCCTGCAGGTTGGATAGTATTTGGACCCAGATGGTCTGCAGTAGATTTTTTTTAATGTTTGGATCTTCGTTCATCTGACGGGTCTGACAGAAGTGTTTGTTTTCTTCCTCAGATGGTTCAGGAACCAGGGATCCATGGAAACCCTGAGCTGTCAGAGAACCACCATCCATCCCTCTGCTTCCCCGTTGGACCAGGATCTGGTCTCTGAGGTCAAACGGTCCATCACCTTCACAGATCAGAACCACTCATGCTGGAGCTCAGCCCAGTTAACCCATTTCAGCTTCCACAGCTCAGTTCTGGTTAAAGTTGCTTCATTTTACTGAAACTGAAAGTTCCCCTCACATCGTCTGAGGTCATAACGCTGGCTCTCCCAGACAGACGGGAATATCTGGAAACATTAAATAGATTTGGAAGAAGACGGATGCTGAAGCTTAGAAACAGAAAAGTGTGATTTGGTTCAGATTTCTCCTGCAGCTTCAGTCCTCATCATTTCTGCTCACAGGAATGCTGGGTCACATGAGTGGGCCGGACTGACCTACTTTCAACCAATCGCAGGCCGCCTTTCCGCTCCCCGCCCCTGCAGCCCAGTCACATTGAATCTCATGTGCTTCAGAGCTGGAGCAAAACAACAAGGAGGAGAAGACAGGAGAGTGGATTCAAGAAAAGACAGAAAAATAAAAAATAAAACAGAAATGAAAGAATAAAAAGCACCAAAGAAATGTAGAAGAAAGGAGGAAATGAGGGAGGAGAAGAACAGGATGGGAAGGAAAAGATGAATGTAAGAAACCAGAAAAGTGAAAGACAAAAGAAAGATGAAAAACTAAGAGCATATAGAAATAGATAAGATAGAAGGCGAAGCAAAGAGAGCATCATTTCAGCGCTATCATTTATTTGCGCCCCTCAGTCTCATAAATCAAGCTGCCATGTAACATTTGTGGGGTTTATTGCTCCTGGACTTTTCTGATGGCCACTCCGTGGCGTTCGCTCCGTCTCTAGTCCCTCTTCGCCGCTTCTCTACATCAGTTTAGTTTATTGTCCAGATTCGCCTTTCCTCTGTAGAGTCCATCGTTTCCTTTACCTCAAGATGTCCCAGAAACTGCTGTGAGTTTCAAACTAGATAATTATGTTTGGTTGTTTCTGTGTTTATGAGACCTAAATCTGTTTAAAGCAGTTTAACCAAAGAATAATTAGTTATCAATGAAACAGGTTAGTTTAATTAAAGAACAAAAATACGAGAGACTGAATAAAATGAAGCTAAATTGGATAAGAAATGAATAAGCACTGAACTTAAAGGCAAGAAAAAAAGAGTCGGGAGGATTTCTGTTGTGTTTTAGTGAGCGCTGCGTTTTATTGTGAGTCTCTCATAAACACAACCTTAGTTCACTTCCTCTCCTCCAGAGTCAAACTGAGAGAAAAGTCTGTTTATTTTTCAGAAGAGTTGGATAATAAAACTAAACCCAAACCAGGAGCGTTATTTTCTTTTTGAAAATGATTCCTGTAGTTTCTGTGCAGAAGATGAAAAGGATCCTGAAATATAAAGCTCCCTAAATGCTGCATGCAGCAAAGAGTCAGACAAAGCCGTCATTAAACACTCCTTAGCAACAGCAGCAGCTGAAGGCCTGCAGTGTTGTGACGACCTTTGTTAGAGGAAAGTAGGGCAGCGGTGACTGGGCCAAGCGCTGCTCTGACTCATTCCACTGTCACCTGAAGTGACTTCCTGTCACAGGCCAGGTAGACTAATGCAGCTCAATCTGCATCTCATTTAGCATCTTCTTATGGCGATAGTCGTGAAAATGACTTTTTCAATAAGTCATTCAATTCTATTCAGTGCATTTCTATAGCTCCAATTCACATCATGTCATCTCAGGTCACTTTATAGATCCAGATCAACCAGATCATCCAGTCAGATTGATTCAAAGTTTTCTATCTAAGGAAAACCAGCTGATTGCATCGACTCATTGACTCTTCAGCAATCCCTCACACTAAGCATGCTTGTAGCGACAGTGGAGAGGAAAAACTCCTGTTGAAGGAGTCGTCAAACTTGGAAACAAAGTCCAGTGGATTGTTTTTTAACTTTTTTGGAATGGTTTATGGCCCAACACAGTTAACTCTTATATTTATAATAAACCTTCATCTCAGCTCATTCACCCTAACATCGTCCAATACTTCAGATCTTCTAACAGAGCTGATTACCTTCACCGCAGCAAACCTTTCTGCTTCTAAAATGTTTCATCCTTGAATCTTAAAATGACTGTTATTTCACGGTGACATTTAATCCATTTTACCTTCCATCCTTACTTCCTCTGCTGACCTTCTCAGTGTTTTTTCTCTTTTATTTGTTATTTTTCTACATTTTGTGAGACCCGATCAGCCTTGCAAACAGCTCATCTTCTATCCCCTTTCAGCCTTTTAATTTGAGCCCAGAATTGTTTCGTTATTATTTCAGTCTAAAATATCCATAAGCATATGAGGTCAATCATTTTTCTAGTTCCTTAAAGAGGAAATTAGATTTTCCAAAATGAATTAATGAGGGCTAATGTCCAATTTGATTTCTAGTGATTCAATTATTTGTTGAACCGATACAAAAATAATTACAAAGTCATTCTTGTTTTATGTGGCATTTTTATTTAGAACCAATGAGGAGCAAAATAATCCTACATCTCGGTATGCATCACCAGAAAACAGTTAAGATTATAAGTTACACAACCGAAGCTGGCCTAAAGGAGGTCAGCCAGAGCCATGACCTTCTGCTCTACTCTGATATATGGGCTGTAAGAAGAGCTGTTGGTGTGAAAATGTGAAGTCATGGACAGAGACTCCTCTCCCACAGTGCTGTTTAATGTAGCTGGTGACCCATAGAGGGTCCAGTTGGAGGCTTTGAAGAATGGGTAACCTGCCAGACTAATGTTGGGCCATAAATATAATATATACACTCCCCGGCCACTTTATTAGGTACCCCATGCTAGTAACGGGTTGGACCCCCTTTTGCCTTCAGAACTGCCTCAATTCTTGGTGGCATAGATTCAACAAGGTGCTGGAAGCATTCCTCAGGGAGTTTGGTCCATATTGACATGATGGCATCACACAGTTGCCGCAGATTTGTCGGCTGCACATCCATGATGCGAATCTCCCGTTCCAACACATCCCAAAGATGCTCTATTGGATTGAGATCTGGTGACTGTGGAGGCCATTTGAGTACAGTGAACTCATTGTCATGTTCAAGAAACCAGTCTGAGATGATTCCAGCTTTATGACATGGCGCATTATCCTGCTGAAAGTAGCCATCAGAAGTTGGGTACATTGTGGTCATAAAGGGATGGACATGGTCAGCAACAATACTCAGGTAGGCTGTGGCGTTGCAACGATGCTCAATTGGTACCAAGGGGCCCAAAGAGTGCCAAGAAAATATTCCCCACACCATGACACCACCACCACCAGCCTGAACCGTTGATACAAGGCAGGATGGATCCATGCTTTCATGTTGTAGACGCCAAATTCTGACCCTACCATCCGAATGTCGCAGCAGAAATCGAGACTCATCAGACCAGGCAACGTTTTTCCAATCTTCTATTGTCCAATTTCCATGAGCTTGTTCAAATTGTAGCCTCAGTTTCCTGTTCTTAGCTGAAAGGAGTGGCACCCGGTGTGGTCTTCTGCTGCTGTAGCCCATCTGCCTCAAAGTTCCACGTACTGTGCGTTCAGAGATGCTCTTCTGCCCACCTTGGTTGTAACGGGTGGTTATTTGAGTCACTGTTGCCCTTCTATCAGCTCCAACCAGTCTGGCCATTCTCCTCTGACCTCTGGCATCAACAAGGCATTTCCGCCCACAGAACTGCCGCTCACTGGATGTTTTTTCTTTTTCGGACCATTCTCTGTAAACCCTAGAGATGGTTGTGCGTGAAAATCCCAGTAGATCAGCAGTTTCTGAAATACTCAGACCAGCCCTTCTGGCACCAACAATCATGCCACGTTCAAAGTCACTCAAATCACCTTTCTTCCCCATACTGATGCTCGCTTTGAACTGCAGGAGATTGTCTTGACCATGTCTACATGCCTAAATGCACTGAGTTGCCGCCATGTGATTGGCTGCTTAGAAATTAAGTGTTAACGAGCAGTTGGACAGGTGTACCTAATAAAGTGGCTGGTGAGTGTATTTCTAACAAATAAAGATAATTTTGGACAATAAGGAGCAATGTCCATGTTTCATCTTAACATGTTAGCTGCAGTAGAAGTTGCAGTTCTGCTCCACAGTGCTGCCCTCTCAAAACTTCTGCAAACCTTCCCCCAGCTTGCTCCACAGAGCACCTCCCACAGAGGTTACCCCCCCCCACACACACACACACACCATGGAGCTGAGAACAGTGAAATGCCAACCCACACAGGATTTCTTTCTCTTTCCAGGGTTCACATTGGAAGAGGACCAAAGCCCAGTTCTCCAGAATGACCAAGGTTAAGTTGTGATGGTTGATATTCGGTAGACGAACAGTTACAGAACTAGCAGACCGGAGGGGAAAGCCACCTAAGGAAGCCTTTCCGTTGGTTAGAGCCCCCCCCCCCCTTGCTGTGAGCCTGCCGTGCTAAGCTGCTATGTGCTGCAGGAAACTCACGTTCCAAAACAGACATGGGTGGAGGTATAAGGTCTGACGCAGCTAGGGTCGGATTCTAGTTAAACCATATGACTGGCTTTATTACTAATTTCATTCACCTGTCAAGATCCGCCCAGTTTCTCATTACTGTTCATCTGATCTACCTGCTCTTGCCTCTATTTAACCAGCCCTCTAACCAGTCATCAGTGCCAGATTATTCTCGAGCCTGTGGTTAAATTCTCTAGCGTACATGAATGTTTACTGATTGCTTCATCCTGACCCGTTCTGCCTCTGGACCTCTGAGCCTGGCTGTTCCTGTTCTGATCTGTTTGCCTGACCTGTCTTCGGACTCTTGCTGGATTCTGCCTTTTTAACGGAATTGGAACTTCTTCTTGACATCGTCCTGGATTTCCCTTTAGTACCTCTTCGTATCTCTGATCTTCTGGCTTTTAAGGTATCATACTGTCTGTCTGCTTGAATGCTGGCTTCTCTGTTCTGAGCCTTGACAGTTTATAAGGATTTGATGATTTAATGTTTTTACTGATTTGGAGCTGTTTTCTTTACAAGCTTAAACTAGCTTTATTTCACTTTGGGTTTAAACAATGATAAACATGTTCCTGTGTTTTCTTATGTGCACATTACATTCTAATTACCAAATTATGACCAAAAGTCATTTAATGGAATCCTTGAATGCAAAGATTCCAGTCGCTCTAAATTAGTTCAAAGCTCATTTGATCTCATCCCAAATTTTTCAAGATAAACTTTGGTTCTCAAACACTAAATGAAGCTAAACTGTGAAATAGTTTTCAACCATGTTTTCCTTCCTCTTTGTACATAGTAGTTTAGTTTAGTTGAGTTTCTCTAGTTTTAGTTAAGAGTTTTTAACTGAAATATATTTGACTTGGAGCTGAATGACTTTTATTAATAAAATCTCATATTTTAATGGAAGTTGTGGTGAATTTATTCCATATATGTGCAGAATTATCTGTTTGACCATGATTTGAGCTCCATTCATTCATTTTTCTAACACACAGCAAGTAGGGCTGTGTGTCATAAACAATATATGACAGTCTAAATAACATCTAGTAATAAATCTATTAAAGTTGCACAACACTGGTTATGATGCCAGAAGTTACGTTTAATCTGCTCCTTAGACCTTCTGCTGTGACTATTTGTAGCTTTGGCAAAAAGTTTAAGAGAAAAACCTTGAATACTCGTCTTCTGCTTGGCTGAGGCTCGGTTGTCGGGGCAACAGTCTCAACAGAGATGCCCAGACGTCCCTACAACCAGACACCTCCCCCAGCTCCTGGGAAGACGAGGAGTTCAGGGAAGAATTCAAAGATTTACGACTTAAACAAGAGGTTAATTTTATACATTTAAATACAAACTTGATTTTATTTATCTACAGAATGTAGGATTTTAAAAAAACAACTTTTTTAAATAATTCCAGCTCTCTTATACTTGCTTATATGTTTTAAATAAAGCTTTTTTGCGTCGATGGATCCACTGGAACGTTTGCTCAACGTTCTGCTGCATATATGTCGCTTCTCTGTATATTTGTTGTATCTGAACAAAAGGACTGATGGCTGTATGTTTGTCTCTGACATGTTAACCTGTTGTTTCCTGTTCCTCTGATACCATCACATATTTATAGCTGCACTTGTGAACATCAAGTTAAATCAATAGTTGGAGCCGCTGGCCTCTAGCAAGAGGATTATTGGCGCAGCTCGTCCATCTCCAACCCTCACAAACAGACGCTATAAATACAGCCATTCACTTCACACAGACTGTGGAGAAACATCCTGACAGCAGGACTGGAGAGCTAGATTTAGGCCTCGGTTTGGAGTCAGTCTTTGTGGAGGAGCAGGAAGCTGAAGGAGGGAAAGCAAAGATGGATTTGGCAATCCAGGCAACTGCCCAGGGTGGCAGTAGAACAATAGAAGGGGCGTCGCAGGATGAAAAATCCCTCATTACTTGACTTTTGTGTTCAAACAGCTGGCCTAATTTTATCTGTTTTATTTAAAAATGTTAGCTTGTTCCATTAAAAAATATATTTATTCAATTCACATCATGTCATCTCAGGTCACTTTATAGATCCAGATCAACCAGATCATCCAGTCAGATCGATTCAAAGTTTTCTATCTAAGGAAAACCAGCTGATTGCATCGACTCATTGACTCTTCAGCAATCCCTCACACTAAGCATGCTTGTAGCGACAGTGGAGAGGAAAAACTCCCTTTGAACAGGAAGAAACCTCCAGCAGAACCAGGCTCAGTGTGAGCGGCCATCTGCTGAGGCCCACTGGGGTTCAAGGAGACAGAAGCAGACATAGAAAAAGAAGCATAGATACAAAAGGCAACCGTCAACCAGCTCCACAGGCGGCCCCGTCCAGGAAACACACAGCCAGGCAGACGAGCTCCGAGCCAGCTCCCATGTCAGAGGATGAAGAGAGCACATCCAGTTAGTCACAGTCAGAGAAACAGGACTACACTGGAAAACAGGCCAAGCTCCAACATCTAATTGCTACGCCTGCTCAGTAGTGCAGTGCAAGAAGGTTTTGGTTTCGACTCCCAGCCAGGGGTCTTTCTGCATGGAGTCTGCATGTTCTCCCTGAGCATGTGTGGGTTCTCTCCGGGTACTCCTGCTTCGTCCCACAGTCCAAAAACATGACTGTTAGGTTAATTGGCGTCGCTACATTCTCCTTAGGTGTAAGTGAGTGTGAATGGTTGTTTGTCCTGTTTGTCTGTGTTGCCCTGTGATGGACTGGAGACCCTTCCAGGGTGGACCCCGCCTCTCACCAGTAGACAGCTGGCGATAGGCACCAGCACACCTCGTTACCCCAGCTGGGATAAGTGTGATGGACAATAGATGGATGGATCTAATTGCTACATAGTGATGAATGTCAGCAACAGTGTCATGAAGCGAGGGCAGATGGACCCAGTATTCAAGGAGAGAAGTCAGTAGGCAAGTTCAAAACGTTTAAGAACAAAACTAAAAAGGGGAGCTGGTAGGATCTGTGGCTCACGGATACTGCAGGTTGGGGGCGGGGCACCGCCCAATCTCAGACACTCTGTAGTGGGAGAAACACAGGTAAGTGACCACGATCGTCTGACAGAAAATGATTATCCGAGTTGGTCACCTACCTGGTTTGACAGTCCAGTCCAAGAGTGTCCCCAGTGCTGCAATCCCAGAGGTCTTGCAGGAAGCCGATCCTGGTCAGGGATCCAGAACAGACAGAACAGGCAGGATCCAGGCCTCCAGACCTCGTACAGCTCCTTGGCAGGTTCAGAGTCCAGCAGAGTCCGGAAACGTGACCAGGCGGTCACGCACAGGAGCAGACAGGATCAGGTGCAGACGGGAAAGCTCTGTGGAAGAGGGTAGCCTAGACAGGACGTGGAACCAGAACTGAATGCAGGAACTTTAAACTGGTCTCCACCTTGGAGCCAGGCTTACTTGGATAAAAACTGAACCTCCGCGCGTACAGAGCCAAAAACCCCGAGGACTCAGCAGGGGAGGAAGAGTGGACGATCAGGAGACGAGACAAACACAAAACCTTCTTTCCACTGGCTGCCAGGATCCAGGACATGAACTTTGGAATCAACATAACAGAAAGGCTAACAGAAAAACAGTTAATGATCTGGCCCCGAATGCTCAGGCTGAACTGAATATAAACCAAAGGAAACAGGTGAGAGGAATAAATGATAATTGAGGCAGGGAGGGAAAACGGCAGGTGAAAGAAATGACTAATTAAGGGAGAGCAAACAGGCCAGATCATGACAAACAAACTAAAATGATATTAATTCATAGATTGTATAGGGAAACATGGCTCCCTGTCATCCAGTTTAAAGTCGAAACCTTGTTGGTAAATCTCACCTTCAGGATATCCTGTTAATCATAGAGCTTTAGTCATTAGACCAAATAAATCATTTATTTATAAGTTTATGTCATTTACTCATATAACTGCTCAACTCTCAACTAAACGATTCAATATCTGCAGTTCAGGTCAAGTCAAAAGCTTTACATTTGGACTGTTTGAAATATCAATTAACCAAATATTTATTAAGAAATAAACATTTCAAACAAGAAAAACAATAATATAACAATAATAATTCAATATATGCCATTATTTTGAAAGTTTTGTTTTTACCAGAACAACAAGCAAATGAAGCTGGACTTAATAATATTGATAATAATAATTGAACTTTATTGATCTCAAATTGGAGAAATTTACCTCTGCATGTAACCCGTTCCCTTTGGGGGGGGGGGGTTGGGGGGGCGGCGGGCTGCCATTGTGTGGCGCCAGGGGAGCAGTGTGGGGTTTCTTTGTTTCTGTTTCTTTTTTTGATATGAAATTCAAAATGAAACAAGCAAAGGAGAAAATAAGCTAAAAGAAAAACAGGAAAGTGATTCTGAACTAGTAAATAAATGAAACCATCAATCAGGGAGACTGAAAAAAAAGTGTCCCTGGGAACCTGCTTCAGCCTGCAGGTTTCTAAAATTGGACCAGAAGGTCCTTCCTCTTGTTGTAAAGGGCTTTGCTGTGCAGTGGCCCACACTTAGTGTGGGCGATGCACTTGTGTCCATTTTTATACGTCTACCTCATATTGCTGGATGTTTATCCACCGGCTCCGGTTTCTTCATCTTCTTCATGCTTTCAGAGGGAAAGCAGAACAACAGCACATGATGCAGCAGCAGGAGGAGAATACAGCGACAGCGGAGGCCTGAGAGGCAGGAACTGCTACAGAACTGCTCCTCTGCAGCGCTTCTCAGGTTTAATGGAGGACACGGCAAGCATTTTGGGTCAAACAGCTGAAATTATAATGATTTTTCAAGTCTGAGACAATTTCCAGATTTTTGTGATGTCATTAAAACTGAGTCTAAAGTCATTAAATATATGACTTGGGTCCCCATCTCAGATAAGACCTAATGTCACATGATCTTAATCTCTATGAAAGTCTATAGGAAAATAAAATTATACGAATAATTAGACGAATAAACAATAATTCAGATGAATGGGGTTTAATGACAAAATGCTCAAAATCTGAAAGAAAAACAGTGATGCAGAAGATGAACAATAAACAGCAGAAAGAAACAGGATCAACTGAGGAAATATAAAGGATTAATTCAGAAAGAAGAAAAACTTTATCAGAATTTAACTCAATGAGGCCCACTGCGACACAGTCCTCTGAGGAAAACAGGAAATAATTCATACAAATTTGGATAAAAACACAAATGAACACAGAATCAACATCCAGAATATCAGAACATCCTAAGCTTTTATTTTCCTGTGTCGTTTGATCATTTTAAAGTCTAGAAATGTTGTTTTTTAACAAGGCGGCTGCATATCTAACGTACTCCTCCTCCTTTACACGCTCAGTCTTCACCTGCTCAGCATCTTTACCTGATTGGTTTTTATTTGGAATAATAATAATAATAATAATAAGACTTTGAAGAGGCGCCTGAATTTCCATCTGCAGATCATTGAAGATGAAAATTGATCTTTTCACAACTTTTATTTCACGGCGATATAAAAAACATGGATCCTTCATTAAATAGCTCTAAATTTCCAAAAATGTGTTTTCAGATCAAATGAAATATTTCTAGATAAGAAACTGTGAGAGGCCTTGGTTTACAAATTAAAAGTCTTTTATAATTTTATGTTTTATTACTTGATGTTTGATCTGCTCCTTGAAATTTTTAAAGATTTCCAACCTTCATAAAAATGTTTATTTTAAATGACCACAGGAACCTCGAGGAGCCATAATCTCTCATTAAAGATTATTATCAAACAGAAAATTAAAAAAATACATCAGACTAACAAGAAACTGGGAAAAATTCCTGATTCTTTTTAGGCTTTTAAAGCTGCTATTCTGTAGATTTATTTACGGTGATTTAAAAGGATCAATAAAAAACAAAACAGATTTAAAAAAAACTGAAACATCCTGCAGGAAGCAAGGCTGGAAGAGCGAATCCTGCATCAGACGGCGATGCTGGAGATAACAGTCAGTTCCTACATCTTGGACTCAAAGGATGGACCCTGCTGTGGCTCCTCCCGCTCCCCGTTTAGCTCCGCCTCCGGCGCCGAGGCCTTCTCAGGCGGCTCTGTGCCTTCAGGTAGGCTCCATGAGGTCGTCTTGGTCACATGACTGCCCCGTTCAAGAAAGCAGGTTATTAACAGGTTAATTTAAGTAAATTTAGTTAATTCAGACAATTATTAATCACAGGGTCTTTTTTTCTGCATTTTGATTTAATTTCACCAAATATCTGATCCAGGAGGATTTACTCCTCCTCTGCTCTCAGCGAACCTCAATGGTAGAAACAGTCTTATATTTCTCACTGTTTTTTATTGAAGTCAAATTGAGAAACATTCAGATCGTTGATCGTCCCTCTTTCTGAAAAATGCAGAAACCCATCTGGAGACGAATTCCCAGAATGCATTGGGCATGTTTTATCCACCATCTTGCCGAATTCCAGAGAATTAGGAAAAGATTTTGGACGATTGTGGCGGGAATTGCACCTAAATGAAGGAACGCTGCTGTGTTTAGGACCCTGCTGGTTTTGAACAACCTGCTGGGATCTCTACCCTGTGTTCAGGACATCCAGTATAACGGGAGCGTGTGTGCAGTTGTTCTTACTTGACGAAGTAAACGGCTCCCTCTGCGGTGTAGGCCTGTTCCCAGCCGTAAGGAGGAGCTGCCAGGGAGACATTAACAAGCCTGGGGAGTCACAACTTTCTGAACTAATATTAAACAAAGGAAATGCAGAACTGAAAAAATACAAAAAAATATATATATATCTCTATATATAGATATATACCTTTTTACAAATGAAACTCTGAATAGTGTGGCCTGAAATTGTCTGTTATACAGAAGGACTTTTCGCTCCAGTTCCAGCTGTAAGTCGTGTCTTTTCACAGAGTGAAGCTGATGTCTGCAGATAAATGCTGAATAGATTAGCTCCACCAGCTTGGATAGAGAATATCTCTGGACATCAGTAAGTTGCTGGAGATTTAGGTGGAGGCATCTCTGGTCTCCCCATGAAATAGTCCGTGAGGCAGACACCCTGTCTACTTTTAAGGCTAGGCTTAAAACTTTCCTTTTTGATAAAGCTTCTAGTTAGAGTGGCTCAGGTTATCCTGATCTATCTCTATAGTTCTGCTGCTATAGGCTTAGACTGCTGGAGGACATAGGGACCCCTTTTTCATCATTCTGCTTCATTCTATCTCTATTAGAATATGACGGCTGGCCTAATTTCTCATTTCATTCACCTACGCAACTCTGCCCAGTTTCCAATTCATCTAACTCATCTCATCCACCTCATCTAATCCACCTGCTCCTGCTTCTATTTATACGGCTCAGTCCCAGCAATCCTGTCCTGATTATTGAGATCATCGCTGATGCTCTAGTTCATGTTCTCATCCTCGGGGCCCAGTGGTTAGAAAGGTTTATAGTGTTTCATAGTGTTCCTTATTTCCTGATCATGTTCGGCCTCTTTTCCACTGAGCGTGTCTGTTCCTGTCGTGGCTCAGTGGAGAGAGCAAGTTTTGAGCGCACCGTAGTGTTCCTGATATCCTGCCCTGTTCTGCCTCTCTACCACTGATCTTGCTGGTTTCCATCTTAACGTTCTGCCTGAACTCTCTGTGGAGTCGTGGAAACCTGAACCAGCGTTTTCCTGTCCTCGTTGGTCTCCCTGACCAGGCTCCGGAATCTCTGAGCCTTCCTGTTCTGATCTGTTTCCCTGACCGGTCTCAGACTCCTGCTTGCCCTCCGGAAAAGCAGCACTGGCGACACTCAGGACGGCACTCGACACATCTAGTTGGCAGCCCTCAGGCTGAATCGTACCGCGATCTGCGGAGATGGATTAAACTGATAAACCAGGTAAGTGACTCACATGGAAAATCATCCTCCGTCAGATTATCATGGTCACTTGACTGGGGTTTTCTCTAATCAGAGTTTCCAGTGATGGGTTGTATCCCGCTGCAGCCGCTGCAGCTGCCGCAGATCCACCTAAGATTTTAAAATAAGTGCTTTGAATTACCCCACTGTCTGTCTCGCCTTGAATTCTGGGTCCCACATTCTGAGCTTCATGACAGGTGACCGCAGACACACCTCACCGTGGCTTAGGTCCGACTCTGACTCTACTTCTGCCTCTGAGCTTCCAGGGAATTTGATTTGATTTTTCTTTGATTGACAGGTATCATCTAATTGGACGAGGAAACAACATCAAAAGTAAAATCTTTAAGCAGCCAACTGGAGACCAGTACAGCCTTATAAAGTAGAATATATACAACTGACTTAACTTTACAAACAGAGTAAAGAACTGCAGATCGAAGGAGAAAAGTTTACCCAGCATGCAGCGGCGTCCATCTTGATTGCTGAAGTTTTCTGCTGACTCTCCAGCTTAATTTCCTCCTTAAAGGTTGGAAGTTCTACCTTCCAGTATCGAACCCAGCATCATAACACTTTATAATAAGGTAGAATAAGTTGGGTTAACTACTAGAGAACACCTAGAGAACTAATAAGGAACCAATGGGTAACCAGCTGCTATTTACTGGGGAACACCCAGCCCAGCTTTGTTACTGCTTAGTTACCTGGGAAACACAGAGGCTTTGTCCGACTGTGCACCGTGATTGCTGCAGCTCGCCTACAGGCCCAACGTCGGAGTAGAGGACGCCGTCATCTAGCTGCTGCAGTGGCCACTCACCCACCTGGACCATCAACTGACCGCCCTCAGAGCGTGCCGCTGCACGGCTGTCAGTCAGACGTGGCAATCTGCAGGACCAGGGCCCCCAGGGCCCCTCCCTGTCTCCATTTCTGTGCACTCTCCAAACCTTGCACTTAACCTGGTGTAACACCTGTGAAATAACCTTTGTGCAATAAAAGCCTGTATTTTTTACCAAAACCTTCAACTAGAGTCACTTTGCACTGTTTACACTTTGTCACAATACTGTCTTTGCACATAATAACAATTAATGCCAATTTACAGTATTTGCACACATCTGTGAGGATACTCAATCATCCAGGTCATTGTCAAGCTTGAAAAGTCCAGTTTGGACAACTAGAGGTGAAGTTTTCTAGAAGACATTTCTCCTCTCATCCAAGAAGCTCCCTCAGTTCTAACCAGCGGTGGGGAGCTCTGAGATGAATATACTGTAGGTGGAACAGAGAATTAGGGAGGATAAAAGGTGGCTCTGATCCCTCCCACTGGATTGGCCATGATGGTCACCTGAGGGGCCTTATGCTACGTCCAATCCACAAGCAGCAGAGGCAACACATGCAAAGTCAATGGTTGACACAGCAAAACGTCCTGCAGCTCCTCTAGAGCAGCAGAAGCAGCGCCTCATGAGTTTCTGAGCATCTGAGGCGCTTCAGAAGCAGCAGCTGCTGGACATCAACCAATGAGAGCAGCTGATCTGGGAGCTGGCAGGGAGTCAGACGCAGCCCTGCTGATGCAGAGCGCTATGATCACTCCTCTCAAACAGTTTATTAACGCCTAAATTAACTTCAAATGTAGAAACGTGCCGGCAGAATATGTTGGCTTTTATTATCCTGCTGCCTGCAGTTTGTAGCACAGACCTGAAAAACGCTAACATCTACTTCCAGCCGCCACCAACAGTAGCAGAAACCAGGCCAGAGGAAGCAGTTGAACGGGATTCCCAGTGACAGAGCAGCGTCGGTATGTGGGGGTCTGAGGAATTCCCACAGCTTCTTGATGAAATAACTGCACAGAAGATTTTCTGGTGGACTTCACCCGCTGATCACAGCAAATATAGCTGCCATATTTCCAGGTAAAGAAAGGAGGGTAGCTCCGCCCAACACGCATCAGACCAACGTTTCCACCGCGCAGCTAGAGCAGCACAGATGCTTTAGAACTAAACTTGGACAAGCATTCTGTGGGTTGTTAACTCCCTGGTGGTTTTGGTAAGTAGGTGAATTTTATCTCTTTAAAGTTAAAGTCTAAGACCATCTCCTCTGCTGAGAGATGTTTTTTTCCAGGTTAACAAAGATGGCTTCTTTAACCCCTCTCTCAAACCATCTGTCTTCCTTGGCCAGAATCTGGACGTTGTTGTCCTGAAACGAGCGTCCTTTAGCCTTCAGGTGTAGGTGAACAGCTGAATCCTGTCCTGAGGATAATTCGTAGTTAATCTGCTAATTTTAAAAGTAGCTGGAGTTAAAATACTGCTAATAATGATTAAATGTCAGGATGGAAATATTCAGGAAACAAGAGAAAAGCAGAAAGCAGGCGGGTGTTTAATGAACAAGCAGGAGGAAGCGGCACCATGGCTACAGAGGCTGTGATTTCTGAGTGACAGGTTTGCTGATTAGACCAAACGAATCAGTGAGGAAACCTGAAATAACTGGAAGACTTCAGCGTACAACCACGTACATCAATAGGATGATCTTAAACCAGTGACTCTGCAGACTGGAAACACTGGAAACTTTAACATTTAGAGCCAGAATATCTTTAATTTAATGACCGGGTCAGATATATTTGATTTGCTCTCTTGTTTATCTTCACAATGATTTCAAGTTTGTTGACCAACTTATTTTACAAAGGATTAAATGTAGAATTTTGATTTCTAATCAAAATAAGCCATAAATCGTCCATAAAAGGACAGTAAAGGAAAGCAAACCGATACGTTTCAGCAGCCGGACTGAGGGGCCAGAAAGACCTGAGGAAGGTGTTTTGTGAAGATGATGATGGCTCTCAAAGCAACATGTAATAAAGGATATCAACCAGCTGTTAATGGATGCATGGGAATTATGAGTCTGGGATTTTAGGATCTTAGTTTAAAATTCCCTTAACCAGGCATGTTTAATGAAGCAGAATATTTAGCTGTTGGGTTATTCTTTTTTCCTTACATCCTTCTTTTTGCTTTAAAATGAATCCAGGCTTTTTGTCAGAGGTTACCTTAGTTGACCCAGAACTGCTTCCTCCATTTAATCTTTATTAATTCAGTTTTAAGCTTGATTGAGCTTAAAATGAAAGAAAAACGCTAAAAAACTCTCTAAACCAGTTAGAAAATGGTCTGCTCCAGATTTATGGCATTTAGAAAACAGCCATAAAACAGAGGAAATGTGTAATAAGGAGTTTAATTTAACTGCAGACTGTAAAGTGGATTTCTTCTATGACCATTAGAGAAAGCAGAGTTCCCTTCAGAGCGGAGCTTTAATTATTAACCATCAGAGTTCAGCAGGTTCCTTCAATAACTCCATGTTCTTCTCAGCTCCGCCTCTTCGCTGCTCCTCTGCTGGTAATTTATAAACACCTGACAATCGCTGCTCTGGTACCTTCTATCTGAAAGAGTGAAGGGATTCAGTTCACCTGATGTTTGGTTGTTGGGAATCTGAAGCCTGCTGTTGATCATCATACGACTCATCTGACTGATATTAATGGAGAAATACCTCACAGAGGCTTTGGCCTGTTTAGTTATCAATTATATAATCTACAATATAATCTGATAATCTGTTGGTTCTTTAACTTTGTCAGCACCTGCTGTTGCTGCCGCGTTATTTAAATCCAAATCAGCCTTTTGACACAAACCTGATATGAAGTCTCTGCCAGATTGAAATAAAAAGTAAGATTGGAAAATCCTTTTGTTGTTTTGACCTGAATATTTAAGGAGATTGCTGCTATTCTCTTCAGCCGCTTTCTACAGCCGGCTGAACCTTCATAAGAGAAATAATTCTCAGTCTGTTATATTTCTTCCCTTCTCCTTTGCCTTTAATGAAGAACTAACTTGGTGCGTGATGCTTTCCTCTCCCAGTCTGAGCTGTAAATGCTCAGGCGACCCATCAGTCCTGCTTCTGACGAGAGGAAACAGCTGTTCTGAAAGCTGTGAAAGGTTAACAATCCCCCACACCAGTACATCACACCTGGAATGTGTTGCCTTCACAGCACCGAGGGCAGAGCTGCAGATGGATGACAGGTCGTCATGGTAACGCTGTCTCCTCTTATCATCTATAGATGCTGCTGAATATTTTACTTTCTTTTCATGTTCAGTTGATGAGAAATGTGACTTCCTGCTGAGGACAAACAACAGAGACCTTAAATCTGGTGATTTAACAGCGGAGAACGTTGGAGAATGTTTAAGTTTGCTTCTTCCTCCGGCGCATCCCTGCTCTCCGGTCGGGTTCAAAGGTTTCCAAACAGGTTAAAAGTCTGCCTTTGACTAACTGCTTGAAGTTTACTCCCCAGTAGCTCTACGGCAGAGGAAAGTGCTTTAGGATAAAGAAGTCCTCCAACCAGCTTTTAGATTTTAAAGCTGAACCTGTTTCTAGGCAACAGGAGAAATTTCATCTGCAGCACAGACCATACAGTCGGTTCAGGCTATAGAAAGTTCGCTACGTCTGGCCGTTTTTCCCCCATCAATACATAAATAAAGAGTTTTCACTTCTTTCTTTCAGACATTCTGGGCATCATCTCCTGATGTCAGAATCAGCTGCTTCTTCCATAACCTTGATGTCGTCAGTGGTTCTGCTGCCTGTTTGCTTTCACTGCCTTACTGCTGCTGGGATGGGGAGGGTTGACCAGACATCTAAAACCTCCAGCTTTCTGTAACATCAACTAAACTATCATCAACAAAAGTGTTGATGTCTCGATCTGTAAAACAGGGCTGACCTACTTTCTGTGCTTTGTCTCACTCTTCTTCTTCCCTGCTGATAATCTGTGAATGCTGGAGGACGTCTGTGAGATTGAGGCGTTGGCAGGACGCCCACGTCCTTCCAGTGACACTCTAAAAGAAATGTAGGTGAAGACAAACTGCTCCGGCCAACAGAGACGGACTATTGTAGAACTGAGAAGCTTTGGGAAGCTGTTCCAGACATGAGACGGTATAAATGAACTGGAAGAGGATTCCCCATCTGCACATCTGGAATGATTTGATGCAGACAGATAAGAATCCTCCAACATTTAAAGCTAAATCAGCCGTTGTTTCTAAGCCCTACACCACCTACATTTCTGTTCCCTTTGGGATCAATGAAGTCTTTGAGCCAAACTGCATCTGGATTTAAATGTAAATAACAGGTGTCACCAGCTAGCTTACCTAACAGGAGGATTTCTGCTCTCATAGGTTTTAGATCTACAGATAGGTCGCATTACCCTGAGGATCCAGTTCAGGGTGATGACCCGGTTTCTGAGTAACCCAACGCTGTTCAGTTTCAGCTCCTTTCTTTCATGGAGGGTTAAAACGTCATAAAATGTTTCGTTAACAGCTAACAGGTTCTGCAGTTAACAGAAAACAGCGTCATGAAAATGGCAGATTTCTAAAGCATAAAGTGTTGAGATCCAAACATCCTGATTTGGAAAGAAGAATTTCTCTGAGTACAGGAAGATCCCAGAGATTAGTGATGATCTAACATCAAAGCTTTTATTTGCTTTTACTTATCAAATGTAATAAACATTGTTTTACATTCTCATTAAATCGGATTAAAATAATTGAGAGGGAAAATTGTGGCACACTTTGATTTTTGTATTTAATTTGTCTGATACGACTCTCTTGGTGACATGGAAGTTAACTCTAGCAGGTGTTTATCTATAGATCCATCAACACATCATGGATCCATCCGCCAACCAGGAGAGCTTTCAGTCTGATAGTCTGTTTCCGACAAACGTCTTTGCCTTCAGACTGAGCAGAGCAGTGGATCTGCTGACTGTAGGCGCTCCATCCGCTGCAGAACGCTGAGAAGATCTGTGAGACGTAGACAGTGGTCGGGTCGATTATCTACTACGCTATGTCTGTCCTGCTCTGAGGGCATTGTGCTTTTTAGACCAAAACCTCATGATACCTTCAGATACTCAATAGCTCCCAAATATCATTTTAATCATTTTCACTTGGTTTATCTAAAAGATCAAACTTGAACCAAACTTCAGATACCTTTATGCTGTTTGCAGTATCAGCACCACGGACAGCACCTCCTCTCCTTCCATTTGAATACATTCTAAAATCCCACGGATAGAAAATATTATGGTCTACATCAGCTGTAAATCAGGACATCATTCAGTCTAAATGATTGTGGGAGTTGAGATGAGATTAGCAGATTAAACAGATTAAAGGTCAACCAGAACAGGGTGGTTCACGTCACACTGCTTCAACCAAGCATCTTAACTATGGATTCCTGCTTTTATTGGGTTTGTCTGAAGGTTTAAGCTTTAAGATTTTCCTTCTGAAGCTCAAATTCTTTTTGTTTCCTTCTGATTAGGGTCATCAGACGCCTCACTGAGAGCTGGAATCGGATCCTTTGGTCACATTAACACCATCCCAAGCCTGAGTTGGTGGAACACAAAGAAAAGCATTTAATTTTTTGAGAAAAAAAAAAGAGCCACACTGACGATGTGCTGCCTTTTCCTTCATAGAATCATTTAATTAATTTAATGAACTTGATCTTGTAAATAAAAATATGTTTTTGGGGATAAAACCAAACTAAGAAATCTTCCCACTTGGACTCGTTTTACGGGATTTTAGTCATATTACCCAAAACCATTGAAGCTCAGCAGCTTGTTGGTCCCAAACAGGACAGAATGACATGAAGTTCTATCATTTTTTTTTCTTCAAATCAAAATATTTATTTCATTGGATTATATCAATCACAGCCCAGCTGGTCAAACAGGACAACAGCTTCACGAAGCTAATCCTGGTAACAAAACAACAACATGAATCTGAAAATTTACTCCAAAAGGATCAAACAGCTGATAACTCCAGATGGGAAGGAAACATTCCCATTTTTCCAGCTTCCTCCCCCCCGGAGCGTTGGTGAGGGAATCAGATGAGAAGGGTTTCTCCTCCTGCTTCATTTCCGGGGCTAATCTACTGCACTAAGACGAGCGTTCAGCCTCGGAGACACAAAGCTACACACTGAGCAGCTAACAGTTACAGGAAGTTACAGAAACTTGGCGGGTGGATTCTGGGTGGAGTGGCAGCTACACAATATGGCAACCATTTGAACATTGATGCTGAGGTCTCTGATCTCTATAAGTCCATGAAGGGGCTACAGAAGATGGGAGGGAGTTAGGTCTACACCAAGGTTAGAGGAGTTCCACCTGCTGATCGCCGCAGACTGATCAGAAACGTTCCCATCAGACAGCAGTTTTTCCAGCATGTTAACTTGCTGGAAACTGTCTGCAGGTTAAAGCGCCAGAATGCAGCCGTCCAGCTTCGCTAAAACAAACGCGCCATGCAGGTATGCTGAAGGAGTCCCTTAGCAGGAGGTGAGGAGATGAGGAGGAGAGTTAAGAGTCTGCTGAAGTCCTGCTGATGCCTCAGAGATTTTTGTCTCCTGTAGCAGGTTCTCCCTAGAAGGTCAGCACTGAAACGGGGAAGAGAGTCACTGGCAGAGGCAGCTTTCAGCTTCATCCAGGGGGGTTGGCATGCAGGGCAGCACAGAGACAGAGAGGAGGAGGAGCAGGAGGAGGAGAAGCAGACCTCTCACTTACAGTCCACCTCCAGGATGGCTCTGATGGACCGCGTCAGTTCTTTGGCCTCCTGAGCGAGAGTGGCTGCAGTCCACGGACTTTTCCTGAAGCGCGGAGGAACGGCGTGAGACGATGAGCCGGCTTTAACGTCACCAGAGCTGCGAAGACAGAGAGGACGAGTCAGAGGAGGAAAAACTACAAAAACCTGTTAAACTGAGTTTAAGCTGCCGAGCAAGTTCAGATCAGAGGAAAACATTGGAAAAAAATAACCTTCAGGAAATTAGATGGAAACTTTATAAAGAAAAGTGCAACGTCATGACTGTAGGGGCGTTTCCCTTCCAACGTTCCCTGGATCCATTCCGGCTCTTGCTTCTTCACAGGAAGGCTCAGGCCTGGAGCTCAAACCTGGAGCTCAGGCCTGGAGCTCAAACCTGGACCTCAGGGCTGGAGCTCAAACCTGGACCTCAGGGCTGGAGCTCAGGGCTGGAGCTCAAACCTGGAGCTCAAACCTGGACCTCAGGGCTGGAGCTCAAACCTGGAGCTCAGGCCTGGAGCTCAAACCTGGACCTCAGGGCTGGAGCTCAGGCCTGGAGCTCAGGCCTGGAGCTCAAACCTGGAGCTCAAACCTGGACCTCAGGGCTGGAGCTCAAACCTGGAGCTCAGGCCTGGAGCTCAAACCTGGACCTCAGGGCTGGAGCTCAGGCCTGGAGCTCAGGCCTGGAGCTCAAACCTGGAGCTCAGGCCTGGAGCTCAAACCTGGACCTCAGGGCTGGAGCTCAGGCCTGGAGCTCAGGCCTGGAGCTCAAACCTGGAGCTCAGGCCTGGAGCTCAAACCTGGACCTCAGGGCTGGAGCTCAGGGCTATAGCTCAGGCCTGGAGCTCAAACCTGGAGCTCAAACCTGGACCTCAGGGCTGGAGCTCAAACCTGGAGCTCAGGCCTGGAGCTCAAACCTGGACCTCAGGGCTGGAGCTCAGGCCTGGAGCTCAGGCCTGGAGCTCAAACCTGGAGCTCAAACCTGGACCTCAGGGCTGGAGCTCAAACCTGGAGCTCAGGCCTGGAGCTCAAACCTGGACCTCAGGGCTGGAGCTCAGGCCTGGAGCTCAGGCCTGGAGCTCAAACCTGGAGCTCAGGCCTGGAGCTCAAACCTGGACCTCAGGGCTGGAGCTCAGGGCTATAGCTCAGGCCTGGAGCTCAAACCTGGAGCTCAGGGCTGGAGCTCAGGCCTGGAGCTCGGGGCTGGAGCTCAGGCCTGGAGCTCAGGCCTGGAGCTCAGGCCTGGAGCTCAAACCTGGAGCTCAGGCCTGGAGCTCAGGCCTGGAGCTCAGGCCTGGAGCTCAAACCTGGAGCTCAGGCCTGGAGCTCAAACCTGGACCTCAGGGCTGGAGCTCAGGCCTGGAGCTCAAACCTGGAGCTCAGGGCTGGAGCTCAAACCTGGAGCTCAGGCCTGGACCTCAGGGCTGGAGCTCAGGGCTATAGCTCAGGCCTGGAGCTCAAACCTGGAGCTCAGGCCTGGAGCTCAGGCCTGGAGCTCAAACCTGGAGCTCAGGCCTGGAGCTCAAACCTGGAGCTCAGGCCTGGAGCTCAAACCTGGACCTCGGGGCTGGAGCTCAGGGCTGGAGCTCAGGCCTGGAGCTCAAACCTGGAGCTCAGGGCTGGAGCTCAGGCCTGGAGCTCGGGGCTGGAGCTCAGGCCTGGAGCTCAGGCCTGGAGCTCAGGCCTGGAGCTCAAACCTGGAGCTCAGGCCTGGAGCTCAGGCCTGGAGCTCAGGCCTGGAGCTCAAACCTGGACCTCAGGGCTGGAGCTCAGGCCTGGAGCTCAAACCTGGAGCTCAGGGCTGGAGCTCAAACCTGGAGCTCAGGCCTGGACCTCAGGGCTGGAGCTCAGGGCTATAGCTCAGGCCTGGAGCTCAAACCTGGAGCTCAGGCCTGGAGCTCAGGCCTGGAGCTCAAACCTGGAGCTCAGGCCTGGAGCTCAAACCTGGAGCTCAGGCCTGGAGCTCAAACCTGGACCTCGGGGCTGGAGCTCAGGGCTGGAGCTCAGGCCTGGAGCTCAAACCTGGAGCTCAGGCCTGGAGCTCAAACCTGGAGCTCAGGCCTGGAGCTCAAACCTGGACCTCGGGGCTGGAGCTCAGGGCTGGAGCTCAGGCCTGGAGCTCAAACCTGGAGCTCAGGCCTGGAGCTCAGGCCTGGAGTTCAAACCTGGAGCTCAGGGCTGGAGCTCAAACCTGGAGCTCAGGCCTGGAGCTCAGGCCTGGAGCTCAGGCCTGAGCTCAAACCTGGAGCTCAGGGCTGGAGCTCAGGCCTGGAGCTCAAACCTGGAGCTCAAACCTGGAGCTCAGGCCTGGAGCTCAAACCTGGAGCTCAAACCTGGAGCTCAGGCCTGGAGCTCAAACCTGGAGCTCAGGGCTGGAGCTCAAACCTGGAGCTCAGGCCTGGAGCTCAGGCCTGGAGCTCAAACCTGGAGCTCAAACCTGGAGTTAAAACCTGGAGCTCAGGCCTGGACCTCAAACCTGGAGCTCAAACCTGGAGCTCAAACCTGGAGCTCAGGGCTCGAGCTCAAACCTGGAGCTCAAACCTGGAGCTCAGGGCTCGAGCTCAAACCTGGAGCTCAAACCTGGAGCTCAGGCCTGGAGCTCAAACCTGGAGCTCAAACCTGGAGCTCAAACCTGGAGCTCAGGCCTGGAGCTCAGGCCTGGAGCTCAAACCTGGAGCTCAAACCTGGAGCTCAAACCTGGAGCTCAAACCTGGAGCTCAAACCTGGAGCTCAGGCCTGGAGCTCAAACCTGGACCTCAAACCTGGAGCTCAAACCTGGAGCTCAAACCTGGAGCTCAAACCTGGAGCTCAGGCCTGGAGCTCAGGCCTGGAGCTCAAACCTGGAGCTCAGGCCTGGAGCTCAGGCCTGGAGCTCAAACCTGGAGCTCAGGCCTGGAGCTCAAACCTGGAGCTCAAACCTGGAGCTCAGGGCTGACGAACATGAGGAAGCAGGTTCAGTGTTGAACACCCTCCTGACATGTTCTCCCAGGGCATCTGGGGTTTCTCCAAACATGTTGGGTCTGTGCTGGGTGCATCCATTCCCTGCTCCTGTGACGGCCTCAGAGTGAGGACAATGTTCTCCTTCACTGGTGACATGTGGGTGTTTCTGCCTCTCAGCCAATGATCGATGGTGATGGAGGAACTTGGAGCTGCTCCTCCATTCTTCCATCCATCCCAGCCTCTGATAGGAACATGAAGCCTGACATGTTTCCAGCTCTGAGAGCCTCACTGTTCACTCCTCCAAGCATCTTTCTTCTTTTTGAGTGCAAACAGCTCCAATCTGTCTCCTCTGAATATCAACTCTCCTCCAGGAGGAACTCTGGATACCAGGATGACATGAGGGTGATCAATGAACATCTGGATGTCCATACCTTGGCGATTCCTGAACATCAGGAACAAACCAGGAACACATCTGCAGCACCTGACCTCAGGACGGCTAGTTTGGACCAAACATCTCAGAATCTGGTTGTTGTTTCCAAAGGTTTCTCCCTGCTTGTATGAATCTGGAACCCGTTTCACTCAAGAGTACTGGCCAATCACGTGGCTGTTTTGAAAAACCCACAGCTAACCCACAGTGACCACTAACCCACAGAGACCACTGACCCAGAGAGACCACTGACCCACAGAGACTACTGACCCACAGTGACCACTAACCCACAGTGACCACTGACCCACAGTGACCACTGACCCAGAGAGACCACTGACCCACAGAGACTACTGACCCAGAGTGACCACTGACCCACAGTGACCACTAACCCACAGAGACCACTGACCCAGAGTGACCACTGACCCACAGTGACCACTGACCCAGAGTGACCACTAACCCACAGAGACCACTGACCCAGAGTGACCACTGACCCACAGAGACTACTGACCCAGAGTGACCACTGACCCACAGTGACCACTAACCCACAGTGACCACTGACCCAGAGTGACCACTGACCCACAGTGACCACTAACCCACAGTGACCACTGACCCAGAGTGACCACTGACCCACAGTGACCACTGACCCAGAGTGACCACTGACCCACAGTGACCACTAACCCACAGAGACCACTGACCCAGAGTGACCACTGACCCACAGTGACCACTGACCCAGAGTGACCACTAACCCACAGAGACCACTGACCCAGAGTGACCACTGACCCACAGAGACTACTGACCCAGAGTGACCACTGACCCACAGTGACCACTAACCCACAGTGACCACTGACCCAGAGTGACCACTGACCCACAGTGACCACTAACCCACAGTGACCACTAACCCACAGAGACCACTGACCCAGAGTGACCACTGACCCACAGTGACCACTGACCCAGAGTGACCACTAACCCACAGAGACCACTGACCCAGAGTGACCACTGACCCAGAGTGACCACTAACCCACAGAGACCACTGACCCAGAGTGACCACTGACCCACAGTGACCACTAACCCACAGAGACCACCGACCCACAGTGACCACTAACCCACAGAGACCACTGACCCAGAGTGACCACTGACCCACAGTGACCACTAACCCACAGAGACCACTGACCCAGAGTGACAAGTGACCTACAGTGACCACTGACCCACAGTGACCACTAACCCACAGAGACCACT
>CM060071.1:38341518-38641518 GCA_030533445.1 Cyprinodon diabolis
TGTCGTCTGATTTGAATAAGGTGGGGGGGGCTGAAATCTCTCACCTCCACGAAGCTCAGCAGCTTTCCTGTCGACATCTCTAAGCCCTGATTGGCCGCCTCGCTCTTCCGCAGCTGACACTCCAGGATGGCCACCTTCTTCCTCAGCTCCTCCGATTCCTCCTGGGTTAAAGTTCAAAAAGAAAATCCATCTGAATCTCTCTACAAAGTTAAACCTAAACATCAGGGAGAGTTTCTTTCCATTGTTGAGACTCTGGGTTTGTGATGTTCAGGTAGATCTGGGATTCTAGGTCACCGACCTTCTTGGTCGTTCCTGGATGCTCCATCCTCTGAGTCTTCAGCTCAGCGATTTCGGCCTCCAGCAGGTGGATGACCTCCTCATAGTCCATCTCCATCCCCCTGGCTTGCTTCTGAGCCTCCTCAGCCAGCTGGATCTTGGTCTTTAGAGCCCGACTCTCTTCTGCTCCAACTTCAGCCTCCTGCAGAGTTCAGGGAAAGAGGAAGAGCAGGACTTTAGGTGCATCTTAAATCTCCCCAGGTCTGAGGAAGGTTCACTGAATCAGCAGGCCGTTGGGCCTCTGGAGATCTGCCAGATGTCAGCGTTAGAAAAGCAGCCTCAGCGCAGGATGACCGACATTCCTCTTTATTAACAGGAACAATCCTGGGAAATAAAGCAGGTTTTAGAGGTCGTCTCCTGAGGTCAGGATGTAGCAGCAACACAAAGAGCACCACAGAAACCCCTCAGCTCATCATTCAGACACTTTTCATTCTCTCTTTCTGGTTTCTTCTGTTGCCCCTGGTTACGCCTCTGAGCTGACTCCCAGCCTGAGACTACGATGCAGCGATTAAAGACCGACTTCCAGCTGAGATGAACCACAGAGGAGTCTCTTCCACTGGTAAACATTTCACTGAGATGGACTGGCAGCTCTGGGAAAGTTTTAGAAGGTCAGGTATATGATGTTCCAAAACAGTTAAAATCAATCCACTGGACTTTGTTTCTAAGTTTGAAGACGTTTCTCTTCCCATCAAGGAAGATTTTTCTATTAAAAATGTATCCAGCAGCCCAACAAAGCCTGGTTTATGTTTAGAAAACATGCAAACAGAGACAGACGAACTGGTCCAATGGGGGTCGTCTGGCTTCTTTGTTAGCCTGCAATGCCCCATACCTGTCTATGTCTCTGAAAGGGGGGGCGTTAGAGGGAATTGCTGGATGTTCTGTTCCCCTGTAAAGGTATCTTGGAAGAATGGAAATAGATGGATGGATGGTGGAGCTCCTGTTATTAAGCCAATGCTGCTCCACTGTGTTGAGGTGAAGAGAAAGCTGAGCAAAAAGGCAAAGCTCTCAGTTTATTGGTTGGTCTACGTTTCCTCAGCTATGGTCATAATATCTGGATCATCACTGATCTTTTGCTCAATCGCTTCCAGGTCATGTGACCAATTGACTCAAATAATGTGTTGGATCATAGCACTCCCTTGCCTTCAAAAGTTGCACCTTTTAGTTTTGCATTTCAAACATTAATTTTTTAATTAGCTTCATTAGATCATATCAGAGACATAGACAGGTATGGGGCATTGCAGGCTAACAAAGAAGCCAAACGACCCCCATTCCAAAGGGGGGGACCCGTTCATCCGTTTATATTTGCATGTTTTCTAAACTAAAACCAGGCTTTGTTGGGCTGCTGGATAAAACCTGGAACTAAACGCTATTTCTGACATTTTGGATTGAAAAATCTTCCTGGATGGAAGAGAAACGTCTTCAAACTTGGAAATAAAGTCCAGAGGATTGATTTTAACTTTTTTAGAAATGATTCTGACCTGGATGACTGAGAATCTTCACCAGCATGAATATGAGGGATTATAGAGGTTTATCTTCATAACAATGTGAGTGACTAATGAAGATGAGCAGGAAAAGTCTTTGGTGCTGAGGCTGGTTCTCCTGAAAAAGGAGCTGTCTGATCTACTTTCTATAGTTCTAGTGAGGACGCAGGCAGCTGAGTTCTTCTGATCTACTCTAAAGGTCCAGATCTAGAGCCTGGTTGCTGCTTTCTAGCTGGATTAGCTGAAGCTGGAGGCTAACTTTGAAAAACTCTTCCTTTGTTTTGCCAAATATCTCTTAGTTGTTCTGTGAAGGTTCTCAGTAGAGATACAATCATCTGCTCAGAGAGAAGACGTCATTCTGAACAAGCAAAGCCATAACAGCTAAGCTGGGTCTGCAACATGAGGCTTTGGTTCTACTTGGAAAAATCTGGACACGGGACATTTTCACGTTACTGAGGTCTTTCCTTCTAAACACAAGTTAGTGCCTTGAGATGACATGTGTTGTGAATTTGGCGCTATATAAATAAACTGAATTGAATTGAATTATTTCTGCAGCCTTGCAGCAGTGAACATGGTAACCAAACTCGTCCTGCAGAGATGGCATATGCACAGAAAACTAACAGGACTCACAGGAAGGGAAACATTGAGTTTTCCTAATTAGACCTGGAAACGTGGAGGGACAGGAAGTCCATCTGTTACTCTCTCCTTCCCCGCAGGGCTGCTCATGTCTCTAAACCTTAACGAGCTGCTGGGTAGCACCCGTCTGCATCTGTGAGGGCAGCTCGGGTCGGCAGAGCGTCCAGTGAGCTTTCAAAGGCTCATCACCGCTCAGGGCCGATCAAACTGACCCTGAGAAGAAACAAGATGAGAAGACTGCTGCTGCCAGCAGAGGTCGCTGTGGAGCACTGTGTGCATTAATTAAAAAAGGATTTATTGCATCATTTACATTTCAGAAATGAAGCAATGCCTCGGTCAGCCTGCAGACACGATGTGAATGCTGCAAACGGAGAGAGAGCAAAGACCGGCTGCTCTCTAAACCCCACCAGGCATCAACCCTTCAGCGCCCATCATCATCAGTCCTAATGACCTCTCTGACCTCTGGAACATCTCCCTCTGCAGCTCAGGGGAAGAAAGAAGCTCCCTCTGGGTTTTCATTCAGCGAAAAAGAAAAACAACAAATACAATAATAGGAGATAAAACAACAGCAGTTTTTTTCAACCTGAGGTGGAGAAATGAGAGAATAAATATTTCCTTCAGTTTCTGCTCCGGATGTTCAACCAACAGATCGCACACATCCTGCCGAAGCCTTCGCTGCTTCTCTATATCTGTTAGCCTAGTCTAAATCTAGATATCGATCTGATTACGCAACGCAGAGAAGCGGAGAGGCAGCGAAGTGGGAGCGGACGAGAACGAGACCCTTCAGCTGTGAATCAGAGCGAACAAACGGGAGGAGGAACTATTTTAGAGCCCCAAAGATGAGCGAATGGAGGCCTCACCCTGCTGCTGCTGCTGCTGAGTGGGTGCAACTCCGCTTCCCACTCACACACACTCATCTTCTGAAGCCTTTATTCCTGTGCAGTGTGTGTGTGTGTGTGTGTGATGGGGGAACAACTGAAGATCTATTTTTACAGACCATGAAGATACTAAATACTTTTTATCCTGGCTGCTGCCAGGGGCGGATTTAGGAAATGTGGGGCCCTAGGCAAAGACAGGCAGACCCATTCTCCAGATAGAGAAATGTTAATAGAATAGACATCCATTATCTGTTCTAGGTTGTGTCCCTCTCTTCTTGTCCCTTTTCTTCTTGTTTTCCTCTCTATGTTTTGTACTCAGCTGACTTTTCATGCTGTCTCTAAAGGAATGAAAGATTTTTTCCAAGCACTAAGCTTGATTGCTCCATCAGAACGCTGATAATATTAAGTGTGTCTCAGCCCCCCCTTCAGTGTCCACCATATTGGATCAGTCCATTTGCTGCACATGTTCAGAAAGGTCCAAACAGACAGCAGCAAACCATTTGAAAACAAACCATGCAAAGAGCAGTGTTGCCAACTTAGCGCTTTAGTCGCTATATTTAGCCACTTTTCAGACCCCTCTAGCACTTTGATTTCTAAAAAGCTCCTAGCGCCAAATCTAGAGACTTTTTTCTGCTACTGGAGACTTTGGAGACAACATCTAAAAGCAGCGAACTCTGCTCTCCAGAGCAAGTAGATTGGTAACCCCGCCTCCTGCTCTCCTCTATCTTGTCTGCTGTCATGATTCATGCAGCTATTATTTCATCCAAATGAAAAATGGAGAACAGATAAGCAGATCATGGCTTGTCTACAGTGAAAAGAAGGACTGGGTTATTTACTTTGGCCTTTTTGGAAACACAGGAAGGAGCAATCAGCTAAGTGAGCTTAGTGCTTGGAAAAAATCTTTCATTCCTTTAGAGACAGCATGAAAAGTCAGCTGAGTACAAAACATAGAGAGGAAAACAAGAAGAAAAGGGACAAGAAGAGAGGGACACAACCTAGAACAGATCATGGATGTCTATTCTATTAACATTTCTCTATCTGGAGAATGGGGCTGTTCTATGTCTTCTCCATTCAGAGGGCCCCCTGCCTGTCTTTGCCCAGGGCCCCACATTTCCTAAATCCGCCCCTGGATACATAACAGCATAAAGTATCAGTGGAGGAGAAACTGTGTGGATTTATGCAGCAGTTGAAACTTATCTCATATATTTAGTTATTTTATTTATCCTGTGAAAAATGTTTTTACCTGCAAGAACGACAAAATGTCTGAGTGAGAATTTAGACAAAACATATTTATTCCCACGACAAGCCAAATATTTCTCAGGGATCGTTAAAGTGTGTTTAATTTGTTCTGACTGTGACCAACCTTCACAGTTTTTCCATCAACATAAGTAAGGAAGACAAACTCTGTCCAGTCAGAACTGGGCTGATTACGAAGGTCTGTATGATGAACTGTTCTCTCTTTGCAAAGATAAGAAAATAAAATGCCGACTGAGAGAAATTCATCGATCTCCGGTCATTAAACTGGGTGAATGGTTGAATACTTTTTTCCCACTACAATACTCACCTGTCTGACCTTGCTGAGCTCCTCCTGCAGCTCGTGGTGAACCCTCTGCGACTCGACAAGCTGCTCCTGCAGAGGCAAGCAGCACATGTGGCTCAAACCTGGAACCCTTCCTGTTTAACAACCTTTTTTTTCTGTGGTTACCTGGAGAGTCTTGATCTCCTTCAGAGCCTCGATGTGCTCCTTCCTCAACTTCTCCATCTCCTCCAGGTCGTCTGAGTCCGACAGCGATGGCTGAACAAACATGGAGGAAATCAGTGGTGTAAAAAGATCCCAAAGGTTCGTCCGATAGGCTCTCAGACACTAAACCATCTTATATGTGTTTATTATTTTTAGCTTTTCTTGGTTTCAGTTTAACGATGTTAAAACACAAAAAGGTTATTTGTAAAATCGAGTTGTTAAGCCTGTAAAGATGAATATGAGTCAGTGGGTGTTTTGGCCTAAAAGGTGATTCCCAGTCTATTCCTTATCATCCTGAATGATGGAGGATTTCATTCTTAAAATGATGGAAATATGTTTAGTTTCTTTGCTGGTTGTTTTTTTTATCTGAAACTAAATGCAGGTTTCAGTTAACAGGTTTGTCTGATCAGCTGCTCTTCCTGTCATGGGGGGGGCTGTTTGTTACCGGGGGGTTTGTGGGAGACTCCAGCAGGCAGCAGAAGTCGTCCGACATGAACCTGGTGCTCGACTGGGTTCCGAACAGTTCCTCCAGCTGGGGCTTGAACAGTTCCCGGATAAGACTCTCAAAGTCTGAAAGTAGAAGCAAAGAGAGAAGAAAGTCAAATTTTCACAGATAAAAATCACAAAGTGCTTCACAGTAAAACTGTAATAAAATAAAACAATGTAGAATACGATGTACATCAACATTTTAAAAACAAATGGAAACATACAAACAAAACCATAAAAACTACACATCTAATTAAAAGCCTGCTTAAAGCAGCTTTAGTTGCTTTTTAATAGAATCAACAGATGAACAAATGAAAAGGGATGAATATGGTCGATTCCGATGCCAACAGCCTCCCTAGGCAAACAATTTCAGTTTCATTCATCCATCAATCAATCTATGCAGAAAAATGTGGATTGATGGATGTTTTCCCTTCCAGCTCCATCAGTGATCATCTTCCTTCCAAAGCAAAATCAAATTCAGAACTTTTTCCCACATATTGCTGAGAGTCAGAGTCTATGTATTGAAATTAGTTTGATCGATACTGATACCAGTATCATGCGGGGCCTCGATCCAGTACTAAAATGGTGGTATTGGTATCAGCGATTGCCAACCAATGGGGCACCGATACCATTTCGAGAGGCAGAAGTTTATATCAACTGTCACTCATTCCAGGTAGGAAATAAAAAGTTCTACTGGATTCACTTTGTTTTAGTCTTTTTCCTGCTTCAGTAAGGAAGGCAGCAGCTTTATAATTGAAATGATTGGTGGGGACATCTGTCCACATCTGTCCTTCAGAAAGTTATGCCTGTTCTATCAGCCCAGAGATGCAGGGAGAGACTAGAGCATGCAGGGCTCTAAAAGTAACAACAAGGGGTTTAAATAGGGTTCTATACTGGACTGGTAACCAGTGCAGAGCTGCTAATGCTGGTGTAATGTGTTTCCTTTTCTTCATGTGAGTTAAAAGCCTTGCAGCAGTTCTGGACAACCTGGAGACGGTAAACAAACAAGTAAAAAGACATTTGCAATAGTCTAACCATGAGGAGATCAAAGCATCAATAATTATGCCCAAATCACCCTTTGACAGCAATGCTCTGAATTTGGAAATATTCCTTAGTTGGAAGTAACAGTTGCTAACTAAATGTTTAGAGTGTTTCTCCAAAGACGTTGCTGAATTGAACAGCAATAGGTTTAACAGCAATAAGTCGCTTTATCGGAGGGATTTTACAGTTTTAGCAGCGATAATTAGATAATCAGTTTTTCCTCAGAGTTCAGAAGGAAATTGTGAAGACAATGTATTAACCCTTTATAGGGCATTCAGTGAAAGACTTTAAACATCTAAATTTCAAGTAAAGCGTACACTGCAAAAAAAACTGAAATCTAAGTAAGTCATTTTTTCTTACAATAAGTGCATTTTTTCTTGAACTGAGCAGGTAAGTGAGATACTTTGCAAATGGAATAAGAAAATTTACATCTAAAATAAAGGAAAAAAAATGCAGTGTCCTATTTAAAGTGCATAATATCAAATAATCTGATTTTAAAGATAAAAATGCTCCTTCAACTGGGAGAGATTCTTATTTACCTACTCAAATTAAGGGTAAATACACTTATTTTAAGACATTTTCACAAATTTCTTGATCATTTTTGTAGTGTGTTATTGGAACAAGACCTTATTACCTTTGTAAGGTTAAAAAAAGATGTATACTTTGATGGCATAAATGAATGTCAATGTAACTACAAGAAACGCCAACTTGTCGTATATATTAGGAAAAATAACAAAAGTGCTTCTATAAGAAATTCATGAAAAACACTGAGAGTAAAAGAAATGGAACTCCATTTGTAAGGGGTATGCAAGTGATCAAAAATGGTAACTTGCCCTATAAAGGGTTAAATCAGTGTCCTTGAAAGAGCAATATAGTTGAATCTCGTCCGCATGTCACTGAACTGACGGATTATCTGACCGAGTGGAAGTTTGTACAGAAGAAGAAGTTGAAGAGGAGGAAGTCTGCAGATGCTGCTCCCCTCAGAGAAAACAGGATCATTCTTCTAGAATCAGCGGTTAAACATTATCCTCTGAAAAACGTCTGCTTTCTTAAACTCCATCAAACTGGTAGATCAGTGGGTCTAAACAGTAACCAGTAGTTTTCTGAAGCTGATTTAGGAGTGAAATTCAACTAAAAACATATTCTGGTTTATCAGCGCAGAGTCACTTAGTCTGTATCAGATGAAGGGAGAAAAACAGTTTACCACAAAATGAACAGCCCTTCAGCCCAGCAGGGGGGGCTATTCCAGGTCCATTTTATGCCGCTTCATATTACTGAGAACATTTGCAGGCTGGTTTGTTCCAAAAATGGTCAGTTAAATGTGGGCAAAGATGAGAGCAATGGAGAGGTTTGGAGATCCAATCTGCCCTGATGGAGCCAACATCAGACGTTCTGGTTAACATGGCGGGGAATCAATACGATATCACCCACAAATGATCAGAGCAGATGGAGCAGGACGTCTGCGAGAGTTTTAAGACTTTTGGCTTTAATGATCTTTCCTGAAATCTTAAGTCTGGAAAAGTGAAATCTGTTTAGGCCGGCTTCTAGAGACACTGCACTGCAAAAAATGTAAACCTTAATAAGTCATTTTTTCTTGAAATAAGTGTATTTTTTCTTGGATTGAGGAGGTAAGTGAGACACTTTGCCAATGGAACAAGACAATTTTGATTTAAATTAAGAAAAAAACAATTGCAATGTCTTATTTCAAGTGCATTTTATCTAATTATCTTATTTTAGGAGTAAAAATACTAATTCCATTGGCAAATCCTCTGACTCACCTACTCAAATTAAGGGTAATTACACTTAATTTAAGTAATCTTTACTTATTTCTAGATTGTTTTTGCAGTGTGACAGAAAAGATGGAGATAATATAATGCTAGAAACACTGAATTCATCATGAAAAACTACCTAAATATTGTTGATGATCAGAAAAATTTAGATCCTTTACTTGGAAAAAGACAGAAACTTGATCAGGAAAGAAAATCAGTGAGTTTCCTCCATGTCAGAGAAGTGAAGCATGATGGGAGCAGACGTCATACCTGTGAAGGCCACGGTTCCCGTCGGATCAGCGCGTAGTCTGGACCTCAGCGTCTGTCGCTGAGCCTCTGTGGGCTTCAGACCGATCAGGTCCAGAGCCTGCCACACAAACACACACCGACGGATCAATAGAGGCAGCAGGGGGGGGTCCGAGTCATCGACCAGGAGCCGCACTGATGCGTTTCTCCTCACGTGTTCAGAGGTCACAGCCTGAAGAGTTCTAGTCCAATCAGCTGGATTTAATCCCAGTTTGCTCTGGATTCATGAAGCAGTTAGCAGTGAACGCTGTTAAAGTCACGTTCACACCCAGATTTCAGCCATTAGGACGTTTTTATCACATTTTCATCATTAAATGTTTTTCTCCTCGTCCAAAAAACTGCTGCATGTTTTTAGAGCTTTAATCAACCTTCTGCACGTTTAGCTAATCCTGACACTGATGATGCTGAAGGATGAAGATTAGGAGCGAACAAGTCTCCTTCTGCCTCCTGAAGCAGCGATTCTCAGTCTATGTACTCCACAGACGCATGGCCCAACAGAGAAGAGCGCCCTCCTCTGGACAAGACTCTGCCGTCCATCTACACCTGATGGACAAAGGACATTCTTTGGAGGACCAGAATGTTCACATTTTGGTCAAAGAAGTCCAACCTTAAACAGACGGACAGCTTTACAGGAGAACAGAAGACCTCGTCTGTTCATCCAGACCAACTATTCCCTCTAACGCCCCCCCTTCAGAGACATAGACAGGTATGGGGCATTGCAGGCTAACAAAGAAGCCAAACGACCCCCATTCCAAAGGGGGGGACCCGTTCATCCGTTTCTATTTGCATGTTTTCTAAACTAAAACCAGGCTTTGTTGGGCTGCTGGATAAAACCTGGAACTAAACGCTATTTCTGACATTTTGGATTGAAAAATCTTCCTGGATGGAAGAGAAACGTCTTCAAACTTGGAAACAAAGTCCAGTGGATTGATTTTAACTTTTTTGGACCAAGCAGAGGAACAGACTGGATGTAGAGAACAGCCTGGGATCAGCTGCTTTTCACACTGAGCTACCAGGAAAAGTTAAAACAAATTAAATCTGATTATAATGGAGTAACTCAGAGGAGCTCCAGTTTTATAAATACAGGTTTAGATTGTGATTTTATTTTGTATTTACTTTATTTTGATTCCTCACTAACTTGCAAGCAACATACTAAAGCATAGAATGTCAATTAATTAAATTCTTAAATTAAAAGATGAAGTAAAATAAATGTTTATTTTATATTTCACTTTAGGTGGTGGTGGTCTGGGTCTCTGACCAAGGAAAATGTTTCTGTGGATCAAACTAATGTTGCCTTTTTATTTAAATAATTTCCCAGGAGATAAAGTTTAGATTAAACGTTTGAAGTGAGCTGCGTTCCCCAGCTCTGCCTGCTGAGACTGTCAATCAGTCGGGACTCTGAGTCCAGAGGCTGTGATCAGGTCAGTCTGGAAGCAGCTGGCAGTGAGGAAGAGGAAGAGCGACTCTTAGGTTTACTCAGTGATGATTATAAAATTAATGTGTGCTTGTAAAACATTTGATGCTCCACTCCTGTCTCATGATTCAGTCAGGAGACCATCCTGCCTCGTCATTCTGATGGAGCATCCTGTCTTCATGAACTGATCGTTGTTCTGTCAGAACAATCCTCTGTAACATGCGTCATGTTCTGTTAATAAACGCTCTGCAGAGGAGGTCCAGTGGGAGACAGTGTGTTTGAGTCTGGGGTTCAACTGTGTCTCCTTCCTGCAGGAATTGTATCCATAATTGTGTATTTCAGTTCTTCTTTTGCAAACCTACATGTATGAACCCGACAGCGACCCTCCACTGACCTGCTCCAGTCTCTCCAGTTTGAAGCGGCAGCTGGAACTGAGCGAACATTTCCTCTGAGGAGGCTGACTGCTCCCACAATCTGAAACACAGGTTTAAATCTCTGTTACGCTCAAACACTTTCATTCTTTTTGGACTTTTATTGGGAGTTCAAATCAGATTTAAAATCCAGCAGTAAAATATTCTTATTCCACTGATTCCTCACGTTGCTCTGAAAAGCTGTTAATATGTTTGTTCTGCTGAGCTTTAATTACTGGTTTTCATGCTGTATAAACATAAATTACATCCCATCCACAACTCACAGGGTATCTTAAAGGAGAAGGAAAACTAAAATAAAGTACATGAAATCATAAAATGCAGATTTTTCAGCATAGGGAGCTGGTTTTACTGGGAGCGTCTTCGCTCATGACGTCAATGTTTGAACATATGGAGGGAGACCTCAGGATTCCTCTCACACAGAGACTGGATGGAGCTTCACGCCTCTGAGGCCAATCACAGCCCAGACCTCCCGCCCGCATCACTTCCTCCCTCCTCATTCAACCATCTGCTTTGCCGCGGCTGTAAATTCTCAGTTTGAAGGCGCTCAGCTGTTGATGGTTGGTGTGATGAAGAGACACGCGTCACTCAGCGAATCTCAGCGTTCGGCGAGAGAAAAGACGAATGGAGCAGAGGGGGAGGTCTGCAGGTTTTTATTCATTTCTGCAGCTTTTTGGTTCCTAAGCAACAAAAAAAGCTGGAAAGATGCTTTTAGCTGAAGAAATGCACCCGTTTTATTTCAGAGGCTTATAACCTTTTTGAAGAAGCTCCTCCCCCTCTGCTGCCACAGATTTACAGAGTTGTCAATATGTGTGGAAGAAAAACAGGGGAGATACATTTGTTAAAATTCATATCTTTATGTTTAAGTCTAAATTTTAACTAATTTCATGAGGTGGTGAGGTAACCTAGGTAACCTGGATGGGAACCTATAGGATTATTCATCTTTCAAAGTTTAGCAGATTTTCACTCTAAGCCAGAGGTCTTCAACAGGGGGTCCGCGACCCCTAGGGGGTCCGCAGAGGTACTGCATGGGGGTCGCAAAGTTTTGGTTAATTAGACTTATATTCCCCCCTGCAAAATTTTCCACCAATTAAAACGTCTTTAAATCCACATTAACATGAATCCAACCGACTGTAGTAAACAGATAAATGGAGGCAGAAGATGTCCTTCAGTCATCAATGCTCACATTCAGAGACACACAGGAGCTCTTTCAAGCTGGACACCGTTTCATTCACAACACCTGTCCCATCAACCAGGAATCAGAAATACTTTAATAGTCCCAGGGAGACATTAGTTCCATTACATTACTCAATCTGTAATAGAGTGACTATAGAACCAGTTTAATAGAACACAATTTCATACAATATATAAAATTAGGGGGTCTCCGCTCCATCTCGCCATCAGTTTGGGGTCCTTAGCCTGGAAAACGTTGAAGACCCCTGATCTAAGCTAGAAATGAAAACTTTTAATTTGAAATTTCTCAGATTGTTACTTCCTGTTCTGCTGTTGCTGATAACCACTGATCTCTATTTATTTACTCGATTGCTGATTGGCCTTAAAGAGTGAAGCCACCGTCCGCCATATTGGTACTCCCCACTCCCACGAAGACATGCAGTAAAATTCCTCCCTGTTCAGCATCTGGCTGCTAAAACCAGCAGTTTTCTGTCTGCAGGAAGACGTTCCACTGGTAATTTCCCAGTCAGTGGATGAACTCCATCTATAGCCGATGGATCCTATAGTTTAGTCTGTAGACTAACATTAGTCTGGCTATCTCAGACTGACTGGAAGACATTGACTGAGTTAGACAATGACATTGGGTCTAACCATGGGTGTAGGTTTGCATAGGGACCATAGGGACATGTCCCTACCAAAATTTTGGACGGACCTATTTGTCCCTACCAATAATTGGATGTGAACAACATGTTTATAATTTACTATCCAGCAGCCGCTTCTTTTCCTCTGGCAGCTTCTCTGCCTGGTAGCTGCAGCAGCTGCTCTTTCCTGTCCCTTTCACATAGCAGCGCATCAACTGTGCTGCGCGGTTTAACTCTCTGATTATTCTGCCTTAAGTTCCGCCTTCTCTCTTTCTGATTGCGTGTTTTCTACTCTGTATGTGCGCGCGCGGGTGCTTGGAGCGCGAAAAAAAGACGCTAAAATAAATTAATATTGGGCTACGAAACTAGTCCGAATTAAAAAAACTTAAACGCTAAAACAGGCGAAAGCTTCTGATTGGAGTTCTGTAAAGAAGCAGGAGAGTTTTTTGATTTGTGGAACTTGAGAAATGTAAGTTAACAACGTTAGGATTTCTTTTATTTTATCTTTTAATCAGATAGCCAAAGGCTCCTTAAAGAAGATCTTTTATGAAATGAAACCAGGTGAAACAGAAACGTTTAAACGTTTCCTCTGGAGGAGTCCTGGATGGAGAATATTGACAGACAAAAACTATTTTTTTTTTTTTACTTCTTAAATGCAAAATGTTTACATATTTTTTACAATCTTGGTATAATTCCTGCTCTAAGTGGGTCGCTCTGTCGGCTAAAGGCACATTTTGTGGCCCTATACTCCAGTTTACGATTAATCAATTACTAAATTAGTTCACGATTATTTAAATAATTTGTTAATATGATTAATTGTTTCAGCCATAGATAAAATACATGAAATTAGCTACAGAGTAACTACAGCCCAGATGTACAACTTCTAATATTAATATTTTAAATGCTCAGTGTCACTTCCTCTTCTAGTTCCAGTGCACATTTAAATACAATACATTTATTTTCCGTCTCTTGAATGTATTATTTTGCATGATCCAGAGAGAGCATATTAGATAAAAAAAAATATAAGAGTGGGTTTTACCTCTGCACAATTCTCTATCTTCAGAAGAAAACACAGGATAAATCCACATATTATAGACTATATTTGGTGAAACAGACACTGTCTTAGTCGCAGGTAAATTTAAATGCAATCCTTTTCAAAGTGAAAAAAGGCCTAAATCCACATTCAACAGAGCCAGTTCTGCTTTAAATATTGATAAACAGCATCTAGTGCATGTAGTGCTTATAAGATTTGTATTAATGTAGCAGAAATGCTGCTGTTCTCTTTAAACAAAATGAGCCCTGAAGCTCACATTGAGCATAAAGAAGAGCATGCATATTTATTGCAAAGGACCAATGAAGCTGAAGAATAGTGTCCCTACCAAAGCTGAAATCAAACCTACGCCCTTGGGTCTAACATTAGAAAATAGAAAGTAGAGGAAATAGAAATTAATTCACTGGGAAATGTTAATGTAGGAATTCTTTATTCAGTGGATGATGCTGTTGTTTTTTTAGCGTTTGTTGTTTTTCTCATTTGAAAAAGTCATGAGCTGAAATATATTGCATGTTATATTAACGGGGGAAAAACTCAAACATTTGACGTAATGACATAATGTAAGATGTAAAATGTTACATATAAGATCTAATTACCGTAACAATGTCATCAATAGATGTTTATCACATGTTCATCATCGATTTATCACTTTTGGCTCATCTGTATTATTGTGCTCCATTAACACATTAATGTTATTGTGATGGATTGTATAATATGTTATATTACATGATTTATGGACTTAATTGACTTCATAATGACTATTCAATGTGATGGGTCTTATTTTTTATTCTAAGTTAAAGTTAATCCACTGATTCTAAGAAAAAGCCAGTCTGTGTCAAAGTGATGAATTTATCTTTATTTCAAAAGTCTTAAAACACCTGAAAATGAGAACATCATTGTTGTTCGATGCTGTAGCGCACTGATTGTTTATATTGCGACCGGTCTAACTAGGGAGTACCAATATGGCGGCTGGTGGCTTCACCTAAACCCCGTACTACCAACGAGCGATCAGCAATCCAGGGAATAAACAGAGATCAGTGTCAAAGCAGATTTCTTGCAATGGTTTCTGGGTAATTTCTCAGCGTGAACTGAAACTCACCGGGGTTTGGGTCGCCGCTGCAGTCGCTCGGCGCTACTGAGGAGACGCCTGGCTGCTCCGGTCGCACCGGAGAAACTCGCACCTGGAAGCAAACAAGTCGTCATGAAGAAACATCTGGAAAGGTTTGAAATTCATCCTCTGATCCTCTGCAGGTCTGGTCCTGACCTGCGTGACGTTGACCGGCGGCAGCGTCTCACAGGGGGGGTTCCTGCTGGAAGTGATCTTTGTGAGCACAGCTGGCTGCGGAGCCCCCGGCCCAGGGGCCTTGGCCTGGGGCCCGGCTCCACAGCCCTGCAGACAGACAGGACTGTGGGAACCGCTGCTAGAGCTGGACGACGACCTCCGCCGGATGAAGGCGATCTCTACCGTCGGATCTGGTCTGAAACACACCAGGAAGTTTTCCCCGTTAAGATGAGACCGAAACGCCTGTCAGTCCGTCGGGTTTGGTTTGCATCGCACCTGAGCTTGGTGCGGTTCAGGATGCTCCGGACCTCCTCGTACGTCACTCCGATCAGAGACTCCTTGTTGATGGACACCAGCTGGTCTCCCACCTGCAGCCGGCCGTCCTGCAACAGAAACCCAGGAATGATGAGGCGCTGCTGGGGACCAGTCCCAGCAACCCGTCTGAGATCTGCTCATCAGAGGAATAACAATACTTATGAACAAGCTGCAGTAACAGAATGAACACAATCGTAACCAGGAGTCTCTAACCGTCACAGTTTCTCACAGAAAACATTTGGTTCTTTAAAGATTCTTCTCGTTCTTCAAAGGCGACTAGAGAGAACATCTGAAGTTGTGAAAATCCTGCTTTTTGCCCAGAGCTGGCTGCACCGTTTAAATAATAATACTATTAATAATTGAACTGTATTGATGTCCTGCGATGGACTGGCGACCTGTCAAGGGTGGACCCCGCCTCTCGCCCATAAACAGCTGGAGTTTAGCACCAGCAGCTTTGTGACCCCAGCAGGGATAAGTGTGAAGGAAAATCCTCTGGACTTTGTTTCCAAGTCTGAAGATGTTTCTCTTCCATCCAGGAAGTTTTTGCAATTCAAAATGTAAGAAATAGGGTTGAGTTCCAGGTTTTTAATGTCATCTCCTGGTCAGACTGTGTAATTCAGTGAAAGGGTGGAGTCAGAGTATAAAAATGTGCAAGAGGGGGTCGCTGCAGCGTCTGGAAGTTGGAGGGAAGTGGGCTGCGGTTCGGCTGGCGTTGGACTGGGAAGGACCGTTTCATGTCTGCTGTACCTGGGGGTCTACTCACTGAAGCGTATGGTGCCTGTGTGACCGCTTAAAAAAGAAAATATCCAATCCTACTCGTCAGGAGGGATACCTGACTACCCCCCCACAACCCGCCCCGAAAAAAAAATAATTTAAAGTCGTAAACCTTGTAAAATCGTCACTATGTTACTTTGATGTTACCTATGTTACATTTAGCTGATGTTTGGTTTTACTTTTCTTCTGTTTCTTTGATGTTTCGCATGAAGCTGCTGCAGAGTTTAACCATGAGGAGCTGCTTCACGTCAGCATTAAAAAAAAGGCCTGAATTGGAACAGAAACAGGAATAATAATCATACTGATTATTTGAGTTGATTTGAACTATTTTGGAGTAAAATCAGTTAAAATTTGTATCTCTTTAGGAATTTATGCACATTTCTTTATTACCTGGTCCTTCCACAGGGACTCACAGGGACTGTTACACATCGGGTCACATTAAAGCAGATATTTCCAGACAGAAGGAAGTTTTTTTCCAGGACCTGTTCCTGTTTGGCTGTGACTCCATCCTGGAGAGAAATATCAGCTGTGCTGCTGCCATCAACACCTTTGTTTCTAGATGTTGGAGCTTGGCCTGTTTTCCAGTGTAGTCCTGTTTCTCTGACTGTGACTAACTGGATGTGCTCTCTTCATCCTCTGACATGGGAGCTGGCTCGGAGCTCGTCTGCCTGGCTGTGTGTTTCCTGGACGGGGCCGCCTGTGGAGCTGGTTGACAGTTGCCTTTTGTATCTATGCTTCTTTTTCTATGTCTGCTTCTGTCTCCTTGAACCCCAGTGGGCCTCAGCAGATGGCCGCTCACACTGAGCCTGGTTCTGCTGGAGGTTTCTTCCTGTTCAAAGGGAGTTTTTCCTCTCCACTGTCGCTACAAGCATGCTTAGTGTGAGGGATTGCTGAAGAGTCAATGAGTCGATGCAATCAGCTGGTTTTCCTTAGATAGAAAACTTTGAATCAATCTGACTGGATGATCTGGTGAACTGGAAAGTGACCTGAGATGACATGATGTGAATTGGAGCTATAGATATAAACTGAATAGAATTAAATTGACCGTCTTAAACTCGCTGGACAAGCTTTAACTCAGCCCAGAGGTTCCAGTTGTTCTCTAGCTGTTTGTTTAATGCTGTTTCTAACCTCTGGATCCTTCAGAGAACAGCTGGATGGATGATAAAGCATAAAATAACGGCAGGCTGGATTTCAGGAACCTGTTAGAGTAAAATGGCCCAAAAATAAACCAGTTCCCAATCAACTACTTCACTAGGCGTGAAAACTTTTAGTCACTGTGTAAATATTTCAGACATTAAACACAATCAACTCCTCCTCCTCCTCCTCCTCCTCCTCCCTGTTCTAAGACCTGCTTTGATGCCAAAGCGGCGAGCAGCCTCTGACCTTCTGGCAGTCTCCTCCAGGCACTATTTCCTGAATGAACACCATTGGTCCTTCGGGTCTGTTGGCTCCACCCTTGACGACGAGTCCCAGGCCTGTTCCCTTGGCAACACATATCAACTGAATGACGCTGTCGCTGTGGGAAGAGAGGAAGAGACGGCGGGATGACAGAGATTAAACCGTGAGCTCCAAGTCAGCTTAATCTTCATCCATCCGCTGCTTCAAAACTGCTGAAGATGCTTTTCTCTATTTTTAGTTTGGCTGCAGCTTCCATGCAGCTCGGAGACACTTGGACCGATTTTTAGGCCGCTAAATGAATCCACACTCAGGGGTGAGAATAAATGGAGGATTTTGATCCTTGATGGATCAAATTTAACTTTAACTGAATTGTTACTTTAAAACGTTGCCCTAAAACTGCTTAGTATTTTCCCAGAGCCCAAATTAAAACTTTATTTTCAGAATAAAGAAATGATTTCTGCAGTTTTAGACCTATTTGGCTCCTCATGCTTAAAGGCAGAGATGTCAACAGTTTTCATGTTTATTCCTGCAGTATAAATCCTGCTGTTTAAAAACACTTTTGGAGAAGTTAGAGGATCAACTATGGCTTTTTACTCCAGTAAAAGTGTAAAAGTACCATTTTGAAAAATAAAAGTAATGCAGTAAAAACTGTTAATGCCAGAAGCTTTACTGCTCTACTGTATTAAAGGAGCATTTTTCTACCATTCTGGATGATAAATTCCTTAGACTTCAATTTCCTAGTTTTATAATGCATCATCATCTGGAAAAACGATTTATTTTGGTTTGTGGTGAGCAACAGGTTGGGGCAGCACCGAGTCCAACCACAAAGAAATTAATTGTCTGGATGAAACTAATTATTTGATGGTTTTTATTCCTTTTAAACACCAACAGGCCAGAATGAAAATGAGCTTAAATGAAACTAAACTAATGAGTCTATTTTTAAATGTAGGGGTAGAAGGAAAAAGTTGTCAAAAAAGTAATGACTCCAGTGAAGTATAGAGAGCCGACACTTCTACTTCAGCTAACAAAGTATTTGTACTTTGATTCCTCTGCTGGTATAAGATGAGGCAATAATTCATGCCCAGATCCGCCACCAGAGGGCAGACGTGCTGGCATGCAGAGTGACTGAGTGACAAACAGAAAGCATCTTCAGCCAGCAGTAATCAACCCAGAAAGGGATTCACTCCAGCTACCTGAAGGCGTGTGTGGGCATGTGCACGGTGTAGGCGGGGGCATAATGTGGAGCATGGCTGTAGGCGGTGATCCCTTCTTTAGGACTGAGCAGCTGGGGGCTCTCTGACCGCGAGGAAGAGGAGGAGGAGGCCGTGTCGGTCAGCTTCCCTGAAGAGAAACAAGAGAAGAAGAAAGTCAGGAGCAACATGTTGTGAAGTGGAGAAAACACATCTCTTGAATCTAGTTCTACAGTGAGTGAGGACAGGAGATTCTAAGAACAAACTTTAAAATTCAGATGGGGGAAAGAAACAAGACGGAAGAAGAACAGCCAGGAGTGAACCAGGAGATCTACTGTAGATTATTTCTGCAGTTTTTAAAGGAAGCAACACGTTGACGGTCATTTCCAACTAGTTCCCCTCAGAGGAGCAGCAACCTCCTGCTGTCTAGGTTGTATTTTCTGTCTGCATGATATTCAGGTGCAATCTGTTTACATCTGCCAGTGCGTCCAGAAGCTGAGGACACAGAGCAGTTTGGATGAAGTCTGTCCAGAGGGAGGATCATGATCCCCGAGCTCTGGATGAAGATTGGCAGAAGAATCTTAAATATTCCAACAGAATCTCCAGGCTTTGCATCCATGATGTCTGATACCTGTTTCTGGACAGCAGGTGGAAGTTTCACATAATCCATCCTTTGTGGGTGAAGGGGGGGGGGGGATTTACCACTAGGCCCCCAAGTTCCTGGGGGCCCCATAAAACTCTGTTTCCATGTATGGTTAATCCAACTATTCCTTATTTGTGCACATTAATTATGTTTTTGGCTAAAATGCCATCAGAACGCTGATAATATTAAGTGTGTCTCAGCCCCCCCTTCAGTGTCCACCATATTGGATCAGTCCATTTGCTGCACATGTTCAGAAAGGTCCAAACAGACAGCAGCAAACCATTTGAAAACAAACCATGCAAAGAGCAGTGTTGCCAACTTAGCGCTTTAGTCGCTATATTTAGCCACTTTTCAGACCCCTCTAGCACTTTGATTTCTAAAAAGCTCCTAGCGCCAAATCTAGAGACTTTTTTCTGCTACTGGAGACTTTGGAGACAACATCTAAAAGCAGCGAACTCTGCTCTCCAGAGCAAGTAGATCGGTAACCCCGCCTCCTGCTCTCCTCTATCTTGTCTGCTGTCATGATTCATGCAGCTATTATTTCATCCAAATGAAAAATGGAGAACAGATAAGCAGATCATGGCTTGTCTACAGTGAAAAGAAGGACTGGGTTATTTACTTTGGCCTTTTTGGAAACACAGGAAGGAGCAATCAGCTAAGTGAGCTTAGTGCTTGGAAAAAATCTTTCATTCCTTTAGAGACAGCATGAAAAGTCAGCTGAGTACAAAACATAGAGAGGAAAACAAGAAGAAAAGGGACGAGAAGAGAGGGACACAACCTAGAACAGATAATGGATGTCTATTCTATTAACATTTCTCTATCTGGAGAATGGGGCTGTTCTATGTCTTCTCCATTCAGAGGGCCCCTGCCTGTCTTTGCCTAGGGCCCCAGACTTTCTAAATCCGCCCCTGCTCACAGGTGGCTTTGAAATAAAAACAAGTTTTCTCTGAATGTATTTAATGTCATGATGTTTGCTGAAGTCGTCACCTTCCAGCAACCTTTAGATCTTGGTTGTGAGCTGCGGCGGCTCAGAGAAGCGGGACTTACCAGTGGACAGCTGTGTTGGAGAGATTCTTCCTGACGCCGTGACGTTATTGGAGCCGTATTTCTCCATCAGCTCAGCGAACTCCCTCCTGAGGGACACGCAGACACGTCATGCTTTCATTCCTCCACTAAACCCATCAGAATAACTCATCAAACATTTACAGATGTTTGCTTGGGAAATAAATGTCCCTTTTGGAGTAAATTTGATATTCTAACTTCAAACGGCATCAAACTGGATCTTTCCCAGTCTTTCCATCAGATCTATTTCTGATGGTTTTTTTTACTGTGTCTGATCTTTGGGGTTTTGTCTTCCTCACATGAAGGTCAAATCGCTTCACATCATCATCCATCAGTGTCTGATCCTATTGACTTTCAATGCATGTTAAAGGAGATTAGCATAGCAGCAGCTGAAAGGAACAGGAATTATTATAAATTACCCCCCCACACACACACAAATCTCTACATTTCTGCAAGTTTAAGGAAGTTTTGTTGCAATGCAGACGTTTTAGATGTTCAAGATAAACATCGAACAGACGTGTTTGATTTTTGCCCAGTATTGAAGCGTGGTCTGCAGAGATGGGAAGTAACGAAGTACAAATACTTCGTTACTGTACTCAAGTAGATTTTTCTGATATTTTTACTTTACTACTTATTTTTATGGCGACTGCTTACTTCTACTCCCTACATTTTTACACAAATATCTGTACTTTCTACTCCTTACATTTAAAAAAATTGGCTCTTTAGTTTTGAATCATTTCAATGGAGTTACCGTTATTATTTTTCACGTCATCAATACCAAATTCAATCTAATTGGATGGGAATCTACGTTGCATTTGACGCACCACTACAAGATGAATCCACAGATTCGGCGGTATTCATTGGCGGCAAATCATTGCAGCTTGGTGGCGGTGGCGTTAGCATAGTAGCATGGACGACGAGATGATTGAAAATGAACACAACGGAGATCTAGTCCTATTGGCAGACATCCATTTAAAATGTAGGCAACGGCATGAAAAAAGTGGTTTCTACTTTTACTTTTATACTTTAAGTAAATTTACAAGCCTGTACTTTGTTACTTTTACTTGAGTAAAGAAGTTTAATCAGTACTTCCACTTTTACCAGAGGATTTTTGAACACAAATGTCTGTACTTTTACTCAAGTACGGAAAGTGAGTACTTTTGCCATCTCTGGGGGTCTGCGCTACACGCTGTGGGTCTAGATACGACCGAGGCGGTGAGGAAGTGGGGGCGAGTTTGTCCGCCAACGGAGGTACATGAAAAATAGCGGGGATCCAGGTGGAAAAAGGGTCTCAGCGTTCTCACACACCTCGCTCTTCTAGCTGCTGCAACATCATAAGTTGTTTTCTGCAATTTTGGTCATAAAACCAAAACAAGCCGACCTCCTGTCTGCGGTCAGTGTGGGAGAGGAGCAGCGGAGCGTCTGCAGAGGGGGCGGGGACGTCTTTTTGTTCACTGTATCGCCTACGCAGACGACCTGGTTTCGAAGTATAAATCAGCCTTAAGGAGGCAGCTGCTCTCTGTCACCCGCTCTCCTAAGTCCACAGGATTTCTCTAACGTTCCTATCAGACCCAGAAATAAACATTCTTTCACTGTCAGCCTCACCTCCTGTTTCCTCCTCAGTCCAACATTCAAACCGACTGCAGGAACCAGGAGCTGGAGCTGCCTCACATCCACCCATTGATCTGATTGGAATCAGTTCCTCCCTCAGGTAAACTACGCTCGCAGTTCTCCACCTTTATGCTAACAGAGGCAGAACTCCAGCTTCTCACCTGGCGACGATTTGTCCTGAAATCATGGTTTAAAACAGTGAGTGACAGACAGTCTAATCCTCACAGCATGAGTTCATCTGGGCGACCTCCCCTCAGTCTGCAGGTCACCATTTGTTTGCAGCGTGAAACTGCTTATAGTAGCGATGAGGGTGGGGCTGTGTGGGGTGGGGGGGCGGTATGCTCCACAGCTTTCGTAACAGGAAGGACAGACGCCAACAGACAGAGGTGAGATGACCTTCTCTCTGCGCTCTCTACTCGCTCTAAGCCACCAGCTCCATCTGTTCGGCTGCAGAGCGTGACCCTCAGTGAGGACACAGACTGTTTTTGCTTCATTTGGGAATGCTGCTGTTGTTTGGGATCAATAAAAGGATTATCCCTCTGCGTCTAGCTGAGTGAAGCACTAAGACTTTATTCACACAGAAAAACACAGAAACACGACGTGAGCTGAGTTTAGATGCTTACATTCAGAAGTCTGCAGAGTTTATTCATTTAAAGGAGAACATTTAAAAGTCTGCAGAGTTTAGTCATTTAAAGGAGAACGTTCAGAAGTCTGCAGAGTTTAGTCATTTAAAGGAGAACGTTCAGAAGTCTGCAGAGTTTAGTCATTTAAAGGAGAACGTTCAGAAGACTGCAGAGTTTAGTCATTTAAAGGAGAACGTTCAGAAGTCTGCAGAGTTTAGTCATTTAAAGGAGAACGTTCAGAAGTCTGCAGAGTTTAGTCATTTAAAGGAGAACGTTCAGAAGTCTGCAGAGTTTAGTCATTTAAAGGAGAACGTTCAGAAGACTGCAGAGTTTAGTCATTTAAAGGAGAACGTTCAGAAGTCTGCAGAGTTTAGTCATTTAAAGGAGAACGTTCAGAAGTCTGCAGAGTTTAGTCATTTAAGGGAGAACATTCAGAAGTCTGCAGAGTTTAGTCATTTAAAGGAGAACATTCAGAAGTCTGCAGAGTTTAGTCATTTAAAGGAGAACGTTCAGAAGTCTGCAGAGTTTAGTCATTTAAAGGAGAACATTCAGAAGTCTGCAGAGTTTAGTCATTTAAAGGAGAACGTTCAGAAGTCTGCAGAGTTTAGTCATTTAAAGGAGAACGTTCAGAAGTCTGCAGAGTTTAGTCATTTAAAGGAGAACATTTAAAAGTCTGCAGAGTTTAGTCATTTAAAGGAGAACGTTCAGAAGTCTGCAGAGTTTAGTCATTTAAAGGAGAACATTTAAAAGTCTGCAGAGTTTAGTCATTTAAAGGAGAACGTTCAGAAGTCTGCAGAGTTTAGTCATTTAAAGGAGAACATTTAAAAGTCTGCAGAGTTTAGTCATTTAAAGGAGAACGTTCAGAAGTCTGCAGAGTTTAGTCATTTAAAGGAGAACGTTCAGAAGACTGCAGAGTTTAGTCATTTAAAGGAGAACGTTCAGAAGTCTGCAGAGTTTAGTCATTTAAAGGAGAACATTTAAAAGTCTGCAGAGTTTAGTCATTTAAAGGAGAACGTTCAGAAGTCTGCAGACTTTAGTCATTTAAAGGAGAACGTTCAGAAGTCTGCAGAGTTTAGTCATTTAAAGGAGAACATTTAAAAGTCTGCAGAGTTTAGTCATTTAAAGGAGAACGTTCAGAAGTCTGCAGAGTTTAGTCATTTAAAGGAGAACGTTTAGAAGTCTGCAGAGTTTAGTCATTTAAAGGAGAACATTCAGAAGTCTGCAGAGTTTAGTCATTTAAAGGAGAACGTTCAGAAGTCTGCAGAGTTTAGTCATTTAAAGGAGAACGTTCAGAAGTCTGCAGAGTTTAGTCATTTAAAGGAGAACGTTCAGAAGTCTGCAGAGTTTAGTCATTTAAAGGAGAACATTTAAAAGTCTGCAGAGTTTAGTCATTTAAAGGAGAACGTTCAGAAGTCTGCAGAGTTTAGTCATTTAAAGGAGAACATTTAAAAGTCTGCAGAGTTTAGTCATTTAAAGGAGAACGTTCAGAAGTCTGCAGAGTTTAGTCATTTAAAGGAGAACATTTAAAAGTCTGCAGAGTTTAGTCATTTAAAGGAGAACGTTCAGAAGTCTGCAGAGTTTAGTCATTTAAAGGAGAACGTTCAGAAGACTGCAGAGTTTAGTCATTTAAAGGAGAACGTTCAGAAGTCTGCAGAGTTTAGTCATTTAAAGGAGAACATTTAAAAGTCTGCAGAGTTTAGTCATTTAAAGGAGAACGTTCAGAAGTCTGCAGAGTTTAGTCATTTAAAGGAGAACGTTCAGAAGTCTGCAGAGTTTAGTCATTTAAAGGAGAACATTTAAAAGTCTGCAGAGTTTAGTCATTTAAAGGAGAACGTTCAGAAGTCTGCAGAGTTTAGTCATTTAAAGGAGAACGTTCAGAAGTCTGCAGAGTTTAGTCATTTAAAGGAGAACGTTCAGAAGACTGCAGAGTTTAGTCATTTAAAGGAGAACGTTCAGAAGACTGCAGAGTTTAGTCATTTAAAGGAGAACGTTCAGAAGTCTGCAGAGTTTAGTCATTTAAAGGAGAACGTTCAGAAGTCTGCAGAGTTTAGTCATTTAAGGGAGAACATTCAGAAGTCTGCAGAGTTTAGTCATTTAAAGGAGAACATTCAGAAGTCTGCAGAGTTTAGTCATTTAAAGGAGAACATTCAGAAGTCTGCAGAGTTTAGTCATTTAAAGGAGAACATTCAGAAGTCTGCAGAGTTTAGTCATTTAAAGGAGAACATTCAGAAGTCTGCAGAGTTTAGTCATTTAAAGGAGAACATTCAGAAGTCTGCAGAGTTTAGTCATTTAAAGGAGAACGTTCAGAAGTCTGCAGAGTTTAGTCATTTAAAGGAGAACGTTCAGAAGTCTGCAGAGTTTAGTCATTTAAAGGAGAACGTTCAGAAGTCTGCAGAGTTTAGTCATTTAAAGGAGAACATTTAAAAGTCTGCAGAGTTTAGTCATTTAAAGGAGAACGTTCAGAAGTCTGCAGAGTTTAGTCATTTAAAGGAGAACATTTAAAAGTCTGCAGAGTTTAGTCATTTAAAGGAGAACGTTCAGAAGTCTGCAGAGTTTAGTCATTTAAAGGAGAACATTTAAAAGTCTGCAGAGTTTAGTCATTTAAAGGAGAACGTTCAGAAGTCTGCAGAGTTTAGTCATTTAAAGGAGAACGTTCAGAAGACTGCAGAGTTTAGTCATTTAAAGGAGAACGTTCAGAAGTCTGCAGAGTTTAGTCATTTAAAGGAGAACATTTAAAAGTCTGCAGAGTTTAGTCATTTAAAGGAGAACGTTCAGAAGTCTGCAGAGTTTAGTCATTTAAAGGAGAACATTTAAAAGTCTGCAGAGTTTAGTCATTTAAAGGAGAACGTTCAGAAGTCTGCAGAGTTTAGTCATTTAAAGGAGAACGTTCAGAAGTCTGCAGAGTTTAGTCATTTAAAGGAGAACGTTCAGAAGTCTGCAGAGTTTAGTCATTTAAAGGAGAACATTTAAAAGTCTGCAGAGTTTAGTCATTTAAAGGAGAACGTTCAGAAGTCTGCAGACTTTAGTCATTTAAAGGAGAACATTTAAAAGTCTGCAGAGTTTAGTCATTTAAAGGAGAACGTTCAGAAGTCTGCAGACTTTAGTCATTTAAAGGAGAACGTTCAGAAGTCTGCAGAGTTTAGTCATTTAAAGGAGAACGTTCAGAAGTCTGCAGACTTTAGTCATTTAAAGGAGAACATTTAAAAGTCTGCAGAGTTTAGTCATTTAAAGGAGAACGTTCAGAAGTCTGCAGACTTTAGTCATTTAAAGGAGAACGTTCAGAAGTCTGCAGAGTTTAGTCATTTAAAGGAGAACGTTCAGAAGTCTGCAGAGTTTAGTCATTTAAGGGAGAACATTCAGAAGTCTGCAGAGTTTAGTCATTTAAAGGAGAACATTCAGAAGTCTGCAGAGTTTAGTCATTTAAAGGAGAACATTCAGAAGTCTGCAGAGTTTAGTCATTTAAAGGAGAACATTCAGAAGTCTGCAGAGTTTAGTCATTTAAAGGAGAACATTCAGAAGTCTGCAGAGTTTAGTCATTTAAAGGAGAACATTCAGAAGTCTGCAGAGTTTAGTCATTTAAAGGAGAACGTTCAGAAGTCTGCAGAGTTTAGTCATTTAAAGGAGAACGTTCAGAAGTCTGCAGAGTTTAGTCATTTAAAGGAGAACGTTCAGAAGTCTGCAGAGTTTAGTCATTTAAAGGAGAACATTTAAAAGTCTGCAGAGTTTAGTCATTTAAAGGAGAACGTTCAGAAGTCTGCAGAGTTTAGTCATTTAAAGGAGAACATTTAAAAGTCTGCAGAGTTTAGTCATTTAAAGGAGAACGTTCAGAAGTCTGCAGAGTTTAGTCATTTAAAGGAGAACATTTAAAAGTCTGCAGAGTTTAGTCATTTAAAGGAGAACGTTCAGAAGTCTGCAGAGTTTAGTCATTTAAAGGAGAACGTTCAGAAGACTGCAGAGTTTAGTCATTTAAAGGAGAACGTTCAGAAGTCTGCAGAGTTTAGTCATTTAAAGGAGAACATTTAAAAGTCTGCAGAGTTTAGTCATTTAAAGGAGAACGTTCAGAAGTCTGCAGAGTTTAGTCATTTAAAGGAGAACATTTAAAAGTCTGCAGAGTTTAGTCATTTAAAGGAGAACGTTCAGAAGTCTGCAGAGTTTAGTCATTTAAAGGAGAACGTTCAGAAGTCTGCAGAGTTTAGTCATTTAAAGGAGAACGTTCAGAAGTCTGCAGAGTTTAGTCATTTAAAGGAGAACATTTAAAAGTCTGCAGAGTTTAGTCATTTAAAGGAGAACGTTCAGAAGTCTGCAGACTTTAGTCATTTAAAGGAGAACATTTAAAAGTCTGCAGAGTTTAGTCATTTAAAGGAGAACGTTCAGAAGTCTGCAGACTTTAGTCATTTAAAGGAGAACGTTCAGAAGTCTGCAGAGTTTAGTCATTTAAAGGAGAACGTTCAGAAGTCTGCAGACTTTAGTCATTTAAAGGAGAACATTTAAAAGTCTGCAGAGTTTAGTCATTTAAAGGAGAACGTTCAGAAGTCTGCAGACTTTAGTCATTTAAAGGAGAACATTTAAAAGTCTGCAGAGTTTAGTCATTTAAAGGAGAACGTTCAGAAGTCTGCAGACTTTAGTCATTTAAAGGAGAACGTTCAGAAGTCTGCAGAGTTTAGTCATTTAAAGGAGAACATTTAAAAGTCTGCAGAGTTTAGTCATTTAAAGGAGAACGTTCAGAAGTCTGCAGAGTTTAGTCATTTAAAGGAGAACATTTAAAAGTCTGCAGAGTTTAGTCATTTAAAGGAGAACGTTCAGAAGTCTGCAGAGTTTAGTCATTTAAAGGAGAACATTTGAAAGTCTGTAGAGTTTAGTCATTTAAAGGAGAACATTTAAAAGTCTGCAGAGTTTAGTCATTTAAAGGAGAACATTTAAAAGTCTGCAGAGTTTAGTCATTTAAAGGAGAACGTTCAGAAGTCTGCAGAGTTTAGTCATTTAAAGGAGAACGTTCAGAAGTCTGCAGAGTTTAGTCATTTAAAGGAGAACGTTCAGAAGTCTGCAGAGTTTAGTCATTTAAAGGAGAACGTTCAGAAGTCTGCAGAGTTTAGTCATTTAAAGGAGAACGTTCAGAAGTCTGCAGAGTTTAGTCATTTAAAGGAGAACATTTAAAAGTCTGCAGAGTTTAGTCATTTAAAGGAGAACGTTCAGAAGTCTGCAGAGTTTAGTCATTTAAAGGAGAACGTTCAGAAGTCTGCAGAGTTTAGTCATTTAAAGGAGAACGTTCAGAAGTCTGCAGAGTTTAGTCATTTAAAGGAGAACATTTAAAAGTCTGCAGAGTTTAGTCATTTAAAGGAGAACGTTCAGAAGTCTGCAGACTTTAGTCATTTAAAGGAGAACGTTCAGAAGTCTGCAGAGTTTAGTCATTTAAAGGAGAACGTTCAGAAGTCTGCAGAGTTTAGTCATTTAAAGGAGAACATTTAAAAGTCTGCAGAGTTTAGTCATTTAAAGGAGAACATTTAAAACTCTGCAGAGTTTAGTCATTTAAAGGAGAACGTTCAGAAGTCTGCAGAGTTTAGTCATTTAAAGGAGAACGTTCAGAAGTCTGCAGAGTTTAGTCATTTAAAGGAGAACGTTCAGAAGACTGCAGAGTTTAGTCATTTAAAGGAGAACGTTCAGAAGTCTGCAGAGTTTAGTCATTTAAAGGAGAACATTTAAAAGTCTGCAGAGTTTAGTCATTTAAAGGAGAACGTTCAGAAGTCTGCAGAGTTTAGTCATTTAAAGGAGAACGTTCAGAAGTCTGCAGAGTTTAGTCATTTAAAGGAGAACGTTCAGAAGTCTGCAGAGTTTAGTCATTTAAAGGAGAACGTTCAGAAGTCTGCAGAGTTTAGTCATTTAAAGGAGAACATTTAAAAGTCTGCAGAGTTTAGTCATTTAAAGGAGAACGTTCAGAAGTCTGCAGACTTTAGTCATTTAAAGGAGAACGTTCAGAAGTCTGCAGAGTTTAGTCATTTAAAGGAGAACGTTCAGAAGTCTGCAGAGTTTAGTCATTTAAAGGAGAACATTTAAAAGTCTGCAGAGTTTAGTCATTTAAAGGAGAACGTTCAGAAGTCTGCAGACTTTAGTCATTTAAAGGAGAACGTTCAGAAGTCTGCAGAATTTAGTCATTTAAAGGACAACGTTCAGAAGTCTGCAGAGTTTAGTCATTTAAAGGAGAACGTTCAGAAGTCTGCAGAGTTTAGTCATTTAAAGGAGAACATTTAAAAGTCTGCAGAGTTTAGTCATTTAAAGGAGAACGTTCAGAAGTCTGCAGACTTTAGTCATTTAAAGGAGAACGTTCAGAAGTCTGCAGACTTTAGTCATTTAAAGGAGAACGTTCAGAAGTCTGCAGAGTTTAGTCATTTAAAGAAGAACGTTCAGAAGTCTGCAGAGTTTAGTCATTTAAAGGAGAACGTTCAGAAGTCTGCAGAGTTTAGTCATTTAAAGGAGAACGTTCAGAAGTCTGCAGAGTTTAGTCATTTAAAGGAGAACATTTAAAAGTCTGCAGAGTTTAGTCATTTAAAGGAGAACGTTCAGAAGTCTGCAGAGTTTAGTCATTTAAAGGAGAACATTTAAAAGTCTGCAGAGTTTAGTCATTTAAAGGAGAACGTTCAGAAGTCTGCAGAGTTTAGTCATTTAAAGGAGAACGTTCAGAAGTCTGCAGAGTTTAGTCATTTAAAGGAGAACATTTGAAAGTCTGTAGAGTTTAGTCATTTAAAGGAGAACATTTAAAAGTCTGCAGAGTTTAGTCATTTAAAGGAGAACATTTAAAAGTCTGCAGAGTTTAGTCATTTAAAGGAGAACGTTCAGAAGTCTGCAGAGTTTAGTCATTTAAAGGAGAACGTTCAGAAGTCTGCAGAGTTTAGTCATTTAAAGGAGAACGTTCAGAAGACTGCAGAGTTTAGTCATTTAAAGGAGAACGTTCAGAAGTCTGCAGAGTTTATTCATTTAAAGGAGAACATTTAAAAGTCTGCAGAGTTTAGTCATTTAAAGGAGAACGTTCAGAAGTCTGCAGAGTTTAGTCATTTAAAGGAGAACGTTCAGAAGTCTGCAGAGTTTAGTCATTTAAAGGAGAACGTTCAGAAGTCTGCAGAGTTTAGTCATTTAAAGGAGAACATTTAAAAGTCTGCAGAGTTTAGTCATTTAAAGGAGAACATTTGAAAGTCTGCAGAGTTTAGTCATTTAAAGGAGAACATTTAAAAGTCTGCAGAGTTTAGTCATTTAAAGGAGAACGTTCAGAAGTCTGCAGAGTTTAGTCATTTAAAGGAGAACGTTCAGAAGACTGCAGAGTTTAGTCATTTAAAGGAGAACGTTCAGAAGTCTGCAGAGTTTAGTCATTTAAAGGAGAACATTTAAAAGTCTGCAGAGTTTAGTCATTTAAAGGAGAACGTTCAGAAGTCTGCAGAGTTTAGTCATTTAAAGGAGAACGTTCAGAAGTCTGCAGAGTTTAGTCATTTAAAGGAGAACGTTCAGAAGTCTGCAGAGTTTAGTCATTTAAAGGAGAACATTTAAAAGTCTGCAGAGTTTAGTCATTTAAAGGAGAACGTTCAGAAGTCTGCAGACTTTAGTCATTTAAAGGAGAATGTTCAGAAGTCTGCAGACTTTAGTCATTTAAAGGAGAACGTTCAGAAGTCTGCAGAGTTTAGTCATTTAAAGGAGAACATTTAAAAGTCTGCAGAGTTTAGTCATTTAAAGGAGAACATTTAAAAGTCTGCAGAGTTTAGTCATTTAAAGGAGAACGTTCAGAAGTCTGCAGAGTTTAGTCATTTAAAGGAGAACGTTCAGAAGTCTGCAGAGTTTAGTCATTTAAAGGAGAACATTTGAAAGTCTGTAGAGTTTAGTCATTGAAAGGAGAACATTTAAAAGTCTGCAGAGTTTAGTCATTTAAAGGAGAACATTTAAAAGTCTGCAGAGTTTAGTCATTTAAAGGAGAACGTTCAGAAGTCTGCAGAGTTTAGTCATTTAAAGGAGAACGTTCAGAAGTCTGCAGAGTTTAGTCATTTAAAGGAGAACGTTCAGAAGACTGCAGAGTTTAGTCATTTAAAGGAGAACGTTCAGAAGACTGCAGAGTTTAGTCATTTAAAGGAGAACGTTCAGAAGTCTGCAGAGTTTAGTCATTTAAAGGAGAACGTTCAGAAGTCTGCAGAGTTTAGTCATTTAAAGGAGAACGTTCAGAAGTCTGCAGAGTTTAGTCATTTAAAGGAGAACATTTAAAAGTCTGCAGAGTTTAGTCATTTAAAGGAGAACGTTCAGAAGTCTGCAGACTTTAGTCATTTAAAGGAGAACGTTCAGAAGTCTGCAGACTTTAGTCATTTAAAGGAGAACGTTCAGAAGTCTGCAGAGTTTAGTCATTTAAAGGAGAACGTTCAGAAGTCTGCAGAGTTTAGTCATTTAAAGGAGAACATTTAAAAGTCTGCAGAGTTTAGTCATTTAAAGGAGAACGTTCAGAAGTCTGCAGACTTTAGTCATTTAAAGGAGAACGTTCAGAAGTCTGCAGACTTTACTCATTTAAAGGAGAACGTTCAGAAGTCTGCAGACTTTAGTCATTTAAAGGAGAACGTTCAGAAGTCTGCAGAGTTTAGTCATTTAAAGGAGAACGTTCAGAAGTCTGCAGAGTTTAGTCATTTAAAGGAGAACGTTCAGAAGTCTGCAGAGTTTAGTCATTTAAAGGAGAACGTTCAGAAGTCTGCAGAGTTTAGTCATTTAAAGGAGAACGTTCAGAAGTCTGCAGAGTTTAGTCATTTAAAGGAGAACATTTAAAAGTCTGCAGAGTTTAGTCATTTAAAGGAGAACGTTCAGAAGTCTGCAGAGTTTAGTCATTTAAAGGAGAACGTTCAGAAGTCTGCAGAGTTTAGTCATTTAAAGGAGAACATTTGAAAGTCTGTAGAGTTTAGTCATTTAAAGGAGAACATTTGAAAGTCTGTAGAGTTTAGTCATTTAAAGGAGAACATTTAAAAGTCTGCAGAGTTTAGTCATTTAAAGGAGAACATTTGAAAGTCTGTAGAGTTTAGTCATTTAAAGGAGAACATTTAAAAGTCTGCAGAGTTTAGTCATTTAAAGGAGAACATTTAAAAGTCTGCAGAGTTTAGTCATTTAAAGGAGAACGTTCAGAAGTCTGCAGAGTTTAGTCATTTAAAGGAGAACGTTCAGAAGTCTGCAGACTTTAGTCATTTAAAGGAGAACGTTCAGAAGTCTGCAGACTTTAGTCATTTAAAGGAGAACGTTCAGAAGTCTGCAGAGTTTAGGCATTTAAAGGAGAACGTTCAGAAGTCTGCAGAGTTTAGTCATTTAAAGGAGAACGTTCAGAAGACTGCAGAGTTTAGTCATTTAAAGGAGAACATTTGAAAGTCTGCAGAGTTTAGTCATTTAAAGGAGAACGTTCAGAAGTCTGCAGAGTTTAGTCATTTAAAGGAGAACGTTCAGAAGTCTGCACACTTTAGTCATTTAAAGGAGAACGTTCAGAAGTCTGCAGACTTTAGTCATTTAAAGGAGAACGTTCAGAAGTCTGCAGAGTTTAGTCATTTAAAGGAGAACATTTGAAAGTCTGTAGAGTTTAGTCATTTAAAGGAGAACATTTAAAAGTCTGCAGAGTTTAGTCATTTAAAGGAGAACATTTAAAAGTCTGCAGAGTTTAGTCATTTAAAGGAGAACGTTCAGAAGTCTGCAGAGTTTAGTCATTTAAAGAAGAACATTTGAAAGTCTGTAGAGTTTAGTCATTTAAAGGAGAACGTTCAGAAGTCTGCAGAGTTTAGTCATTTAAAGGAGAACATTTAAAAGTCTGCAGAGTTTAGTCATTTAAAGGAGAACGTTCAGAAGTCTGCAGACTTTAGTCATTTAAAGGAGAACGTTCAGAAGTCTGCAGACTTTAGTCATTTAAAGGAGAACGTTCAGAAGTCTGCAGAGTTTAGTCATTTAAAGGAGAACATTTAAAAGTCTGCAGAGTTTAGTCATTTAAAGGAGAACGTTCAGAAGTCTGCAGAGTTTAGTCATTTAAAGGAGAACATTTAAAAGTCTGCAGAGTTTAGTCATTTAAAGGAGAACGTTCAGAAGTCTGCAGAGTTTAGTCATTTAAAGGAGAACGTTCAGAAGTCTGCAGAGTTTAGTCATTTAAAGGAGAACATTTGAAAGTCTGTAGAGTTTAGTCATTTAAAGGAGAACATTTAAAAGTCTGCAGAGTTTAGTCATTTAAAGGAGAACATTTAAAAGTCTGCAGAGTTTAGTCATTTAAAGGAGAACGTTCAGAAGTCTGCAGAGTTTAGTCATTTAAAGGAGAACGTTCAGAAGTCTGCAGAGTTTAGTCATTTAAAGGAGAACGTTCAGAAGACTGCAGAGTTTAGTCATTTAAAGGAGAACGTTCAGAAGTCTGCAGAGTTTAGTCATTTAAAGGAGAACATTTAAAAGTCTGCAGAGTTTAGTCATTTAAAGGAGAACGTTCAGAAGTCTGCAGAGTTTAGTCATTTAAAGGAGAACGTTCAGAAGTCTGTAGAGTTTAGTCATTTAAAGGAGAACGTTCAGAAGTCTGCAGAGTTTAGTCATTTAAAGGAGAACGTTCAGAAGTCTGCAGAGTTTAGTCATTTAAAGGAGAACATTTAAAAGTCTGCAGAGTTTAGTCATTTAAAGGAGAACGTTCAGAAGTCTGCAGACTTTAGTCATTTAAAGGAGAACGTTCAGAAGTCTGCAGACTTTAGTCATTTAAAGGAGAACGTTCAGAAGTCTGCAGAGTTTAGTCATTTAAAGAAGAACGTTCAGAAGTCTGCAGAGTTTAGTCATTTAAAGGAGAACATTTAAAAGTCTGCAGAGTTTAGTCATTTAAAGGAGAACGTTCAGAAGTCTGCAGACTTTAGTCATTTAAAGGAGAACGTTCAGAAGTCTGCAGACTTTAGTCATTTAAAGGAGAACGTTCAGAAGTCTGCAGACTTTAGTCATTTAAAGGAGAACGTTCAGAAGTCTGCAGAGTTTAGTCATTTAAAGGAGAACGTTCAGAAGTCTGCAGAGTTTAGTCATTTAAAGGAGAACGTTCAGAAGTCTGCAGAGTTTAGTCATTTAAAGGAGAACGTTCAGAAGTCTGCAGAGTTTAGTCATTTAAAGGAGAACGTTCAGAAGTCTGCAGAGTTTAGTCATTTAAAGGAGAACATTTAAAAGTCTGCAGAGTTTAGTCATTTAAAGGAGAACATTTAAAAGTCTGTAGAGTTTAGTCATTTAAAGGAGAACATTTGAAAGTCTGTAGAGTTTAGTCATTTAAAGGAGAACATTTAAAAGTCTGCAGAGTTTAGTCATTTAAAGGAGAACATTTGAAAGTCTGTAGAGTTTAGTCATTTAAAGGAGAACATTTAAAAGTCTGCAGAGTTTAGTCATTTAAAGGAGAACGTTCAGAAGTCTGCAGACTTTAGTCATTTAAAGGAGAACGTTCAGAAGTCTGCAGAGTTTAGGCATTTAAAGGAGAACGTTCAGAAGTCTGCAGAGTTTAGTCATTTAAAGGAGAACGTTCAGAAGTCTGCAGAGTTTAGTCATTTAAAGGAGAACATTTGAAAGTCTGCAGAGTTTAGTCATTTAAAGGAGAACGTTCAGAAGTCTGCAGAGTTTAGTCATTTAAAGGAGAACGTTCAGAAGTCTGCACACTTTAGTCATTTAAAGGAGAACGTTCAGAAGTCTGCAGACTTTAGTCATTTAAAGGAGAACGTTCAGAAGTCTGCAGAGTTTAGTCATTTAAAGGAGAACATTTGAAAGTCTGTAGAGTTTAGTCATTTAAAGGAGAACATTTAAAAGTCTGCAGAGTTTAGTCATTTAAAGGAGAACATTTAAAAGTCTGCAGAGTTTAGTCATTTAAAGGAGAACGTTCAGAAGTCTGCAGAGTTTAGTCATTTAAAGAAGAACATTTGAAAGTCTGTAGAGTTTAGTCATTTAAAGGAGAACGTTCAGAAGTCTGCAGAGTTTAGTCATTTAAAGGAGAACATTCAGAAGTCTGCAGAGTTTAGTCATTTAAAGGAGAACGTTCAGAAGTCTGCAGAGTTTAGTCATTTAAAGGAGAACGTTCAGAAGTCTGCAGAGTTTAGTCATTTAAAGGAGAACATTTGAAAGTCTGCAGAGTTTAGTCATTTAAAGAAGAACATTTGAAAGTCTGTAGAGTTTAGTCATTTAAAGGAGAACGTTCAGAAGTCTGCAGAGTTTAGTCATTTAAAGGAGAACATTTAAAAGTTTGCAGACTTTAGTCATTTAAAGGAGAACGTTCAGAAGTCTGCAGAGTTTAGGCATTTAAAGGAGAACGTTCAGAAGTCTGCAGAGTTTAGTCATTTAAAGGAGAACATTTAAAAGTCTGCAGAGTTTAGTCATTTAAAGGAGAACATTTAAAAGTCTGCAGAGTTTAGTCATTTAAAGGAGAACGTTCAGAAGTCTGCAGAGTTTAGTCATTTAAAGGAGAACGTTCAGAAGTCTGCAGAGTTTAGTCATTTAAAGGAGAACGTTCAGAAGTCTGCAGAGTTTAGTCATTTAAAGGAGAACGTTCAGAAGTCTGCAGAGTTTAGTCATTTAAAGGAGAACGTTCAGAAGTCTGCAGAGTTTAGTCATTTAAAGGAGAACGTTCAAAAGTCTGCAGAGTTTAGTCATTTAAAGGAGAACATTTAAAAGTCTGCAGAGTTTAGTCATTTAAAGGAGAACGTTCAGAAGTCTGCAGAGTTTAGTCATTTAAAGGAGAACATTTGAAAGTCTGTAGAGTTTAGTAATTTAAAGAAGAACATTTGAAAGTCTGTAGAGTTTAGGCATTTAAAGGAGAACGTTCAGAAGTCTGCAGAGTTTAGTCATTTAAAGGAGAACGTTCAGAAGTCTGCAGAGTTTAGTCATTTAAAGGAGAACATTTAAAAGTCTGCAGAGTTTAGTCATTTAAAGGAGAACGTTCAGAAGTCTGCAGAGTTTAGTCATTTAAAGGAGAACGTTCAGAAGTCTGCAGAGTTTAGTCATTTAAGGGAGAACATTTAAAAGTCTTTAGAGTTTAGTAATTTAAAGAAGAACATTTGAAAGTCTGTAGAGTTTAGGCATTTAAAGGAGAACGTTCAGAAGTCTGCAGAGTTTAGTCATTTAAAGGAGAACGTTCAGAAGTCTGCAGAGTTTAGTCATTTAAAGGAGAACGTTCAGAAGTCTGCAGAGTTTAGTCATTTAAAGGAGAACATTTAAAAGTCTGCAGAGTTTAGTCATTTAAAGGAGAACGTTCAGAAGTCTGCAGAGTTTAGTCATTTAAAGGAGAACGTTCAGAAGTCTGCAGAGTTTAGTCATTTAAAGGAGAACGTTCAGAAGTCTGCAGAGTTTAGTCATTTAAAGGAGAACATTTGAAAGTCTGCAGAGTTTAGTCATTTAAAGAAGAACATTTGAAAGTCTGCAGAGTTTAGTCATTTAAAGGAGAACGTTCAGAAGTCTGCAGAGTTTAGTCATTTAAAGGAGAACATTCAGAAGTCTGCAGAGTTTAGTCATTTAAAGGAGAACGTTCAGAAGTCTGCAGAGTTTAGTCATTTAAAGGAGAACGTTCAGAAGTCTGCAGAGTTTAGTCATTTAAAGGAGAACATTTAAAAGTCTGCAGAGTTTAGTCATTTAAAGGAGAACATTTAAAAGTCTGCAGAGTTTAGTCATTTAAAGGAGAACGTTCAGAAGTCTGCAGAGTTTAGTCATTTAAAGGAGAACATTTAAAAGTCTGCAGAGTTTAGTCATTTAAAGGAGAACATTTAAAAGTCTGCAGAGTTTAGTCATTTAAAGGAGAACGTTCAGAAGTCTGCAGAGTTTAGTTATTTAAAGAAGAACATTTGAAAGTCTGCAGAGTTTAGTCATTTAAAGGAGAACGTTCAGAAGTCTGCAGAGTTTAGTCATTTAAAGGAGAACATTTGAAAGTCTGCAGAGTTTAGTCATTTAAAGAAGAACATTTGAAAGTCTGCAGAGTTTAGTCATTTAAAGGAGAACATTTGAAAGTCTGTAGAGTTTAGTCATTTAAAGGAGAACATTTAAAAGTCTGCAGAGTTTAGTCATTTAAAGGAGAACGTTCAGAAGTCTGCAGAGTTTAGGCATTTAAAGGAGAACATTTGAAAGTCTGTAGAGTTTAGTCATTTAAAGGAGAACATTTGAAAGTCTGTAGAGTTTAGTCATTTAAAGGAGAACATTTAAAAGTCTGCAGAGTTTAGTCATTTAAAGGAGAACATTCAGAAGTGTGCAGAGTTTAGTCATTTAAAGGAGAACGTTCAGAAGTCTGCAGAGTTTAGTCATTTAAAGGAGAACGTTCAGAAGTCTGCAGAGTTTAGTCATTTAAAGGAGAACATTTGAAAGTCTGTAGAGTTTAGTCATTTAAAGGAGAACATTTAAAAGTCTGCAGAGTTTAGTCATTTAAAGGAGAACATTTAAAAGTCTGCAGAGTTTAGTCATTTAAAGGAGAACATTTAAAAGTCTGCAGAGTTTAGTCATTTAAAGGAGAACATTCAGAAGTCTGCAGAGTTTAGTCATTTAAAGGAGAACGTTCAGAAGTCTGCAGAGTTTAGTCATTTAAAGGAGAACATTTAAAAGTCTGCAGAGTGTAGTCTGTGGCTGGTGCCTGACTTGGTTTTTGCTGATTCCAGTGAGTCGCTCTGCAGGAAACTATCTGGCCAGACAGCAGGGTGTCCTTATTATGTCAGACCACATTTGAGTTGATGCTGACGGCTGACGTGGAAAAACACGGCGGCCAGCAGAGGTCAGATCTGAGCGAACATCGAGTAGAGCTGGAGGAAACAGGAGCTGTCTGAGCTCTAAAACGTCAGCAGGTGTGGACTGAAGGACCAGTCACCTCTTCTTCTCAAGAAGAAAAACCAGGAGATCAGCGGCTCCTTTTCTCAAATGAACAAATTCTAAAGAGAGGAACTGAAAGCATTTCAGCACAATCCTCACACTGCTTCACTAAGACACAACGGCTGCTGAACCGAAGCTCAGCCCACATGCAGAGCAAAGCTGTACAGATTTGACTGGAGGATCTGTCCCCCAAAGGGCCTATTTTCTGCAATCAGAAGAGGAGCGACAGGAAGTGATGATATCAGGAAGTCGCTGACAGCAGATCTGAACATTGAATAAAGTTCAGTCAGAAGAAACCTCATTAAGTTTTGATTATCCTGATGCTGCAGATAAAGGAATCAACCATCATCTCTGCTGTTCCTCAGGCTCTCCATCTTCTGCACTGAGGGTCATATTCAAGACACGAATCATATCCTTACACCTAAAGACAGCCGGCCATATGAGCCACGGAGAAACAAGGTGCGACCTTCACCAGGTGGCAGAATGAAGCAGAGTGGAAAACCTTCTTCAGTCTGAAGGTTTTCCTGCTTCCTTCATCTCAGATCCTCTCATGGTGCCTCATTAGGTTCTTTACATTTCATCCTTTTCAGGCATGATGACATCACCATGACCTCCTGCAGCCGACAGGAATTAATCTGACAGTTAAAATCACTTTGTAGACATTAGAGGATCAACTTTAGCTTTTTACTCCAGTAAAAGTGTAAAAGTACCATTTTTAGAACTACTTCCAGGTATTATGGAGGATTTTTTAAAAGACCACCCTCCAAACATGCACGTGCACGAGCCCATTTCTACTCGTGCACGCCCTGTTTAAAAGTTGCTGTTCTCATAGCTCACACCAGCTCACTGTGTCCGTCCGTCCGTCCTAACCCCTAAATCCCTCCATCACTATAGAGCGGGGACTATATAGTGAACGTTATAGTGAACTCAGTTAACGGGCCGTTCAGACAGATGATCACTGATTTTTGCTCCGTTGGTCACGTAACTCCTCCTCCACTGTGTGGTGCCTGCGCCATCTTTGTTTAGTAGTCGCTATGACAGCAAATCCCAGAATGCTTTGCGAGGAGAGCTCTCCACGCAAAGCATTCTGGGAAATAACGTAGACACTTTTTCTCTTCCGACCCTCGGCCATTTTCAAAGAACCGCGGTGAGAAAGGTGAGCTTCAGTGACCGTCTGAAACCGCTCACCACAGATATACGCCTGGAAGTGCACAGAAAGTGATCGCTAACGGAACGAGCGCGTAGGACGGCCTTACAGAAATATATCATCAGAATGATTGACAGTTAGGAGGCCCACTGATTGAGATGATCCACCCGGAAATAAAAGTTAAAAATCAGCTGGGTCTGCATTAAGAAACTCATCAACCATTAAAGGTCTGGAGACATTTTTAATTATAATATGTTACTTTAAACATAATTTAACACTGAAATAAAATGAGGGTTTTATGCGTCCATGTTATACATTGACTTTTTAACAGAAAAATAGAAAAAAAACATTTTGTGAATGTTTTTGTTTTGTATTTGTGTTTTTTGAAGTAGAGAACAACAATCGTTCAGTTTGGTTTATAGATAATTTCCACTCAGCACCTCTGGTGGGAGGAACACAGAAGCTAAAATATCAAATGCACCATATGATCATAATAATTATTGAACAATTAAAAATGCAGCATTGTCTAATAATCACAGCAAAAGGTACGAATGTTAGTAGTTAATGCTGCAAAAATTATTACTAAATAGGTCTATAAATGGCAATTACATTCTGAGGCAATTATTGCGAAATGCAGCTGCAGTCGCATTTTATTACACAATAAAATCAGAATTTATTATGTTAAACATAAAAAGGCGTCATAGGGTTTAACTCCTGGGAAGCAGCCGCTGCAGAAATAATCAATAATAATATGAAAAAATCCATAATCAAATCAGGGCTAAACTTAATTCAACATGGAAACCAATTTAAATAATAATATTAATACCAACTAGAACTCCAGCTGATCTGGACGGAAACATCCGGAGCAGCAGAGCCGCTTCAGAACAAATTTAAAACAATGTTTATGTTTTAATTTACTGACTTATTGATGCTTTATTAAACGTATTATTATTAATATTGAAGGGAAAGCAGGAAGCAAAGGTTTACCTGGATTCATCGTCTCTGGCGATCAGCAGCGACATGTGATTAGAGAGAGAAGCGCTCCTCAGGATCTCCACCGCCCTGAAGGACAAACAGCATGAGAGCTGCAGGACGCCAAAGACTCCAGCCTGACAGAACTTTCAGACATTTCTATAGAAGCTGTTACATTTAGGGAGCTTAGCGATCTCTATTCTCCCACTCTGCAGAATCTGTTAGTTCAATCTCTAACGTTCTGCTCTCTCTGCTTTTTCTCATAGTAGCTTCATCTGGTCTGTTCCTGTTTGGCTGTGACTCCATCCTGGAGAGAAATATCAGCTGTGCTGCTGCCATCAACACCTTTGTTTCTAGATGTTGGAGCTTGGCCTGTTTTCCAGTGTAGTCCTGTTTCTCTGACTGTGACTAACTGGATGTGCTCTCTTCATCCTCTGACATGGGAGCTGGCTCGGAGCTCGTCTGCCTGGCTGTGTGTTTCCTGGACGGGGGGGGGGCGCCTGTGGAGCTGGTTGACAGTTGCCTTTTGGAACAATGATGGACATCTTTGATGAGCTCTGAGCTCTAACCCATCAGCATCCATCACCGACCTGCAGATCACGTCGATCAAGAAGAGGCCTCATCTGGATGACTTCCAGAAGCTAAGCTCATAGACGGGTCGAGTTTGAACTAAACGGAGATCAGTGTCGTAATCAGGAATCCTGCAGCGGCTACAAATCGAAGAGCTGCTGATGTTTGTGTTTCAGGAAGATGGAGAGAAATCACCTTGGAAAGAACTGAAGGCTGCAGCTCAACCCAGAGCAGCTCTGCATCACGGCTGCATCTGCTGTGATGTATAAGGTCTACCTCCATCATTTAAAGATGGCTGCCTCTGAGTGAGCCTTTAGAATCAGCAGATTCACACCCTGAGGAACGTTTCCTATTCTGCAGATCAATAACCGGTTTAACCATCTGCTTCTAGCAGCCGAGCAGGACTAGTGTGAAAGTGGTGAAAGCAGCTGTAGTCTCTGATCACTAATAAATGTCATTTTATGTATATAGCACCTTTCACAGTCATTGAGGTCACAAAGTGCTTCACAAAATTAAAATAAAAATAAAATACATTTACAGTCACTAAAGACATGGTCATAAAGCAACCCTTAATCTTAAACAAATAGGTTTTTGGTTCACTCTTAAAAACATCAACAAGAAGCGAAGGAAAGCGGAAGATCGTTCCAGGGCGCCGGCACCTCCGCCTGAAAGGAGCAATCTCCCCTGGTCCTGTAACGAGTATGAAGGACCCTGAGCAGGTTCAGGCCTGACTGTGGACGGCCCTGAAGGTCAGAACCAGGATTTTAAACTGGAGAGACTGGGAGCCAATGAAGAACTTTTGAATCGGTGTAATATGAGCCCTTCTGTTTGGACGAGTCAGTGACCTGAACCCGGTGAAGACGAGACCAGTCCTTTTCCTTTAGACATGAGAGTAGACTGTTAGTCTAAAGGGGAAGACACGAAGGCGTAGATAATCATTTCAGGATCATCTCTGGACACGATTGTTTGAAGTTTAGAGATTTTCCTCAGTTGGTAAAAACATTTCCTCCACAGCAGTTTGGTGCTCTAAGGTCAATGTTCTGTCAAAGATAACGCCTCGGTTTCTAAGGCTTGGATACCTGGAAGAGCATCATGAGGGGAAATCAGCAGCACCTCTGCTTTATCTGAGTTTAAAGCAGAGGGTTTGCAGCGAGTTTAAAGTGCGTAAGACATTTCAGCAGAGTTTAACTTCTGCATCTCTGAGGACTTCAAACAGCAGCAAAGATCCAGAAATAAAATCTGCTCACCTGTCATTGGTCACTCCGATCAGACTGATGTTATTGACGTCCAGAATCAGGTCCCCTGATTTAAGCCGACCTGGAGGGAGCCCACAGACAGACAGGTGAGAGGGTGGGGGGGTCAGGGGGGGTTCTTGCTGTGAAATGAGAGGTGAGAGGAGGACGTTACCGTCCAGGGCAGCTAAGCCGCCTGCGATCACACGCTTGATGTAGATCCCAAAGTCTTCACCTGTCAGCTCTCTGTAGCCTCCAATTATTTTCACACCTGTGGGGGGGGGGCTCAGAGAAGTTAAAAGGTGTGAATGGATCCTGGATACGGTGGGACAGCGGAGGTCCAGGTACTCACCCAGTCCCTTCTTGCAGTCGGAGAACTCCAGCCTCTGGACAGCTCGGTTGATGCCGTGGGGGCCCATGATCGTCCTGCAACACACACACAGCTGATGGGTTCAAAAACATCTCAACATGGTGCCTCATCAAAGCTTCTGCGTGTCCTCAGAGCCCTGCTGCGAAAAATAATCAAATCATCACAGGATTTTGTTATTGTGTCCCTCACGCTCTGCCCCCCTCCCTCCTCCTGCCGCCACATGCAACCAATAATATCCGTCTCCTCCTAAACCACACGGCAACTGAACCACGAGTGACCTGGATGTTAAACGGCTCCAGCAGCAGAAAACAAAGACTCTGAATAATGAGAGGAGCAGGATAAATCCATGCTAACATCCAGACGCTCTTAGAATAGAGATGTGAGGGAGCCAAAGTCCAGAGCGAAGCTGCAGAGGCTCCTCTTCCTGTCGGCTCCTGAGGCTCGGCTCAGCGCTGTCAGCCCTGTGACGGCTGCACAAAGCAGGACTCTGTCTCTGAGCTGAGCTGGACTGCAGCTCTGACTCAGCGTGTTCTGGATGAGCCTGTCACAGCAGAGGCTACATGAGGTTGATCTTTTTGGAAGCGGCTTACCTGTTCAATATTAATGCAACACTAAAGAGCTGCAAGCAGAGGGCGCACAGGCAACAGTTGAGCTCAAAGTCAGCCTTAAAATAGATCAGGAGGAGCCGTGATCTCCAAGGTGATCTCAGACAGACCTCTGCTGCAGATCATCTCCTGTCTTTCAGTCAAACTTAGTGATTAGCAGTAGTTTGATCTGGCAGCTCAGGTTTCTGGTTGCAGCTGTGCGTTGGTGGATCCGTTCTGTCATGGCCGTCCATCACCTCAGAGAGGCTCAGCCAAACGCCGCAGTGGTTCTAACCATAGCCCTCCATTCAGAGAAACACGTCTAGTCCTGCTTCGGTTCTGAGTTTTGCAAGATGATGATTTCTATTATTATTAATGCAGCGTTGGTTTCATAGCTTCTAACCCAGGCATCCCCACAGTGGGACCTGAAGGACCGCTGTCCTGCAGGGTTTAGAGGTTTCCTGCTCCAGCACAGCTGGTTTTAATAAATAGTCGATTAACAGGCTTTGGCTGATGGGATGGCCGCATGTGCAACCACACAAATGGTCTGGTAATTCTTTAATTAAATCTTCTATTTTATTGCACTGTATTTCATTTTTTTCTACTTTGATTTGGCATTGGTTAACTATTTGGGTGCACACCTTTAGTCGACTCATTTTGTCATTTCTTGCTGTTTGGTTTTCTTTACAAATAATATATTTTTCATTTGAGTTGCCAGTTCCTGAGAGGCTGTCATGAGTGAAGCCAGGAAAGGAAAGGAGGCTCCAGCTGCAGAGGATCTCCTCATTGACATGGAGGCCTAGTTGGATTCTTCCACTTGCATTTAGAAGGGGTGTAGAAAGGGTTTAGGTTTCTGTATTTGGTTTTGTTTTCTATAGTAACACTTGGAAAATTTAATATTTAAGTCCTCTTCTTCATAGGTTGCTAATTTAGTATGATGTTGATTAGTTTTGTCTTTTGTTGTAGTTTTGTTTAGGAAAATGTATTTTATGTTTCCCTCTTGTTTCAAGATGGTCTGATCAACCAGTGTATATCTATGTTTCCCTTGTGTGTCAGTTAGGGAGGTCTTTTCCTGTGTCAGGTTTGGATTATGCTGATTTTTGTCATTTGTTTTCCTTGATGGGCCCAGTCTTGTTTGAACTTTTGAACTTTATTTTTGCAAAATAAATTTGTCACCATTTTTCATCAATAACTTCCCTGTGCTTCCCTGATTTTATGGCTCGGTCCCTCACAGCTGAACTGCAATAATCAGATTCAGCCGTGCTAGAGCAGAGAAACCTCTAAAACCAGCTTCCCTCCATCATGAACTGGTATCAGCAGGGCAGCAAACGTGGCTAAGAGCATCATGTCTTTTGCATTAACAGTGAAGATCAGCTGAAGCATCACAGAAAGGAGAGCAATCAGAGAGCTGGGGTCCAGTTAATTAGTAATATTTAATCTGACTGTGGTAGCCGTATAAGACAGAGGTCTTCAACAGGGGGTCCGCGACCCCTAGGGGGTCCACGGAGGTACTGCAGCGAGCTCCACCAGCGCGCCGGCGAGCCCAGGTGCCAGCCAGCTGAGGAAGGGCAGGACGAGGGGGGGGGCTACGTACTCAGCAGAGACCTGAGATGTTCTTGGAAGCAGTTCAGACCCCAACCTGACAAATACAACAAAAAAACTAAAAGGAGGATTACGAGATGCGGATTGGAGGCCTTTAAGATGAACTTTGGATGCTGATTGGCTTTCATGGAGGCGGGGTTCAAAGCTGATTGGCTGATAGGTGAACAATCAGTTTATTCAGTTAAACTTCCTCCTAGGCTCCATGTTCAATATATCTGCAAGTATTCACTTCATTCATCTCATCTATTATTCTACTTCATTCATAAAGTGTTTTAAAATCAATTCTTAAGAAGCTGATTTAATGGATCTGATGATGAATGTAAGAGCCATATGATCAAAATAAGAAATTACTAATGTGACAGCAGCACACGGCTTGACACCTGCGTGGTGGGTGTGTCTAAGGTGGGTGTGAGTGTCACAAAGGTATGAATGGGAGTCATTCTGGCGCGCTGAATTTATGAATGAGGAAGCGGGTGCGCCGGTGGTGGTCGTAATTTCTGTTGACCGTCGCTCTATTTTTGGCATCATAGAATGGTTTAGGCTGGTCAGTATGTGTCAGTCTATGTAAAGTCTGGATTATGACGGCCAAATGGAATAAATGATGATTGCAATTACAAGAAGCGGCTTGGAGTGTTTTGAAGCGCGCGTCTGACAGATCATGGAATCACCGCGTTAACCCGGTGCGGCCCTCTACAACACCGCTGGTCAGCCGCACAACTATCGTCAACAGAAACGACAATCGAACGAGTGCTCATTGGAAAACAAGTCTGGATTCTTCACTTCTGTTGGAACAGTTTGGAAGCGGTAATGGCGCACGCAGCGCAGCGTCATCACTGCAGCTCAGTCAAGTCCGCTGGAACTGAGGTATGGACAAATACACACACATTAAGTCGTTTGATCTGAAGAGGAGTTGTTAAAGACAAACAATTGGAAATGGAGTCAGTTGGATCTAAATCAAGTTCCGTTATAAGCGGTAAAGATGAAAAAAGACGATCAAAATTAACTGCTAAAGCATTAAAAAAAATAAAATTGAGAAGCTTCAAAAGGATCTCAAAGCAAAGGTTCATAAAATTAAAGGAGAAATAAACATTATTAAAGAGCTTATGAAAAATCAAGGAAATATTGAGTGTTCAGTCTCATTGTGATGATTTAAAACTATTGCTTGAAAATGCAAATCAGCTGTGTGAGTCTGTTATTCCACTGTTTCCTGCTGAAGAACAAGACAAAACACTTGGTTTTCAAGCTTGTGTAAATATAATTCTGAATTTATACAAGAAGTTGAAAATGGCTTTTAGGTGCAAAGCAACTTAATGCAGCTCAAATGGGTGAAGAAGCTGATTTAAATCAGGCTCAACTGTCCAAGGTTGAACCTTGTCTGAATAAAAACCTAATGCACCTTTTGTTTCTCAGTGTAATGAAAATGCCAATGTTGAGGATGAAGTTAAGCCAAGTGACAGTGTTTCTAATGTTGAGAGCAGAAGGTTCAGAGGAAGTCGGTCATCAAGAAATAAGTCCTCTGTTTCTTCTACAACATCAGCTGGTGTTAAAGCAGAAGCAGATATGGCTGCATTAAAGGCACGACACAAACTGTTGAAACAAAAACCTGCTTTAGAGAAGCAGGAGGAGAAGCTAAGAAAAAAGAGAGAAGAACCGGATTTGGAGATTGAAATTGCAGCCTCAATGGCTAAAGTTAAAGTGTTACAGGGCTCTGTCTGTTCTCAAGTAACTAGTGATGCACAGATTGGATCTGATGGCATGAATTCATATTTTGAGCATGAAAATAAAAGATCTCAAATGTTGAATGCTGATGCAGATACATTTGTACCAACAGCAGCTGGAAATGACTGTCATGATAAAGCTCCAACCTTTCACTCCTATTCTTATTTGGGTGCACGACCTAAAGACACAAAGGTTAAACAAAATCCAGACACAGTTACTGACCAGGTGAAGATAAAAACAACACAAGTTGAATTTCCAACAGACCGAATGTTCTGTCAAACTCAGCCACAATCATCACATCATCAAAATTCATCGTCAGTTGATGAAAATAAACACCTGCTAAGTGTATTGGAAAGGCAGAATGAAATTACAAGCTTGCTTGTAACTCAACAATCTTTATTTTTTCTGCCAAAACGAGACATACCAACATTTGATGGTGATCCACTCCAATTTAAGACATTCATGACAGCATGAACACAGCACTGAAACAAAGGCTCACAGCGCCAAAGATTGTTTATACTTCTTGGAGCAGTGCACTAGAGGTCAGCCTCATGACCTAGTAAGAAGCTGTCTTCATATGCCTAGTGATTCTGGATATGCTAAAGCTAAATCTTTACTTCAAGAACATTTTGGTTGTTCATTGAAGATAATTGCTGCATATATGAATAAAGTTTTGTCATGGCCTGCTTTGAAAGCAGAAGATGTAAAGGCATTACAAGCATTCAGCTTTCAATTTCAATTCAGTTTATTTATATAGCGCCAAATTCACAACACATGTCATCTCAAGGCACTTTACAGTTCAACCAGATCATCCAGTCAGATTGATACAAAGTTTTCTAAGGAAAACCAGTTGATTGCATCGACTCATTGACTCTTCAGCAATCCCTCACACTAAGCATGCTTGTAGCGACAGTGGAGAGGAAAAACTCCCTTTTAACAGGAAGAAACCTCCAGCAGAACCAGGCTCAGTGTGAGCGGCCATCTGCCGAGGCCAACTGGGGTTCAAGGAGACAGAAGCAGACATAGAAAAAGAAGCATAGATACAAAAAGCAGCTGTAAAAGGCGGCCCCGTCCAGGAAACACACAGCCAGGCAGACGAGCTCCAAGGCAGCTCCCATGCCAGAGGATGAAGAGAGCACATCCACCCAGCCACGGCCAGAGAAACAGGACCACACTGGAAAACAGGCCGATCTCCAACATCTACAAACAAGGGTGTTGATGGAAGCAGCACAGCTGATGTTTCTTTCCTGGATGACGTCACAGCCAAACAGGAACAGACGAGGCAAAGCTACTCTGAGGAAAAGCAGAGAGAGCAGAAGGTTAGAGATTGAACTAACAGATTCTGCAGAATAGGAGAACAGAGAGAGAATGAAGCAGAAAGATGAAATGGGGGTCCCTATGTCCTCCAGCAGTCTAAGCCTATAGCAGCATAACTTTAAAGACAGCTCAGGATAACCTGAGCCACCCTAACTATAAGCTTTATCAAAAAGGAAAGTTTTAAGCCTAGCCTTAAAAGTAGACAGGGTGTCTGCCTCACGGACTAAAACTGGTAGTTGGTTCCACAGGAGAGGAGCCTGATAACTAAAAGATCTGCCTCCCATTCTACTTTAGAAGTTCTAGGAACCACTAGTAAACCTGCAGATTGAGAGCGAAGTGCTCTGTCAGGAACATAAGGAACAATCAGATCTCTGATATCAGATGGAGCTTGGCCATTTAAGGCTTTATATGTGAGAAGGAGGATTTTAAATTCTATTCTGGATTTAACAGGAAGCCAATGAAGAGAAGCCAGGATAGGAGAGATATGATCTCTCTTTTTCATTTTCATCAGAACTCTGGCTGCAGCATTTTGGATCAGCTGAAGGCTTTTAACTACAGTTTGTGGACTTCCTGATAGTAAAGAATTACAATAGTCCAGCCTTGAAGTAACAAATGCATGGACTAGTTTCTCAGCATCACCCCTGGACAGGAGATTTCTAATTTTTGCAATATTCCTCAGATGAAAGAAGGACATTCTAGAAACCTCTTTGATCTGGGATTTAAATGACAGGTCCTGATCAAAAATAACACCAAGATTTTTTACTTTATTATCTGAAATCAGTTTAATCCCATCCAAATGAAGTGACTGGCTAATCAGCTTCTTTTTCAGAGACTCTGGTCCAAAGACTATAACTTCTGTTTTGTCTGCATTCAGAAGCAGAAAGTTAAGAGTCATCCAGGTTTTTATGTCTTCAAGACATGCCTGTAATCTATGTAATGGGTTAGCTTCATCTGGATTTATAGACAGATATAGCTGGGTATCATCAGCATAACAGTGGAAATTAATCCCATGCTGTCTAATAACTCTACCAATTGGTAGCATGTATAAAGTAAAGAGAATTGGTCCTAGCACTGATCCCTGTGGTACTCCACAGGTAACCTTTGAGCGTGTTGAAGATCTATCATTAACATAAACAAACTGAATTCGATCAGATAGATCAGATTTAAACCAGTCTAGTGCTGTTCCTTTAATTTCAACAAAATATTCAAGTCTTTCTAGAAGAATATTATGGTCAACTGTATCAAATGCAGCACTAAGATCCAACAGGACGAGCACAGATACAAGTCCATTATCTGAGGCCATTAGAATATCATTAGTGACTTTCACCAGAGCTGTTTCAGTGCTATGATGAGCTCTAAAGCCAGACTGAAACTCTTCAAAAAGTTCATTATGGTGTAAGTGGTCGCAAACTTGTTTGGCAACTACTTTCTCAAGAATTTTGGATAAGAAAGGAAGATTGGATATAGGTCTATAATTAACCAAGTCATCTGGGTCAAGAGACGGTTTCTTAAGCAGAGGTTTAATTACAGCAACCTTAAAAGCTTTAGGTACATATCCCTGTAACAGAGATAGATTAATCACATCTAAAATGGAGGAGGAGATCAAAGGGAATACCTCCTTAAATAACCTGGTTGGAACTGGATCTAACATACAAGTTGAAGGCTTAGATGAAGACAATAATTTTGCTAATTCAGAAAGTTCAACTGGATCAAAGCAGTCTAAACCCGGTTCAGATTCCATGACTACCTCAGGTACAATCGCGGATAGAGGAGTGCTTATGATCTTATTTTTAATAAGATCAATCTTATTTATAAAGAATCCCATAAAATCATTGCTGCTAAGAGCAGGTGGAATGGACGGTTCAACAGAGCTATGGCTCTGGGTGAGTTTGGCAACTGTATTAAAAAGAAATCTAGGATTATTCTTATTCTCCTCTATTAATGAGGAGAAGTATGCTGCTCTTGCTTTACAAAGGGTCCTCTTATACAGCAGTAAACCATTTTTCCAGACTAGGAAGGACTCCCGCAGGCCTGTGGAGCGATATTTTCTCTCCAGTTTCCTAGCATTTTGCTTCAAAGTACGCAGCTCTGCATTAAACCAAGGAGCAAGCTTTCTATTTTCAACGGTTTTCATTTTCAAGGGAGCTGCGTTGTCTAAGGCAGTACGCAGAGAACTAGCAACCCCATCAACAAAATCATCAACCTGTGAAGGGGAATAAGCTATGCTTTTGCACTCTGCAGCACTGCTCGGCAACACAGAGGAGAGAGAAAGTGAAGAAGATTCTTTAAAATTTATAACTGCTCTATCTGATAAAGATCTACTAAAATGTAACCTTCTTTTGGGGGAGGAGAACTCTTAAAGTAATCCTGAAGGTTATTAGAAAGTGGTCAGAGAGGACAGGGTTGTGACTTTCTGCTCAGGGAATGCTGCAATGTAATGGAAAACAATGGCTGTATGCATGAGTTGGATGTCCCTGCCAATATGCAAGCAATCATCAAAAAACTGCCCTTTAAACTGCGGGACAGATGGAGAAATGATGTGTGTGATTTACAGGAGAAGTTCAAAAGAAGAGTAACTTTCAGTGACATTGTTCATTTTGTAGAAAGGCAAGTGAAAATTGCCAGTGATCCACTTTTTGGTGATATTCAAGATTCTTTATCTAGACCAAAGAAGGACGTAGGAATCTATAAATCACAGCAGGGATTAAAGATAAAAGGAAGTAGTTTTGCTACTATTGTTGGAGATCTGCAGAAGAAAGCGGATCTTGAAATAAAGAAAGGACAAGAAAAGGCTGTTATAAAGAGTTGTTTATTTTGTGGAGCTGGACATTCCTTGGACACATGCCCTCTCTGGGAAGGAGGACACATGCGAAGAAGTTGATATTTCTGAAAGAAAATGGGGTGTGTTTTGGCTGTTTATGCACTGGGCACATCAGCAAAGACTGTAAAAGGCGACATCACTGTAAAGTGTGTAGCTTAAGACATCCCACCATGCTCCATGTCTTCTCTAAAGAAAAGGAAACTGGTCCAGTCCATAAGAAGAAGGAAGTGGAGACAACAAGTGGAAGTGCCTCCATCTCTGCTCAATCCAGTGGTCTAACTGGGGCCGGTGAGCATGGCTGTACTCTCTCTATTTTACCAGTCAGAGTGAAGTCTACAAAGAGCCAGAAGACAATAATAACATATGCTTTTTTAGATCCTGGAAGCTCTGCATCATTCTGTACTGAAGAACTGATGAACAGCTTATGTGTCACTGGGAGACATACAAGCATCCTTTTACGGACAATGGGTCAAGAAAGGGTGGTTGGAAGCAACATTGTGTCAGATTTGAAGATTGCTGGGCTGAATGAAGACATTTTTTGTGAATTACCTGACTTATTCACACAGAGAAGCATGCCTGTTCATAGCAGCAACATCCCTCACCAAAAAGACCTCGAAAGATGGTCACATCTGAAAGATTTGAAGATAACTGAAATCAATTCAGGAGTTGATTTGCTTATTGGGAACAATGTGCCTAAAGCGCTGGAGCCATGGGATGTCATCCGAAGTCAAAATGGAGGCCCTTACGCAGTTAGGACAATTCTTGGATGGACAGTGAATGGACCTCTCAGAGGAGACTGTGATGTTGACACAAGAGAGCTACAATCAACTGCTACTGTTAACAGGACATCTGTGTCAAGACTTGAGAACCTATGGCGACAACAACTTAAGGTTGATTTTCCTGAATGTTCTCAAGATGAACAACCTGGATGGTCCAGAGAAGATAATCAGTTCATGGAGCTGGTTAAAGAATCAATTAAGTTGGAAGATGGACATTACACCATTGCTTTACCTCTGAGATGCAAAGATCTGAAAATGCCCAACAATAGGAAAGTGGCTGAACAACGTGTTTTGAATCTCAGAAGGAAGTTTACCAAAAACAATCAATTTTTTTCTGACTACACTAACTTCATGAATCATATCATTTCCAAGGGCTATGCAGAGAGAGTCCCAGTTGAAAATCTTGAACGGTGTGATGGGAGAGTTTGGTATATACCACACCATGGAGTATATCATCCTCACAAGAAAAAGATTAGAGTTGTGTTTGACTGTGGTGCAACATTTCGAGGAAAATCTTTAAACACACAACTCTTACAAGGTCCAAACCTCACCAGTTCATTGGTAGGTGTTATCACCAGATTCAGAAAGGAACCTGTTGTTATCACAGCGGACATTGAGGCCATGTTTCACAAGGTCAGAGTACCACCATCTGACTCTGATCTGTTGAGATTTTTCTGGTGGCCAAATGGAGAGTATGATCAGCCTCTGGTGGAGTACCGAATGGTTGCACATGTTTTCGGAGCTACATCGTCTCCAAATTGTGCATGTTTTGCACTGAGAAGGTGTGCAGAGGACAATCAACAGCTTTTTACACCAAATGTCATAGATGCGGTACTTCACAACTTTTATGTGGATGACTGTTTGGTCTCTGTGAGCACAGAAGAAGAAGCTGTGTCATTATATCAAGAACTTCGTGCTTTGTGCAAAAAAGGCGGATTTCAACTTCTCAAATGGATAAGTAACCGACGCAGTGTTCTTATTGAAATACCACAGCATGAAAGATCCAGTGAGGTGAAGAACCTGGATATGGATAGTGATGATCTTCCTGTGGAGTGTGTGTTGGGAGTTCAGTGGTGTGTACAATCAGACCTGCTGAAATTCAAGATCATCCTCAAAGACAGACCTCTGACAAGACGAGGAGTCTTGTCCATCATAAGTTCCATTTACGATCCTCTTGGATTCCTGGCCTTAACAGTGGAAGAGTTTGGGAAAGCTGAGAGTGCTATCATCTGCTATTGTCAAAGAAAGCGATATCCAGAGGAAATGACAAGTTTACAGAAACATGAAGGTGTGAAGAAAACAAGCCAGCTCTATAAGCTTGATCCTATTCTTGAAGGTGGTTTACTGAGAGTTGGTGGACAGCTAAGCAAAGCAGCCATGCCTGCTGAAGCTAAACACCCAGTCATATTGGCTAAAGATCTTCACATCTCCAAAATTTTACTGCACCATATACATCATCAGACAGGCCATGGTGGACGTAATCATATGCTCGCTGAACTGCGTCAAAAGTATTGGATCCCAGGTGCCAGCATTGCAATCAGAAAAACTCTATCAAAATGCATGACATGTCGACGTCTCCATGCTGCACCAGGAAGCCAAAGGATGGCAGACCTTCCACCGGAACGAGTGCATCCAGACAAACCCCCATTTACTTGTGTGGGTGTGGACTGTTTTGGTCCCTTTGAAATTAAGCGTGGAAGGAGCCTGCTGAAACGATATGGAGTTATCTTCACCTGCATGGCAATAAGAGCAGTTCACCTTGAGATGTTATCATCATTGGATACTGATTCCTTCATCAATGGTCTCCGAAGATTTATTGCTAGACGTGGTCAAGTGCAGGAGCTGCGTTCTGACAATGGAACTAACTTTCTAGGAGCTGAACGCGAGTTAAGAAAATAAATTGAAAGATGGAATCAAACTGCAATCAGTAACACTCTCCTTCAGAAAGGAATAAAATGGTCCTTCAATCCCCCTACTGGATCACACCATGGAGGTGCTTGGGAAAGTCTTATCAAGTCTGTTCGGAAAGTGTTAAATTCTGTGTTGAGAACACAGACTCTTGATGAAGAAAGTCTTCAGACAGTTTTCTGTGAAGTTGAGGCTATCATCAATAGTCGACCTATAACTAAAGCCTCTACTGATGTCCACAACCTAGAAGCACTAACTCCAAATCATGTTCTTCTCTTAAAGACCATGCCTTCATTGCCACCAGGAGTGTTTTCCAAGAATGATGTCTACGCTCGGCGAAGATGGAGACAGGTGCAATATATGGCGGATCTCTTCTGGAAGCGTTGGTTAAAGGAATACTTACCTCAACTACAAGAGCGGCAGAAGTGGCAAAGAACAAGACGGAACTTTCTTCCAGGGGATGTCGTCCTCATCGTGGATGACTCTGCTCCACGCAACTCTTGGTTAATGGGTAGAGTTGTGAACATTGTTCCTGATAAAGGAGGACTTGCGCGGTCAGTTCGCATCAAGACAAAGACGAACTTCCTGGAAAGACCCATTACCAAGTTGTGCCTGCTTCAAGAGGCGGAGACACCATGAACATTTAATAATCAACCTTTAACAATTTTGTAGATTGCTTAGACTAAGATAGATTAGAAGATGTGATACTGAGCAATTTATGATTATCTGTTTTCTAGGCTTGTCTCTTACAGTATTAACATTCAGATAATTATCTTTGTAATAATTAGGGGCCGGAATGTAAGAGCCATATGATCTAAATAAGAAATTACTAATGTGACAGCAGCACACGGCTTGACACCTGCGTGGTGGGTGTGTCTAAGGTGGGTGTGAGTGTCACAAAGGTATGAATGGGAGTCATTCTGGCGCGCTGAATTTATGAATGTGGAAGCGGGTGCGCCGGTGGTGGTCGTAATTTCTGTTGACCGTGCTATATTATCGCTCTATTTTTGGCATCATAGACTGGTTTAGCCTGGTTAGTATGTGTCAGTCTATGTAAAGTCTGGATTATGACGGCCAAATGGAATAAATGATGATTGCAATTACAAGAAGCGGCTTGAAATCACCGCGTTAACCCAGTGCGGCCCTCTACAACACCGCTGGTCAGCCGCACAGCTAATGATGATGAGGAGGAGAGGTCATATGAGGAATCAATTGATCCACAAAAAAAATGTCTCAGTTTAAGGTTTAATAATTCTTCTAACTAATATAATGAATCTGACTTCAACATTTTCACTAAAAAGTTCATCAAATGAGGCCAAAATAGGATTTTTTTTCCAGTTTTCATTTAAATAAACCAAGTTTACCAAAACATTTTCTGGCATCTTTATAAAATACATCCACAGCGCCTGCTTAGCCTGAAACAGCTTTAAAGGTCACCTCAGAATAACGCTGCAATTATGGAGAGGAAACAAAAAGATTATTTATGTCCTATTTATGTTTTTAAATTCCTAATTGGAATAATTTCAATAATTATGGGTTTTCTATATCGCCGCCTAACTGCGACCTTAATTGGGGTCTTTTATTGATGCATTGTCATCTACATTGGAGACTTAATATTATCTTTTTAAAGCATGATTCAAGTATCGATTTTCAGCCACTTATTCATAAACCAACAAGGATAACTTACTCATTTGCAACTCTAATTGATAAAATACTAGCTAATTATTTTACTAATCTAATCAATTCTGGTTTATTAATGCTGATATTTAAAATTATTTTACAGTATTTCAGTTTTTGACAAAGTGAAATTAATATAAAACTCCATAAATTTACAGTTAACCCTTTATATAGTCGCCCACGTCCCTCAGTGAGGTCTAGAAGCACAAGATCTATATCCAGCCATTCAGCATAGATGCTGCTACATGGCTGTACATCTGATTTTGGCATTTGACTAATTAGATCAGCCATTGAATGATAGATTACCTGCTGTAAATTAAGTTGAAAGTCAAAAAAATGTAAAAAGCTAATTGAAAAGTTAAAACGTTAATAAGCGTAGTTAACAATTATATTTAGGTTTATAAACTAAGAAATGTAAATTCCAGTATCAGTATTAATGCCTCTAAGGTTACATTGTACCAAAAAATGTGTTTTTCTTTTACTTTCAGAGTGTTTTTCATGAATTTCTTATAGCATTCTTTAGTTATTTTTTATTAATATAATTGGGCAAGTTGGTATTTCTTGTTATTACATTGAAATTGATTTTCAATGTGATCAAAATATCCAGATTTTTTAATATTACCAATGTAATAAGGTCTTGTCCTGGATTCCAATAACACTATTGGCCTGAAATTAGTGCTGCATTTGATACAGTTGACCATAATATTCTTTTAGAAAGACTTGAATATTTTGTTGGAATTAAAGGAACAGCACTAGACTGGTTTAAATCTTATCTATCTGATCGAATTCAGTTTGTTTATGTTAATGATAGATCTTCAACACGCTCAAAGGTTACCTGTGGAGTACCACAGGGATCAGTGCTAGGACCAATTCTCTTTACTTTATACATGCTCCCAATTGGTAGAGTTATTAGACAGCATGGGATTAATTTCCACTGTTATGCTGATGATACCCAGCTATATCTGTCTATAAATCCAGATGAAGCTAACCCATTACATAGATTACAGGCATGTCTTGAAGACATAAAAACCTGGATGACTCTTAACTTTCTGCTTCTGAATGCAGACAAAACAGAAGTTATAGTCTTTGGACCAGAGTCTCTGAAAAAGAAGCTGATTAGCCAGTCACTTCATTTGGATGGGATTAAACTGATTTCAGATAATAAAGTAAAAAATCTTGGTGTTGTTTTTGATCAGGACCTGTCATTTAAATCCCAGATCAAAGAGGTTTCTAGAATTTCCTTCTTTCATCTGAGGAACATTGCAAAAATGAGAAATCTCCTGTCCAGGGGTGATGCTGAGAAACTAGTCCATGCATTTGTTACTTCAAGGCTGGACTATTGTAATTCTTTACTATCAGGAAGTCCACAAACTGTAGTTAAAAGCCTTCAGCTGATCCAAAATGCTGCAGCCAGAGTTCTGATGAAAATGAAAAAGAGAGATCATATCTCTCCTATCCTGGCTTCTCTTCATTGGCTTCCTGTTAAATCAAGAATAGAATTTAAAATCCTCCTTCTCACATATAAAGCCTTAAATGGCCAAGCTCCATCTGATATCAGAGATCTGATTGTTCCTTATGTTCCTAACAGAGCACTTCGCTCTCAATCTGCAGGTTTACTAGTGGTTCCTAGAATTTCTAAAAGTAGAATGGGAGGCAGATCTTTTAGTTATCAGGCTCCTCTCCTGTGGAACCAACTACCAGTTTTAGTCCGTGAGGCAGACACTCTGTCTACTTTTAAGGCTAGACTTAAAACTTTCCTTTTTGATAAAGCTTCTAGTTAGAGTGGCTCAGGTTATCCTGATCTATCTCTATAGTTCTGCTGCTATAGGCTTAGACTGCTGGAGGACATAGGGACCCCCATTTCATCATTCTGCTTCATTCTCTCTCTGTTCTCCTATTCTGCAGAATCTGTTAGTTCAATCTCTAACCTTCTGCTCTCTCTGCTTTTCCTCAGAGTAGCTTTGCCTCGTCTGTTCCTGTTTGGCTGTGACGTCATCCAGGAAAGAAACATCAGCTGTGCTGCTTCCATCAACACCCTTGTTTGTAGATGTTGGAGACTGGCCTGTTTTCCAGTGTGGTCCTGTTTCTCTGGCCGTGGCTGGGTGGATGTGCTCTCTTCATCCTCTGGCATGGGAGCTGCCTTGGAGCTCGTCTGCCTGGCTGTGTGTTTCCTGGACGGGGCCGCCTTTTACAGCTGCTTTTTGTATCTATGCTTCTTTTTCTATGTCTGCTTCTGTCTCCTTGAACCCCAGTCGGCCTCAGCAGATGGCCGCTCACACTGAGCCTGGTTCTGCTGGAGGTTTCTTCCTGTTAAAAGGGAGTTTTTCCTCTCCACTGTCGCTACAAGCATGCTTAGTGTGAGGGATTGCTGAAGAGTCAATGAGTCGATGCAATCAGCTGGTTTTCCTTAGATAGAAAACTTTGTATCAATTTGACTGTATGATCTGGTTGAACTGTAAAGTGCCTTGAGATGACATGTGTTGTGAATTTGGCGCTATAGAAATAAACTGAATTGAATTCAATTGAAATTTTGATTTTCAAAGGATTCTACTGAGTGCGCTATAAAGGGTTAAAAATACAGAAGCCTTTAACATCCGTTTGTTGAGGGTCTCCTAGGTTCAGTTTTTAAACTCAATGATGCTCAGATGACTTTATTTATAAATATTTTCATGGCTTTTTTGATCATTTTTCTTTTAGACAGAATCAAAATAAAAACAAAAGCAGAATCTTTACACCATGAATTACAACTATTGAAAAAAATCTACCGTTACCAAAAATAAGCTTTAGAAAAAATCTATTATTATTCCAAATCATTTTAATATTTCATCGTATAAACTGTATAAAAATGAGTTAATTAAAATACTGACAGAAAAAATACTATTCAGAGAAGAAGGAAAAATCATGAAACCTGGAATGTTATAAATAATCCTCCAGAGGTCACCTCTCCAGTTATCAGATGGTGTTAGAAATGAAGGTAATCTTTATATAGGAAAAGGTTTTAAGATTCTATCAAATAAACAAATTTCAATAAATCACAATAATCTCTATTATACCTTAGATGCTTTTGACGCTCCTGCTCAAAATAAGGTTCTTCAAATCTTTCTGAAAAGGAAAGATTTGTCTCCAGGCCATGATGACAAAGGAGGCTCCTAAAGAAAGTAGCTTCATCCATAATTGAGCCGTTAGCTGCTCTCTCTGGCTCTACAGCAGGTATTCAGGCCAGACAGACAGAGCGCGATAATTCACAGCGTTTTAGAAGAGCCACTGTGGGCCGCTGACTGGACCGGACAGGGCTGGCCCTGTGTGGCCCTGCCCCCCGCCTGCCCGGTAAGGAAGCATACCATCCCCCGCCGAGGTTCCCAGATCAGCCCCGGAGCTGACGGCGCGGTCCCAGTGCCGGCTGTGTTTCCACTACATGCTGCACTGTAGTCGACCAAAAGCCCGGACGGTTTTGAAATTCCCACCGGACATTTTTTTAGATATGACAAGTAGGACATGACTGGGAAAAGGAGGACATCTGGACACCCTAAAGTGGGGGCAAGTTTGTCCGACAACGGAGGGACATGAGGGCGAAAAGAACGGGGATCCAGGTGGAAAAAGGGTCCCAGCGTTCTCGCGCACCTCGCTCTTCTAGCTGGTCAAACTTTACGAGTCGTATTTCACAATGGCGGTCAGACAAACAAAACAAGCAGGTAAGGAACCAAACAGGAAATACGCATAGTGTAGAGCGGATGTAGATTTGACCAATCAGGGGTCTCCTGTCTGCGGCACTGTTTGCGGTCACCTACAATTTGGGAGAGGAGCATGAGAGTGTCTACGGAAGGGTGGGGGGAGTTTTCCCTGCATTCACTGCAACACCTACGCAGACGACCTGATTTTGAAGTATAAATCAGCCTTAAGTCTGAGCCCGGTCAGGGACACCAATCAGGCTTGTTCTGGGTTCCAGGCATCCACAGAGATTTCAGGCAGAACGTTCAGATGGAAACCGGCAAGATCAGTAGTAGAGAGGCAGAACAGGGCAGAATATCAGGAACAGTACGGTACACTAAAAACTCACTATCTCCACTGAGCCACGACAGGAAAAGACACGCTCAGTGGATGCGAGGCAGAACATGATCTGGAGATCAGGAACACTAGTGACGGGTCCATTAATGCGATGCGTGGGTGCGTGTCTGGAGCCCATAGAGCAAAACACTGTATCGGCGCGCATGTTGTTTCAAGAAAGTCATGTGATCGATCCAGGAGTTGTCTCTAACTGACTGACTCACTAAACTGGGTTTAAAAACGTATCGGTCAACATGATGCATCTACTAAAAAATGTCTCATCTTTTGCAGTTTATCATTAAAATGATCCAGATTTTGCAGCCTGAAAGGAATAGAAACGTTGCAGCCGCGGCATTTTTTTTTCTTTTTCTCGTTGTGTCATCCTTTTCCTCTCAGTTATTACTCAGCTTATATGAATTAAAGTTCATTTCAAATTGAATCTTAGTTTATTTAGTGTTTTTACTGCCTCAGCAGATGGCCGCTCACACTGAGCCTGGTTCTGCTGGAGGTTTCTTCCTGTTAAAAGGGAGTTTTTCCTCTCCACTGTCGCTACAAGCATGCTTAGTGTGAGGGATTGCTGAAGAGTCAATGAGTCGATGCAATCAGCTGGTTTTCCTTAGATAGAAAACTTTGAATCAATTTGACTGGATGATCTGGTTGAACTGTAAAGTGCCTTGAGATGACATGTGTTGTGAATTTCGCGCTATATAAATAAACTGAATTGAATTGAACTTATTGTTTTAAAAATATGATTTAAAATCTTAGTCCACAAGCATCCTCATTTTCCCCTAAACATTCACATTATGATATATGTTTACATTATTTATTGGCTGCATCTAAGAATATCAAAGATATTTTCAATTTAAACATAGATATGAAATAATACAATATAACCCACAGTATCTTATATAATATCATTGTAGTAGGGTCACATTTTGTATACACTCTGTGTATAAAAAATGACAACAGAAGTTGTGTAAGTCTAATCAAATCAATTCGGTTTAGTCTGTCCAATCAGCTGCCTGTACTTTCTTTAAATATCCAGCAGGTGTCAGCATTCTGTGAGACAGCATTAATAGAGTTTGGATTCAAGGCCCATCACTAAGGAACACTATGAAACACTAAAAACCTCTCTAACCACTGAGAACATGAACTAGAGCATCAGCAAAGATCTCAACCTCAAAGGCAATAATCTGGCCCTGATAGCTGGACTGAGCCGAATATAAGGAAGCAGCAGCAGGTGGATTAGATGAGAGATAATTGGAAACCTGGCAGAGTTAGGGAGGTGAATGAAATGAGCAATTAGACCAGCCGTCAGAGCCATGATCAGGACAGGTAACACTGTTTCATAAGTCTGGAGATGATGTCAGTTTATTTAATAACTATCAGCTGATTTCTGCTTTACCTTTGTTCTCTAAAGTACTCGAAATATTATTTTATAAAAGAATTTCAAAACATCCCAGCCCCTCAAACTCTCCCCTCAAACTCTGGGTCATAGAGGTCAGCTTGTTTACATTCAGTCGATGCTTTGAAAGAATAAAAAGGATAAAACCGATCCTGAACAAGAACCAACAGCTTGTTATTCAAACCACCGACATCCTCAAAAAGACTCCAAACCTCTGTTAAACATAGAAAAATACAGATAAATCCTCCACTTTTTAAGGAAAGATTGATGCTTAAATATGTATTATAAGGATTATAAAACAACTTCCTGTTAAAAAACACAAAAACAGCCATGCATAGAGAGTGTCATCACTTTTAGAAACCTTCAGTCTCTCCCTCATAAAACCATCCAACTTTTTCACAGGTTTGTTCTTGGAAGCTTTAGAGGTTAAAGTCTCCACCACTGCAAGGCTGTTTTACTGTTTTTACTTCGCTTTCCTTCACTACAGCAAACAGAGCGAGGAGCCGCCTCAGAGTTTCCCCTCCTGTGATTTTCTGTAAATCTTTTCTTTATTTGCTGCACTGCTATCAGGACCAGGGTGCCTAATATACTGCCTGTTATGAAAGGGATTATGGGAACTGAAGTCAGGGTCACTTTGATCTGTTTCAAGAGGCTTAATTAGAAATAATAACATGATCCATCTTAATGAGCAGCCATGTTTACTGCAGAGGTATTCTTCCACCCAGAGCCGGGCAGACAGGTTGGTCTCCATCTCTAAGGAAAGTCTCTTATAACCAGTAATCAACTTGTTGTTCAATCTGAAAAAGTCACACAGAAAGAAAAAGACTATTAGAAAAATTTTATTGAAACAATCACTTTAGTCTTTTTGTGCTCAGACCTTGGCAGGAAACATTAGCACTGAATATTTCTTTAATATGCATGAACATGAGTAAAGAACAGGGCCCCCCCCCCCCAGGCCTGGAACTGGTGGTGAACTGGAGATCGATAAGTTGTTCAGTCTGTAGACTGCTGGTTGGAGAGACTGCTGAGCTTTATGGGGAGATCGAAAAACTGGATCCGTTTTAGCCTGGTGAAATAAAATTAGTCAACAAATTTATTTAGATATAATTCTCATCCATCCATCCATCCATCCATCTTCTTCCTCTTATCCGGGGTCGGGTCGTGGGGGTAGCAGCTTCAGTAGGGAGGCCCAGACGTCCCTCTCCCAGCCACTTGGTCCAGCTCCTCCGGGGGAATCCCAAGGCGCTCCCAGGCCAGCAGAGAAACATAGTCCCTCCAGCATGTCCTGGGTCTCCCCCTGGACCTCCTCCAGGTGGGACGTGCCTGGAACACCTCACCAGGGAGGCGTCCAGGAGGCATCCTAATCAGATGCTGAGCCACCTCAACTGGCTCCTCTCCATGTGGAGGAGCAGCGGCTCTACTCTGAGTCCTCCCTGGATGACTGAGCTCCTCCCCCTATCTCTAAGGGAGAACCCAGACACACTAAGGAGAAAACTCATTTCAGCCGCTTGGATCCAGGATCTCATTCTTTCAGTCATGACCCAAAGCTCATGACCATAGATTAGGGTAGGAACGTAGATCCACCGGTAAATCGAGAGCTTTGCTTTTTGGCTCAGCTCTCTCTTCAACACAACAGACCGGTACAGCGCACGCTTCACAGCAGACGCCGTTCCAATCCGCCTATCGATCTCCCGCTCCATCTTCCCCTCATTTGTGAACAAGACCCCAAGATACTTAAACTCCTCCACTAGGGGCAGCACATCCTCCCCAACCCAGAGAAGGCACTCTACCCTTTTCCAGCTCCAGACCATGGTCTCTGATTTGGAGGCACTGATCCACATCCCAGCTGCTTCACACTCGGCTGCGAACCGCTCCAAGTAGAGCTGTAGATCCCGCCCTGATGAAGCCAACAGAACCACATCGTCTGCGATAACAGAGATGTAACCCTAAGGCCACCAAAGCAGATCCCCTGCGGACCAGGCTCTGACACTGGTCATACAGAGACCTAACAGCCCCTATTAAAGGGCCCGGTGTATCAACAGGTGCGGCATTGCTGCGCGGATCAACAAGTACAGCATTGCTGCGCGGATCACCAGGTGCGGCATTGCTGCGCGGATCACCAGGTGCAGCATTGCTGCGCGGATCAACAGGTGCAGCATTGCATGGATCAACAGGTGCAGCCTTGCTGCGTGGATCAACAGGTGCGGCATTGCTGCGCGGATCAACAGGTGCAGCCTTGCTGCGTGGATCAACAGGTGCGGCATTGCTGCACGGATCAACAGGTGCGGCATTGCTGCGCGGATCAACAGGTGCAGCATTGCTGCGCGGATCAACAGGTGCAGCATTGCATGGATCAACAGGTGCAGCCTTGCTGCATGGATCAACAGGTGCAGCATTGCTGCGCGGATCAACAGGTGCAGCATTGCATGGATCAACAGGTGCAGCATTGCTGCGCGGATCAACAGGTGCAGCATTGCTGCGCGGATCAACAGGTGCAGCATTGCATGGATCAACAGGTGCAGCCTTGCTGCATGGATCAACAGGTGCAGCATTTCTGCGCGGATCAACAGGTGCAGCATTGCTGCGCGGATCAACAGGTGCAGCATTGCTGCGCGGATCAACAGCTGCAGCATTGCTGCGCGGATCAACAGGTGCAGCATTGCTGCGCGGATCAACAGGTGCAGCATTGCATGGATCAACAGGTGCAGCCTTGCTGCATGGATCAACAGGTGCAGCATTTCTGCGCGGATCAACAGGTGCAGCATTGCTGCGCGGATCAACAGGTGCAGCATTGCTGCGCGGATCAACAGCTGCAGCATTGCTGCGCGGATCAACAGGTGCAGCATTGCATGGATCAACAGGTGCAGCATTGCTGCGCGGATCAACAGCTGCAGCATTGCTGCGCGGATCAACAGGTGCAGCATTGCATGGATCAACAGGTGCAGCATTGCTGCGCGGATCAACAGCTGCAGCATTGCTGCGCGGATCAACAGGTGCAGCATTGCATGGATCAACAGGTGCAGCATTGCTGCGCGGATCAACAGGTGCAGCATTGCTGCGCGGATCAACAGGTGCAGCATTGCTGCGCGGATCAACAGCTGCAGCATTGCTGCGCGGATCAACAGGTGCAGCATTGCATGGATCAACAGGTGCAGCATTGCTGCGCGGATCAACAGGTGCAGCATTGCTGCGCGGATCAACAGGTGCAGCATTGCATGGATCAACAGGTGCAGCATTGCTGCGCGGATCAACAGCTGCAGCATTGCATGGATCAACAGGTGCAGCATTGCTGCGCGGATCAACAGGTGCAGCATTGCTGCGCGGATCAACAGGTGCAGCATTGCATCGATCAACAGGTGCGGCATTGCTGCGCGGATCAACAGGTGCAGCATTGCTGCGCGGATCAACAGCTGCAGCATTGCTGCGCGGATCAACAGGTGCAGCATTGCTGCGCGGATCAACAGGTGCAGCATTGCTGCGCGGATCAACAGGTGCAGCATTGCTGCGCGGATCAACAGGTGCAGCATTGCATGGATCAACAGGTGCGGCATTGCTGCGCGGATCAACAGGTGCGGCATTGCTGTGCGGATCAACAGGTGCGGCATTGCTGCGCGGATCACCAGGTGCAGCATTGCATGGATCAACAGGTGCAGCATTGCTGCGCGGATCAACAGGTGCAGCATTGCTGCGCGGATCAACAGGTGCGGCATTGCTGCGCGGATCAACAGGTGCAGCATTGCATGGATCAACAGGTGTCTCAGATAATGAATTCGCACTGTAGCCGGCGCAGGAGGATCCAAAGCTCACTTGTGAAATGAATCAGGGTCATCTGAATTGAAGTCAGACATAAGGCAACCACTGCCTGCACTTTGGGTTGCAGACTGAGTTCTTCTTCTGGTGAGGTTTTTATAGCGGTTGGCAAACTAGTTAAAAGTGGATTACCGCCAACTTATATGGATTTAAACAAGGAAACAGGAAACAAGACTCATCCCCAGAAAAAAATAAAATTAAATAAAATAAATTACTATTTTTCCAAACTGTTCATATTCACCAAATATAATAAATACATAATTACATTCATCCTCATAATTTCTAATTTATCTTTAAGTCACTCTGCCAGTTTCTGATGGTTCTACTGGTTTTCCCATCAGACGTTCAACTGTTTCCCAGTTTATATCTCTGACTCCAAGATATTTTTCTGCAGCTTTCACTGTTATTTTTATTTTTTGGTTTTCCTTGTCGTCTGAGCACAACTATTGATCACTTCTAACATGAAAATAACTAAATCTTTCTTTTTAACAATCAATGAATCTCCTGCAGTGCTGAGTTTCTCCTCCTGAGGATTTGAACGCGTCATTTCCTCCACTGTTGGTTTGGGGTTTTTCTGTCTGGGATTCAATTCTTTTTGCAGCTTCAGCAGAAGTTATTCTGAGCTCTAATTTCACTTTTCTGATCTTCTGATCTTTTGTTCCCTTCTCAGCCTCGATAAGCAGCAGTCTGTTCAGTCTGTACAGAAATTAATCTTTACTTCTTTCCCACAGAACGGTCTAGTCAAAGTCTGGACCTGAATCGCACTGAGGAAGACTGATTTATTATTTATTTATTTATTCGTTTATTTGATAGGGACAAGTATGTTTCATGCATCATGTCACACACTACAACATTTTAGCTAAGGCTAATTCTCAATGCCTGTCCCCAGTTAGGCTTTTATACAAAACACAGTGACTGTACACAAGCAACAACGGAACAAATTACACACTAAAACATCACAGAAATAAGATCACGTCAGTTAGATTATTAATGTTCATATGTCGGACCTCTCAATAAAACCTCTTTAAGTTTATGTTTAAAAATGACCCAGTTTGACTCTCCCTTCAGTTCTGCAGGTAATGTGTTCCATGTTTTGGTGCCTTGTACAGTGAAAGCTGATTGACCGAAAGAGGTTTTGCATCTGGGTACTTTACAGTTTCCACTCTTGTGACTGAGCCCACAGCTCTGAGAGGAACTACAGTCACGCTAAAATTTCACAAAGTTCTCGAAATTTTGCATTTTTAAATAGTTCAGACTAACACAGTGATGGGACCTGATTGTTTTTTTTATCTAAGACTTTTATAGCTCTATTATAGATCATCTGAAGAGGCTTGACAGTAGTGCTTGTGGCCTGTGACGAAGAACTAATGCAGTAACTTAGATGGGAAAAGATCATGGAGTGCAGAAAACTGAGCAGCGTGAAACGGTAGGGTATCTCTAATCAGTGTACAAGTTTGCTTTTTTTACTCTGGACACTTTTTTTACATGGCTGTCAAATTTCAATTGTGAGTCAAGTATTAGTCCTAGATACTTGATTTCTAAGACCTGCTGGATTCTAGCTCCATGATGATCCAACCTGACTGAGCATCAACTGAAGAAGAATCACAGTTTCTGGATGGTTCCACAGAGTACTGATGCAGGACTGATTCAAAAAGCACATCCATCTGAACCGTTAGCGAAGTAGAACGATCCCCTAACAGCAGCGTCAACATTATTCATGTTTATAACTCTGGTTTAAATCCTACTGTTTAAAAACACTTGTTGACATTAGAGGATCAACTTCAGCTTTTTACTCCACTAAAACTGTTAAAGTACCATTTTTAAACTACTTAAAGGTATTGTGGATGATTTTTTTAAAAGACCTGCCCTCCCCCTAAAGTGGGTCCTGGGGGGGCCGCTGTCCTGCAGGTTTTAGAGGTTTCTCTGCTTTAGCACAGATGATTCTGATGATTGCAGTTCAGCAAAAGCCTGTAAATCTGCTATCAATGGAAATCAGCTGCTGGAGCAGGAAACCTCTAAAACCTGCAGGACAGCGCCCCCCAGGGGCCCACTTTGAGGATGCCTGCATTAAAGTATAAAAGTAAAAGTAATGAAGGAAAAAGTGTTAAGGCCAGAAGCTTTACTGCTCTATCCTCTTAAAGGAACATTCTGGAAGATAGTTTCCTTAGACTTTATTTTCCCAGTTTGATAACTAATGGGAACAGCGTCACATTTAACTTTGCATCATCTTGAAAAACTATTTTGGTTTGTGGTGAGCAACAGGTTGGGGCAGCACCGAGTCCAACCACAAATAAATTAATTGTCTGGATGAAACTAATTATTTTGATGTTTTTAATTTTTTTTTAATAACAACAGGCTATAATAAAATGAGCTTCAATGAAACAAAAGTAATGAGTTTATTTTTAAAATATCAGGAATAGAAGTAAACAGTTGTCTAAAAAATAGTTACTCCAGAAAAGTATAAAAAGCCAATATTTCTATTTAATTAACAAAGTATTTGTACTTTGTTATCTGACTCCTCTGCCCCTAATATGAAATCAGTCTTTTCCTTTCTGGCATTAATGCAGCAGAAAGTTTCTCTCTGATCTGAAGGTTTTTTTTTGCTGCTTTGCGTGATGAAAACCAGGTCCTCCTGAAGCTCCGCCTACTTGACCTGATGCACCACAGAACAATGTCACCTGCTTCTGAAAGGCCATAAGTCAATTAACTGCGAGAATAAAGACAATCAGACGACAGTCAGCCTGGATTTAAATAGTTCGGAGGCTCATTAGCCTCAGCAGCTCTCAGACTGATTAAATAGATCAGATCTAGGATTGATTTAGTGACCCTGGAGGAAAGATTTGTTTCAACAACAGAATTCCAAACAGAAATGTGTAATTTTCTTTCTCTCATTTTTGTCTTTAAAAAGGATTTTTTTTTCCAGTATTATAATGTTTAAAGCACTAAGAGTTTCCAGGTTATAGTCAACGGACTCCTGGACACAAGGCAGCAATTAAACGGATTACTTAATACCTGATGATTGGTGCTTGAAAATTATCATCGTCACATGCCGACCGGTTGCCGTGGCGACATGCCACGGCACTCAGGGTCAGCTGCAAGGAGACGGTTCTGCTGATCAGATCAGGTTTATTCATTCAGACATTTATATTAGAGAAACCAAACCTAACGACCCCCCTTTCAGAGACATAGACAGGTATGGGGCATTGCAGGCTAACAAAGAAGCCAAACGACCCCCATTCCAAAGGGGGGGACCCGTTCATCCGTGTGCTGAGTCGGGAGCGTCTGTAGCGTTAGCGTGTCTAATGACCGATGAAGTTTCACCTGATCGATAACAGAACTGAAATAAATCTGTTTCCGGTGAACAGCGTAACTGTTAGACCGTGATATAAAGAGCTGGGTAGCGCTGTGGCTATCCTGTTTCAGTTTCACAACTAAACAAGAGAAACTGGTTTGCACTAAAGTGTGATGACAGAATCGCTGTATATCGTCTGTCTCATGATCATCATCATTTGTGACGTTATTGGAAACCTCTAAGTGGAGGAGGCATCCTGATCAAACGGACCAACTGAACAGAGGAGAAACGGTGACGTTCTGCTACCTCTGGAAGATTTACATCCTCTTTATCTCCTGGCTTCTGCGTAGAGGAAGGATCATAGCTGCAGATGAAGTAAATCCACTCAGCCTCTTCCACACCACCACGGACCGTAGCAATGTCTTCCTGTCATCTCTGTTCTCCCTAATTAACAAACCACAAATCAGGATCCTGTTTCAGGAGAAGGAATATTCCAACCTTTTCTATTTGATTATTGTCTCAAACCTAATGGAGCCAATCATGTTCCCTCTCCTGTGATCTATGGACACTCCTGCTTTAGTCAGAGACCCAGTCGATGTAAACCTGGTATTTAAACACCGTCCAGCACAGAAATAGTCCCTGGATAAATAAATATATTCTCAGTATGAGGAGGAGCTTGCATTTCTATGCAGACAATTGTTATATTTATTTAGCAAATGCTAAAAACAGCCACTGCCCCCTGACACTCCTACTGACTGTCTGGGTGACGTCAAGGCTTGGTTATCCATTTTCTGAACCTTAATGAGACGAAGACCGAGGTGATTGGCAGTGCCACCTCCGACTCCGGACCTTTCAAATATTTTCCAAAGTAAGCAACCTGGGTGTCGACATAGACAGCGATTTTAAATGGGATAAGCAAATAAACAGCGTTTTAAAATCCTGTTTCTATCATCTCCGTCTTTAATCGAAGGTAAAATAGTTTTTAATCTTATAACATTTGTCAACAGGTTTTACACTCTTTTATTTCTAGCCGTCTGGACGACTGCAATGCACTTTATTCCGGCATTAGCCAACGAGCTCTCTCCCGTCTGCCGTTAGACTTAGACAACTTATTTTCGTTTACACAGCTTTCAGTGAATGAGCAGCAACTTAGCAGTGAATTGAACATTTCCGTTCCATAAAGTGCAGCAGTGATTATAATGTAAATAGTGTGGGAGAAAAGCAAGGTGCAAAAGGCATTGATATGGAAGTTCAGAGCACTGCAAAAACTAATATATAAGGTGCAAAAATGCAATAGAAAAACATTTGAGTTGAGTTCTATTTGGTTTTGATTTGTGACCTGATTAAGAGGTTTTATTTCAACAGTTCAGCAGTCTGGTGGTGGTGGGGGAAAAGCTGCTACAGAACCTGCTAGTGTTAAAAGTTAGTCCAAAACGCAGTGGCTCGTCTTTAACGGGGACCAGTAAACATTGAGACATTACATTCTCTGCACTGGTTCCTGTACGTTTTAGGATTAATTTTAAGATTTGTTTTTCTTTAGAGCTTTGAATGGGATACAGTACCTCCTCCATACGTTACCGACATCCTCCAGATTTAATCCCCTGCACGTGCTCTGAGGTCTGAAGACCATCTTCTGCTAATTGTGCCAAAGACCGGAGAGGCCAGAGCCTTTTCTACAGTTGGCCCTCCATAAACCAACAGCCTCCATAGTGGAGCGTTTTAAGTCGCGTCTTAAGACCCACTTTCAGTCTTTTAAAATGTGTCATTGTGTGGTCTTCTGTGTCCTTTTTATATATTTATTCATTTTAAACTCTTACTGCATTTGTGTGTGTGTCTGGTTTTATGTACAGCACATTGGGAACATTTGTTGTTAGATTTGCTGTATAAAAAAGGGGATGATTAATGGACTTTATTAATTGGATGATTAATTTGCAGAACCAGACTCACAATGAGCCTGGTTCTGCTGGAGGTTACTTCCTGTTCAAAGGGAGTTTTTCCTCTCCACTGTCGCTACAAGCATGCTTAGCATGAGGGGTTGCTGAAGAGTCAATGAGTCGATGCAATCAGCTGGTTTTCCTTAGATAGAAAACTTTATTTCCTGTTTCCTGTTATTTTGCACATCATTAAATCAAAGGGAAATAATCCTAAATGCATCCCTCCCCTGCAGGGGTTTGCATGTGAGAATACTTTCTGAAATGTAGAACTGCATTTTTAGAGCAATCCACAGTCAGGCTAACCTGACTCCGCCAGATAGATTTGCTCCGCATATCTGGAAACCTTCCGTTGAAGTAATTTTGGGAAGGGGCGAAAATACTGGTTAGCTGATTGGCCTAAGTTGGTGATAGACGGGCCAAATAAACCAATCAGATCAACGAAGCATATGACGTACTAACAGAGCGACGACGAAGAGGAGCCAATTGATAGATCAAACTCTTGGTGAAACCAGTCGGGAGAAGAGCAAAAACATCTTTTCCTCTGAGAAAAGCCTCCAGAGCAGTGTTTTGCTCTTCTTTCAGTGAAGAAATACTCTGTAATTCCCATAAAACTTGCTCGATAGCCACGCTAAGGCTAGTTTCATCGGCTGAAGCCGCCATGTTCTTTAGACTGAACTGTCGCGCTTCTCATTGCGTCACACCTCAACCCGCCTCAAAGCCAACGCTGATTGAACGTTCGTTTGGTGAACGGCTCCAAATTTTCTTTAACGGAGAGTCTCCAGACTGATCTGCGAGTGAAACCTTGAAAGCTCGTGAGATCAGGATGGTCTCACGAGGCTACAGTCAGGCTCCTAAACAAAGAAAAGGTCTTTTAAAGCCTCGGTCTCTGGCCAGGATCAGATGTCGTTGGCGGTACCTCAGACTCGGTACCCAAAGCTGTGCATTAAGGAACATCTAAAGACATTTTTATTTTATTCACTTTATGTTCCAGCACCTCCCCCCATGAACCAATGTGTATGCACTGGGTTTTATTCCACCCTAACATACCATTTAAAACAGAAATCGCCAGAAGAACATACTATTAGATTCTAATGAAATGTTTCACCTTTGCCTCCACCACAAAATCAAACCCAGTGCAGATCCTGCACTGTCTGTTTTTGGAGCGTCTGAGGATTACTGTTTGCATAATTAATCTCCTCCTGTCTGCTGCAGCCGTATGCTGAAATGTTAAATGAGAACAAGAGGAGAAGAGGAGTAAAACAGGATGAGTCTGTCTGCAGGCGGATCCTCAGGGACCATCAGGAAGCTGGGAGCTAATCTCCGCCGCTTCTATTAATGCAGACATTTGATCCAACATTACCTCTGTCCTCTGAGGAAAACCTGAGATAAAGGATACTCCTCATTTATTTGGAGATTTTTTTTAGCTATACTTTAAAGATGACTGTCCAAAAGCAGGGCATGTTTTAAACAAGGAGTAATTCAATTAAATTCAGTTTATTTATATAGCGCCAATTAATGTAATCTCAAGGCACTTTACAGAGACAATCCAACCAGATCATTCAGTCAAATTGATTCAAAGTAATAAAAATAAAAGTCCTCAAAACCACAACAGAAAAACTTTACTGGATCAAGAAACCACCTGGAACTGGTGCACGGAAATAATGCAACATTTCTGGATGAAAAAGCAGCGAGACGCTGCAAACACACCTAAAGGAGAAGGTTTTGGCAAAAGGTCTGAGTTTTGAAATTATTCCGTAGGAAGATGGATTGTTTATAAAAAATTCATGTAAGGATTTGCACAAAATGACACTATATCATCACACAGAAAAATATACACACACACACATATACACTCCCCGGCCACTTTATTAGGTACCCCATGCTAGTAACGGGTTGGACCCCCTTTTGCCTTCAGAACTGCCTCAATTCTTGGTGGCATAGATTCAACAAGGTGCTGGAAGCATTCCTCAGGGAGTTTGGTCCATATTGACATGATGGCATCACACAGTTGCCACAGATTTGTCGGCTGCACATCCATGATGCGAATCTCCCGTTCCACCACATCCCAAAGATGCTCTATTGGATTGAGATCTGGTGACTGTGGAGGCCATTTGAGTACAGTGAACTCATTGTCATGTTCAAGAAACCAGTCTGAGATGATTCCAGCTTTATGACATGGCGCATTATCCTGCTGAAAGTAGCCATCAGAAGTTGGGTACATTGTGGTCATAAAGGGATGGACATGGTCAGCAACAATACTCAGGTAGGCTGTGGCGTTGCAACGATGCTCAATTGGTACCAAGGGGCCCAAATAGTGCCAAGAAAATATTCCCCACACCATGACACCACCACCACCAGCCTGAACCGTTGATACAAGGCAGGATGGATCCATGCTTTCATGTTGTAGACGCCAAATTCTGACCGTACCATCCGAATGACGCAGCAGAAATCCAGACTCATCAGACCAGGCAACGTTTTTCCAATCTTCTATTGTCCAATTTCGATGAGCTTGTGCAAATTGTAGCCTCAGTTTGCTGTTCTTAGCTGAAAGGAGTGGCACCCGGTGTGGTCTTCTGCTGCTGTAGCCCATCTGCCTCAAAGTTCCACGTACTGTGCGTTCAGAGATGCTCTTCTGCCCACCTTGGTTGTAACGGGTGGTTATTTGAGTCACTGTTGCCCTTCTATCAGCTCCAACCAGTCTGGCCATTCTCCTCTGACCTCTGGCATCAACAAGGCATTTCCGCCCACAGAACTGCCGCTCATTGGATGTTTTTTCTTTTTCGGACCATTCTCTGTAAACCCTAGAGATGGTTGTGCGTGAAAATCCCAGTAGATCAGCAGTTTCTGAAATACTCAGACCAGCCCTTCTGGCACCAACAATCATGCCACGTTCAAAGTCACTCAGATCACCTTTCTTCCCCATACTGATGCTCGCTTTGAACTGCAGGAGATTGTCTTGACCATGTCTACATGCCTAAATGCACTGAGTTGCCGCCATGTGATTGGCTGCTTAGAAATTAAGTGTTAACGAGCAGTTGGACAGGTGTACCTAATAAAGTGGCCGGTGAGTGTATATATATATATATATATATATATATATATATATATATATATATATATAAATAATGTTTGGACTCTGTGTGGTCTGTGTTTTCGTGTGTTTGTCTTCCTTTCTCCACCAGACGGCGCCTGGTTCTGGTCCGCCTCCTCACACACCTGCTGATGGTTTCCTCGTTAACGGAGCGTTCTTAAGCTGCTGACTGCCACTACCTCGACGCCAGAGTGTTTGCCAGTTTGGGTTACTCTAGCCAAGCTGAGTTCTGCTGAGTCAAACTGAGTTTTTGTCAACCTGAGTTGTTTTTTGTCTTTGCCTCTCGGGAGGAAGTCATCCTGCAAACTGGATTTTTCGGACCTTCTCTCCCTGGAAGGATCAACTGAGCTTCAAACTGGGCTACGGTTTGGATCCGCTTTTCCCCGAGGAAACGTTTGAGCTTCATACTGAGCAAGGGATTCATCTGCACAACAGTCCGTTCACGTACCGCAGGAAATCTGAGTGGCAGTCAGTCTTTGGGACAATATTGTCTGATAAAGAGAACATTTATATACATGTTTAAGCCAGAATGATTTGACATTTAAATATGATTTCCCTACGACTTTAATAGATTTAAATAAAATCTCCCTCTCACCACTAGGGGGTGCAGTATTAAAAAGCTGTCTTTACTGAATGTTTGGTCGTCATGAAGCAACATGGAAGCTCCAACTTAAAGGAACCAAACAGGCTGCTGTCTCGGCGCTGAGGAAATCCAGAAAAAGAAAAAAAAAAACGAAGACAACTCCTCAAAAAAAAAAAAAACGTTGGATGGTGAATCAGTTCAGACCCCCCACCCCCCCTCAGCCGAATGCTAATGGCTCGGGTGATAACGCTGCCATATTCCATCTAAATGAGATTTCTTGCCCCATATGTTCCTCTGCTTTAAGATGAAAGAACAGCTGTTTGAGCTGATAAATGTGGATCAGTCCTGACTTGAAAAATAAAAAAACAAACATGTTTAACTCAGGCCTGAATTTTACCGATGGCGATCGGATCGCCTTCGTATTTATCAAGCATGGCGGCCGTGCCGCTCCAGGAAACCACTGGGAGGAAGTTCTAGAAAGACTGCTCAGATGCTTCAGCACCAAGCAGAGATTAGGAGATCAGTTTAGTGCAGCTTCATTACTTCATTAGGCTAATCCTGTTTATAATTGGTCAACTTCAATCGATTTAGTATCTTTTTAATGTTTCTAGAGCAGAAACATAAAACAAGCCGTAAAACAACAAAGAACTCGTTTAAATGGACGTCGGTTGGTAAAAATGTTTCCATGGTAACTTGATCTCATGGGTCTGCTTCCTCTTTGTTTGCATTAGCAGTTAAAGTTTTTTTTAATAGCAGGAAATATATTCTGTGTGGTGATGATCTTCACCGCTTCTTTTCAGCTGGAATTAAACGTTAAATCCCACAAAAACTCAACTGTTAGAACAAAACTTTCCCAAAAAATCTTCCCCAAATCAGTGCGGATCCTGACCAAGAGCAGAGATCTGATCAGCTCATCCAGGGCGAGGCGTGTTTTCTCTGAACACCAACCTGAAATGTGAGGCTCAACGGATTTACCATTAGGCAATACTAGGCAGCTGCCTGGGGCCCCAAGTTCCTGGGGGCCCCATAACACTCTGTTTCCATGTATGGTTAATACAACTATTCCTGATTTGTTCACATTAATTATGTTTTTGATAAAAATCCTTTGGCTAAAATGCCATCAGAACGCTGATAATATTAAGTGTGTCTCAGCCCCCCCCCCTTCAGTGTCCACCATATTGGATCAGTTCATTTGCTGCACATGTTCAGAAAGGTCCAAACAGACAGCAGCAAACCATTTGAAAACAAACCATGCAAAGAGATGAGACGAGCAGAGAATAGAAGACGAGAGATGAAAAGAAGCTAAACTAGCGGTGCAGAAAAGAGGAGAAAGAAGGAGGACAGCAGAAACCTGCTCAAAGTTACAGAAAGTGACCGACTGATAAATCTGGCCAGAAAGTGACCAACAGCTGCAGCAGACAACAACTAGTGAGTACTAAACTGTCAAAGTATCCAATATTGATAAGTATTTATTTACCTTATTGGTATTGTGGAGGATTTTCACGAATTTTTGAAAAGACCTCACCACTTAAAAAAAAAAAGCACAACCCTTTACCTGCTCCCGAGAGAGAACGCCTATCACATGTGCACAAGAGCGTGCACGAGCCCATTTCGCCTCGTGTACAAGCCATTTCGCCTCGTGCACAAGCCATTTCGCCTCGTGCACAAGCCATTTCGCCTCGTGCACGAGCCCATTTCGCCTCGTGTACAAGCCATTTCGCCTCGTGCACGAGCCCATTTCGCCTCGTGCACGAGCCCATTTCGCCTCGTGCACAAGCCATTTCGCCTCGTGCACGAGCCCATTTCGCCTCGTGCACAAGCCATTTCGCCTCGTGCACGAGCCCATTTCGCCTCGTGTACAAGCCATTTCGCCTCGTGCACAAGCCATTTCGCCTCGTGCACAAGCCATTTCGCCTCGTGCACGAGCCCATTTCGCCTCGTGTACAAGCCATTTCGCCTCGTGCACGAGCCCATTTCGCCTCGTGTACAAGCCATTTCGCCTCGTGTACAAGCCATTTCGCCTCGTGCACAAGCCCATTTCGCCTCGTGTACAAGCCATTTCGCCTCGTGCACAAGCCATTTCGCCTCGTGCACAAGCCATTTCGCCTCGTGCACGAGCCCATTTCGCCTCGTGTACAAGCCATTTCGCCTCGTGCACAAGCCATTTCGCCTCGTGCACGAGCCCATTTCGCCTCGTGCACAAGCCATTTCGCCTCGTGCACGAGCACATTTCTCCTTGTGTATGCTCTGTTTAAAAGTTGCTGTTTGCACCAATCATAGCAGCTTAGCTTCCAAAAGAAGATTTCCTATTTTTCCACTGTGTCAGACTCACCAGCGGTAGGTGGAAATAGGGACGAGCGCCTAGGACGGCCTTACGTGAACAATCACCAGAATGATTGACAGTTAAGCGCACCACTGATTTAGATAATCCACCCAGAAAAAAAACATCCTCCACTAAACCTTTTCATTTTAAAATTTAAAGTTTTCAATTTTGATAGCATTTGCTACAAACGACCAGGAATCAATTATTTAGTTTTTTTTTTTTATTTAAAATACTGTATAACTATTCCAGATATTTTTTTTTATAGAATTTTTTTTTTTAAGTTTTATGTATTGTTTTCTCAATTCAGGGGGCCCCTGCCTGTCTTTGAAAAGGGACCAAAATATCCTAAATCCGCCCCTGCTGTTTGCTCTAGTTCTCTTTTCTACATTTGGTCTCAAATTTATGTTAATTTGTTTGATTAAAAACTGTTAATAATACATAAAACAAACGTAATTTTCTTTTACATTGATGAAAAAGTGGGAAATGATTAAACTTTTCATTAAAAATCACTGAACAAAAAACTGTTTACATAAAAAAAAACATTAAAGTTTGAAAAATAAAGATGGATGTAGAGAGCCTTTAAATGCTGGAAACTCCAACATAAAAAGCAACAAATAAATAAATGAATAAAGCAGACTCTCAAGTGTCTCTCAGACGTCCTCCATGCTGGACGTGGATTTTATGAAGCTACAAAGGGAACTTAAAGCTACAGTGTGTAATTTTCAGCGACATCTAACGTCCAGACTGAAAACAGCAGCAACATGAACATCTCCCCCCCACCGCTTCTCCCCCCAACAGTACGGCGAGCGTTACGGGACAAAATGTCTTCCACGACGTCCGCATCGCCTACCTTCTCAAGTGATGAGGTTTGTTTACAAAGATAATTTTAATACTGCCATCTAGTGTTCAGTACCGTCTCAGTTCATCTCTCTCAACTTGCCGTAGTTACTTTCGAGCGTAATGGGCGATCTCGCAATCGCTAGTTTGTTGGCTCTGCGCTGCCGTAGCGCAAAGATGTCTGCCTCCATGGCTGCGAGACCCGCTCCTATGTAATTATAGATAACGAATTCTAAGGCAACGCAGATATTAAGGTTAAGAGGCTGAGCTCGTAGATGATGATAAATAACATAGTTATGTATAATATATTACATTTCTGACTGTATATCCCTGTAATTATTACACACTGTAGCTTTAAGCAGATTTGTCTGCAGCCACTAAAGCAGTCGCTTTGTTAAAACACAGTTTTCTCCAGGATGGGAACCAGTGGTACTTTGGATGGAAGCAGGCCCGTTGCAACCATGCAAGCAGACCAAGCAATTGCCCGGGGCCCCGAGCTGGCCGGGGGCCCGCAGACAATGGTTGATCTGGTTGTAAACTGCATCTATTGACTTAAAGTATCAGCGCCATTGTTCCCTCACTCCTGGCGCGTTCTCAGCCCACAATAAAATCTATAAAGGCTTTAGATTTGATTTAGACTCTTGGTCTGAGAATCTGATTTTATTTGGAGGGAAAAGAAGCAGATCTACAGACTAGAGCTGCACTTGATTAGCCAGTGGAGAATATGGTTCGTGTCATCTTTAGCTTCAAGATAACATCAACAGGAATGTTTCTTCAAGTGAGCAAAGCATCAATGACTTTGGATCAGAACAAATTTAATGGAAATCACCTCTAATGCTGCGTTCAGACGCAGTTCAGTTCTGACGCGCGGCTGAAGCATCTTTGCTGCTCTAGCTGCACGGTGGTAAAGTGGGTCTGATGCGCGGTGGGCGGAGCTACTCTATCCTTTCTCTGCCTGGAACAATGGCAGCTATATTAGCTGTGATCAGCGGGTAGAAAGTAGTTAGAATCTATGTTGAAGTGAGAAAGTCCTCCTGAAAACATGGTCTGTGCAGTCAGTTCATCCAGATTACCATCCTGCCTTCAAAGATTATTTCTCTGTGGGAGCCGCTCAGACCCCCACATACCGGCGCTGCGCTGTCACTGGGAATCCCCAGCAGCAGCTGCCTCAGGCCCGCTCGCCTCTTGGGGGTTTTCCCCTCCTGTTGGTGGCGGCTGGAAGTAGATGTTAGCGTTTTTCAGGTCTGTGCTACAAACTGCAGGCAGCAGGATAATAAAAGCCAACATATTCTGCCGGCAGGTTTCTACATTTGAAGTTAATTTAGGCGTTAATAAACTGTTTCAGAGGAGTGATCATAGCGCTCTGCATCAGCAGGGCTGCGTCTGACTCCCTGCCAGCTCCCAGATCAGCTTCTCTCATTGGTTGATGTCCAGCAGCTAAAGTTACATTTTTCCATCTCCAGCAGCTGCTGCTTCTGAAGCGCCTCAGATGCTCCTGCTGCTCCTGCTGCTCCTGCTGCTCCTGCTGCTCTAGACGCTGCAGGACCTTCTGCTGCACCTTGATGTGCGTCAACCATTGACTTTGCATGGAAACCAGCTGCTTCTGCTGCCTCTGATGCTATCAGTCTGAATGTGGCATAATATCCTCTAACTACTAAGGAAGCTGCAGCTTGGTAATTCTTCCTGCTGTTAATGTGAAAATAAAAGCACATCCTGTTCATCCAAGCATTTGACTCCTCAGATGAACTGACTGCGTTTCTTTCATTATTTATCTTCCCTCCATTTTAACCTGTTTACCAGGTTAAAAGAAGAAACTGGTTTTAATGTGGGAGCTGCAGGGTGGTGCAGCTCGTAGCACCGCTGCTGTGCTGAGTTTGATTCCTGGACTCTGGTCTTTCTGCATGAAGACTGCATGTTCTCCCTGTGCATGCATGGGTCCTTTCTGGGTACTCCCGCTTCCTACCACAGGTCAACATGTTTGATGGTACGTGAAATATTTGTGAGAAGAAGGAAACCTTCCAAACCTCTTTATTGCAAAAATAACGAGGAAGAGGGAAAACAGCTGTTAACTTGGACAGTGAAAGAAAAAAAACTATTTCCATGGATTAACCAGCAGAGTAACAAAGTACAAATACTTTGTTACCTGAAGTAGAAATGTTGTCTATCTATACTTTAGTAATTACTTTTACAAAACTTTCTACTCCTTACATTTTCAAAATAGACTCACTACTTTAGTTTCATTTAAGCTCATTTTCATTCTGGCCTGTTGGAATTTAAATAAAATAAAAACTTCCAAAAATAATTAGTTTCATCCAGATAATTAATTTCTCTGTGGTTGGACTCGGTGCTGCCCCAACCTGTTGCTCACTACAAACAAAATAAATCGTTTTTCCAGATGATGCAAAGTTAAATGTGACGCTGTTAACATTAGTTATAAAACTAAGAAAATGAGGAAGTTTTCATCCAGAATGGTAGAAAAATGTTCCTTTAATAGAGTAGAGCAGTAAAGCTTCTGTCCTTAACAGTTTTACCTGCATTAGTTTTATACTTTAAGTAGTTTTAAAAATTGTACTTTTGATCTTCTACCTTCTAAAAAGTGTTTTTAAACAGCAGGATTTATACTGGAGGAATAAACACTTTTAAAACCTCTGGTTACCAAGATGACAGCAGCTCAACACAAAACTAAAGTGTTAAAGGTGATTCTATATATTCTATATCAACTATAAAACTTTATTTTCAACATTTCGGGTTTCAAAGATACATTAAGTTTGAGTGTAAAAAGCAGCAAAATGATTCTTCATGAGAATGAAAGCTTCCTGACATCAGAATATTTCCCATCTTTGATCCGTTCAGCCTTTCTGAGCCTCTGGCTGCAGCAGAAGCTCTTTTAGGATCTTTTATTTTAAAATCAAGCAGGAAAAACAGCTTTCTGCTCCAAACCAGATGACAAACACGCTGCGTCCTTTAAAACGTGCGTGACCCAGAACTGTGCACAAGCATGCGGGCTTAAAGTGCAGAGCATCTGTCGCTGGTCGGTCTGCAGGGTGACCCACATGGAGACCCCACGATCATCAGCATCAGACAGGGGGGGGGGGGGGGGACGGAGGGAGGGGGTGAGGGAGTGACTCACCAGTAAAGCAGAGATAACCCATCCAGGCGCTCAGGTCCCTGTGGGAGGAATGGCATCGCAGCCCGGAGTGACAGAGACCAAATTTCTGTCCACGCACATAAAAACCCGCTCTGCTTCTCACGCACAGACACGCAGGCTGTCCTCAGAGGAGGGGGGCAGCAGCGGCGCTTCAACCCGAGCGGAGCGCACAGCCATGGAAATCCACCCCGACATGGAGAGACGCGCTTTCCTTCCCTCTAATCCAGCCTGATACCCGTCAGTCACTGAGATGGTCCTGCGCGCGCCCCGCACGCGCCGCACGCGCGCACGCAGCGCTCAGAGGACGCAGTTTAAAGCAGAGAAGCTGCGGGAGCGCAAAGAGCTTAAAGGTCTTTAAAGCGAAGCTGCAGTCAGCAAACTCAGACTGTGTCTCTCACCGAGGAGCCGCTGAGCACAGCTGATGGGATTAACTGCAGGGAATGAGGCTCATTATGCCAGATTAGGCCCCTTTATGAACAAACAGCTGCTAAACCAGGAACCTCAGCAGCTGGATGAGCCTCAGCTACCTGCGGAAAAGGGTGGAAAGTCAAAAAGTAGAAATACTTCATTACATCACTGGAAAGGTTGGCTCTCTATACTCTAATGGAATAATTACTTTTGACAAACTTTTTACTCCTTAGATTTAAAAAATAGACCCACTAAGCTAATTTTCATTATGACCTGTTGGTATTTAAAATAAAATAAAAACCATCAGAATAATTAGTTTCATCCAGACAATTAATTTCTCTGTGGTTGGACTCGGTGCTGCCCCAACTTGTTGCTCACCACAAACCAAAATAAATAATTTTTCCAGATGATGCCAAGTTAAAAGTGACACTTTGACCATTTCAATCTGAAAAACTCTCACGGAGAGAAAAGACAGTTATAGGAAATTCATTGATACAATTACTTTTTCTTTGGCGCTCAGACCACGGCAGGAAACATTATCATTGAATTTTGATAGATATGCATGAACAGGAGTAAAGAGCAAGACTGTCTCCCCCCATCCCCCCCCCCCCCCGGCCTGAAACTGGTGGTGGAGTGGAGATAGATGGAGTTGGTCAGTCTGTAGACTGCTGGTTGGAGAGACGTCTGCTGAGCTTTATGGGGAGATCCAGTGGAGTGCGTGAGCTGATACTAGAGCTTCACTCAGGGACCTGGAAGATGGAAGTCCAGTTGGATAACACAGGCTGAGAGAACCTGTCCATGATGAGTAAGCATGAAGTGACAGTGGAGAGCAAAAAAAAGTGAGAGGGAGTTGGATGAAGTTAGACGAAGAACTGCACAAAGAGTGTATTTATGGGAGACAGAACAAAGAGAGGACTAAGGAGCAGATTGGGAGCAGGTGTGAACAGAGCAGATAGGAAAGGAGCTAGGGAAAAAGGAGAACACAAGAGGGCAGCAGAGGGCAACACATAAAAACCTGAAAAATAACCAGAAAACACAACAAAATAAGAATGAAACCACTAAAACTAGAAAACATGGAGCAAAGTAAAACTAAATAGTTTTTTCACTATCCAGGTTAGTGACTCACGCATTCAGATCATCCTCCATCAGGTTTCCATGGTCACTAATCTATGCCTCCTCTGCCGAGGACGCCCTACCTGCTGCTGCTGCAGATCCGCTAACCATCCATTGTTCCTTAAAGGTATTGTGGAGGATTCGGCCATTTTCAAAGAACCGCTGTGAGAAAGCTTCAATGACTCTCAAAAACTGTAGCTCACACAGATATACGCCTGAAAAAGATAGCTAACGGGACGAGCACATTGGACGGCCTTAAACGTATCGCCAGAATGATTGACAGTTAGGAGGACCACTGATTGAGATGATCCACCCAGAAATAAAAGATCCTCCTCTGTACCTTTAGCTAAACACTCTAATTTTCTGGGTCCCTCTGTTCTGGGACATAGAAGATAAAACAAGGTGGAACTATTTCCTCACAAGGATTCAATGGGTCTTTATTTGTACCCATAGGAACACATGGAGGCTCAGCAAACAGTGATACGCAAACGTTTAACACAACAACTCAGTCAATTAAAAAACAATAAAAACCAAATATTTAGGAGAATATGTCAATCAATCTCTGTTCCTCCAGAGTGGAACAGCTCTGCAGTCAGAATGTTTTAAAAATGTTTATCAACCCGTTGACTCATCGCTCAGATTAGCAATCATGTTCTTTCAAACTTCCTCAATCATTTGGAAATATCTCCCAGAAAGTAGAACTGATTTCCTCACCCTGTGCCAGTTAAACTTTGACCCCAATCAGACACGAAAACTCAACGGTTTCAGCAAACGGGAAACTGTCCCTAAACTCAGAGACAGGAAGGCTGGAAAACCCCAAACATCGTTTTTTATCTTCCATGGATCAACAGATCTTTATCATATCCTCTAGTTTCTTGTCTTTAATGTGTTGGTTTGTGTTATATGGGGGGGGGGGGGGGGGGGGGGGGTTTACTACAAGTTCCTGGGGGCCCCATAACACTCTGTTTACATGTATGGTTAATAAAACTATTCCTTATTTGTGCACATTAATTATGTTTTTGATCCTTTGGCTAAAATGCCATCAGAACGCTGATAATACTAAGTGTGTCTCAGCCCCCCCCCTTCAGTGTCCACCATATTGGATCAGTCCATTTGCTGCACATGTTCAGAAAGGTCCAAACAGACAGCAGCAAACCATTTGAAAACAAACCATGCAAAGAGCAGTGTTGCCAACTTAGCGCTTTAGTCGCTATATTTAGCCACTTTTCAGACCCCTCTAGCACTTTGATTTCTAAAAAGCTCCTAGCGCCAAATCTAGAGACTTTTTTCTGCTACTGGAGACTTTGGAGACAACATCTAAAAGCAGCGAACTCTGCTCTCCAGAGCAAGTAGATTGGTAACCCCGCCTCCTGCTCTCCTCTATCTTGTCTGCTGTCATGATTCATGCAGCTATTATTTCATCCAAATGAAAAATGGAGAACAGATAAGCAGATCATGGCTTGTCTACAGTGAAAAGAAGGACTGGGTTATTTACTTTGGCCTTTTTGGAAACACAGGAAGGAGCAATCAGCTAAGTGAGCTTAGTGCTTGGAAAAAATCTTTCATTCCTTTAGAGACAGCATGAAAAGTCAGCTGAGTACAAAACATAGAGAGGAAAACAAGAAGAAAAGGGACGAGAAGAGAGGGACACAACCTAGAACAGATAATGGATGTCTATTCTATTAACATTTCTACATCTGGAGAATGGGGCTGTTTATGTGTTTTCTTCTCCATTCAGAGGGGCCCCTGCCTGTCTTTGCCTAGGGCCCCAGGTTTCCTAAATCCGCCCCTGTTTATATGGGCCTGTGTTCACTTATGTCATCATATTAGATCACTTTCTGTTGATTGACAGCAAAAACAGGTGAAAAGTTAAAAATCGAAATATTAAACAGAAAAATAAACACAGTATAAAATGAGGATAATTCTGCAGGAACCATCAGATATCAAATTAACAAGAATAATAATGTCCTTACATTTTAAATCATTTTAAATCTTACCTGTCTTTGTATTTAGTGACATTTTCTCTGGGTATTTTTTTTTTTAATCTACGGCATTTATCTTCATTATGTTGTGATAATGATCATAAAGCGACATTAAAAACAATCAGAATGTAAAATTAATCAGGTTTTACAGTAATTGATGAAATCTGTTTTTTTTTCCTGCTGTTTTTTATGAATGTCTAAAGGATTTAGTTTTGTTTAAAAAGAAAAAAAAATGTAGCCTGGCCCTAATACGCCATCATAGCAAATTGTCTCACCACCTCAATAAAAAAAAAAAAAAGGTTGCAATGAAAGGTTGAGCATATAGTCCATTGATTCGGGGGGTCTAGAGCCTGGAATCCAGAGGTTCTGAGTTCGAAACCCACTCCCACAGACTGCCACTCTGGGTCCCTTAACCCCACACTGGAGGGGTTAAATGCAGAGTGGGAATTTCTCCATTGTTATATCAATAAAGTTCAATAATAATAATTATTATTACTAATTAGAATCTAAATATGAAGACAGTGTCTGAAACTTCTCTTAGCATCATGTTTTCCAGACTTCTGTTCATGCAGACATTTGTAAGCAGGATGATGGTTTTCCTGCCTGTGGTTGAGGTTTGAAGCTTCTTTAAAATATTTTTTTTTTTTACTCAGACTTGTTATTCTACGCCTCGTAAGCGAAGCAGTGATGTAATCGGATGGGAACACCCCCCCCGGTGAAGCTATAAATACACCCATGAAGGTCATTCATGCGTCCACTTCTTCCTGCAGCTCTTTATGAATGAAACTCTTCCTCTGGTGAGTCGTGGATTAATCTAATCTTCTCTAATTCAGTGGAAACAAACAGTCTAACTTTATCACTGTGTGTGTGTGTGGTGGGGGGGGGCACTAATACTTTCACCACTAATGTGGTGGAAGGCTATAAGCCATCATGATGCATTCTCAGACAGATCATTTGCTTTTAGATTTATTGATATAGATATTAATATATAATATAAAGATGATGTATAAATTATATGATTATGGTTTGATTTCTAATTATAATATGTTTTTTTTTTTTAGTTTTTACGGCGCTAGTAGCTCATTTTTTTCGACAGCAGGCTGACAGGAAAGGGGGGGATGAGAGACATGCAGCACAGGATCAAAGGTTGGATTCGAACCCGGGTCGGCTGCGTCATATGTTTTTAATTAAATTATCCATCTTCTCGTCTGCAGAGGTTGTGTTTGCAGGAGAGTTTTTCTGTTTACAGGATAACTTTAAAAGTTATGGACGGATTTTAATGACATTTTGTCCCTCGTGCCAATGAGCAACAGATTCAGTGTTGGTGACAATCCTACAGAAGAGCATTAGGACCACTAAAAAATGTTAAAAATTAATGAATTTTACCTTAGTTTAATTTGTGAAAAAGGCCAGAATTCTGACGTTTTCCTCAGAATTTTGATTTTTTTTCCTCAGAATTCTGACTTTAATCTGAGAATTGTGGATCTGAATGTAGATGGCCACCATGAAGGCAGAGATGTGAGTTATTTGGGAGGAACAGGAACACATTGGTGGAAAATGATGGAATTAGGCGAGTTTTTTCGTGCTTTTTAATTCATGAAAGAACAGAAGGTGATTAAAACAAGAAAGCTTGGTTAGTCTCTAGAAATGGCTACAGGCTGATGCTAACATGTTTGTTAGCTGTCAGAATTAAGTCAGAATTCTGAGATTAAACTCAGATTTCCGATTGTTTTCCCAAATTAAACTGAAGCATCGGACTCAAAAAGTCTGCAGGATTTTTTACTGAAGACAAAAACATCAGAAAAGGGAACGTTGTTGGTTTGTTAGCAGGATCAACAGATTGTAATGATTTCTTTTTTTTTTTTTCATGTGTTCTCCTCAGTCTAAAGAAGGATTGATTTAATGATCCAGATGTTCTACGCCACAGCTGGAAGTCACAGTATAGGGCAGGACTTGCTGCTGGTTGGGGGTCTGCTCTCTGACGGCTTCTAGAATCAATATTTCATTACTTTTTCCTAATCTTTAAATTGATACCGTATCTATTGGCACTATTTCTCCTTTTTATAATTTGAATAGTTTTTATCTGCAGATCTTTTTTTTTAGTTTTTCTGATCCACTTGAAAAAAACCAAAAGTTGTTTTTTGCGATTTTCTGAAATTAGAGAAAAGAGGAAGGAGGCGAAAGAGGAAGCTGTAGATTTCCTCATTTTCTAAACTTTCCTTTGTTGATTCATTTGGGTTAATTTGTCATGTTTGGTTTAACGTGTCTAACCCACATGCGGAACACTCGGAGGCAGGAGAAAAGTTCAAAGGTTTATTAAAAGATGAATGTACAGGCTAAATGATCAGGTCCAGTGGGGAACTCGTCTGGTCACGAGTGGGTTCTGAAAAGGTACACAGATTTATCAGATCCAGGAAGGGACTGGACTGGTCACGAGTGGGTTCACTGCAGAGGGGAACAGAGGAGTTAGCGGAGATCCAGGTCATTTGCAGGATAGAGAGTGTGCAGGGCAGTACCTGTTCTGGAGTGGAGCAGAGCAGCTGAGGGGGGGAACCTTGAGGGTCCAGAGGCTGTCGGCAGGCTGAGGGCAGAGGCGGAGGCAGAGCTTAATGAGTGCGGGCAGATCACTGATTAGAGTTTCCTTCCAGAGTTCTTCTGAGAACGGACAGGCAGATCACCGGCAGAGAAACTCTTCAGGGTTTCAGGTTTCAGGCAGGTTCAGTCTAGGAAGCAGAGAGGAGAAAACAGATCAGGTTCAGGTTCTCAAGGAGTCAGAGGTTCAGACAGGCTGGTTGGCTCAGGCTTGCTAACCGTTACTGGCAAACACTCTGGCACCGGAGAGAAGCCCTCCGCCTCCTTAAATACAGACCTCCTGATGAGCAGATGAGCGACAGGTGGTGCAATCAGCTCCGGCTCTGGGAGATCTCGTACGGCCTCTGGTGGAGAAAGTGGACAGACCTCCAGATCCCAACATATTTGCTTCATTATTCATGAATCACTGACTCCACAGATGTGTTTATCAGTAAATCTTTTTATTTCTTTTATAACTTTTCTTCCCTTCAGGCTGTCCTCGTTTGAAAAATGCCTCCAGACTCAAACTTCACCACAGTTTCCAACCCGCTAACGTCTGCCCGTGGAGGCGGCGGCTGCCCTCCTGTTGGCATCCAGCTGGAAGGCCTCATCATGCCTCCAGTCCTGATCATCGACGTTATCCTGGGATTCATGGGAAACATTGTGGCACTTTGGATCTTCTGCTTTAAGCTGAAGGCCTGGAACCCAAACACCCTGTTCCTCTTTAACCTGGTTATTGCTGACTTCTTTGCCCTGGTGAGTCTGCCGCTGAGGATCGATGCCTTGCTCAGAGGCCATTGGGTGTTTGGAGATGGCATGTGCCGGATAAACCTCTTCCTGATGTTTTCCAACCGATCTGCCAGCATTGCACTCATGACCGTTGTGGCAATTTACCGCTACTTCAAGGTGAGGAACAACAGAAACGACTTTTCAAAGCTCATTACTGTAGCGCCTTTTAGGAGGTTTCCTGCAGGAACGCCACCCTGAGCGATTCTCTCTTTCTGCTCCTATCTTCTGCCTCTTTAGGGTCACATTTAACATGAGTTTGAATCTCTTTAGTGAAAACAGATTCTGGTTTTACTTTAAAACCACAGTAGCAGCACAGAAACGGAAAACTGACGTAGCAAAACCCAGATGGCCAAAATAGAACCCAGATGGCCAGAACCTGTCATAGCACAACAAGGAAAGGTTGAAAACATGAACACCAATGAGATCCATGTCTTTTCTTCCCCAGATAGTCCACTCTCATCATCGTTTCAACCGTATGACCAAGCGACAGGCTGCTTTTGTCTCAGTGTTGGTCTGGCTGTTGGTGATCAGTCCTCGGGTTCCCATGCTGGCCTTCAACCACATCAAGGGCAGCGGAGAGAAGACCCAGTGCTTCTTCTTCACGTCCTATAAGGAGGCGTCCCGTTCAATCATCATCCTGGTCGGCATGCACCGCATATTGACGGTGCTGGAGTTCATCGTCCCCATGGCCATGCTGCTGTTCTGCTCCGTCCGGATCTCCTGCTTCCTGAAGCAGAGGCAGATGGGAAAACCTGACAAGGTGCGGAAGGCCATGAGGATGTGTGCCGCCATCGTGGCTGTGTTCATCATCTGCTTCCTTCCCACCACGGTCACCACCATCGGCGTGTGGGTCATCCGCTCGTTCCGACCATGGGACTGCACTGCCTTCTACACCTTTACTCAGCTCACCATTGTGTCTTTGGGCCTGAACTTCCTGAACTCGGCTCTGGACCCCATCGTCTACGTCTTCTCCAGCTCGATGTTCCGGAAGGCACTGCTGGAGCTTCTACCCTGTAGAAAGGATGAAGGCCAGAACCGGGAGTCTTCATCAGGAAACCAAAGCACCACCCAGCAGGAACTGAAGACTTTAAAGGCTGATTGTGGCAGTGAGGCCGTTCAGAGCGCTGGACCTTAGTTCAGACCATGGAGTGTTTGGGGACGGTCTGTGCCGGATCCACCCCTTCCTGATGTTTCCCAACCTACCGGCTGATTAACGCTGGTTTTAATTTAACGCCATTGTTAAGGTTGAATCTGACCTTTCTGTAAAATCTGCCTCTAAAAGGTTAATCCTCTGAAATGTTCTCTACAACGTTCAGTTTGATGATGGTTATTTCATAAATATCACACTGACTATCAATGTTTCCGAAGAAGGTAAACAGTCCCATCTGTTCTCCAAACACTAGTCATGTGTTGATGCTTAGAGTCAAGACTTGTAAACCAGAACAGCATTTTATTGCTGTTTTCGCAACATCCTGTTTGGACTTTATAAGACATTCTAGCACAGAAGAAAATAACATATTTAACATCCTAGCAATAAAAGTAGGGAAGGTCGGTTAGCATGTCAGTGCTGCCTGCTGTGAGGGAGTTTCAGGATCCGTCAGACCCGATAACTGGTTCTTCTTCTTCATGTAGAAAGATCTGAATGTAGTTTTTGATGTCCTGCATCGTTACTGGCGCTGCTGTGGAAGTCAGTTAGATACCCAGCAGTGCTCAGTGTTGCAGCCAGAGAAACACTGGAGCTACCAGGAATACGGATTAACACACAGACCAATAAACTTCCCAAACAGGACACAATCTGTTCCTACCATAGACAGGTCCAGCCACCGCTCTATGCCACTAGTGAAAATAGATGTATAACAAATCCTCTATATATTGCCTTTTGTGCAGAATGATTAAAAAAATCAATCCATCATGCAAGAGAAGATTCTCAGTCATCCAGGTCAGAGTCATTCCAAAAAGATTTTAAAAATCAATCCACCGGACTGGAAGTTTGAAGACGTTTCTCTTCCCATCCAGGAAGCTTTTTCAATTCAAACTTCGTATCAACGCTATTTCTGACTATCAGAAACGGTCCCACAGCTCTGGAACTGTTATAGCTAGAGGTCTGACTTTTTCTGCATTTGAGGTTGACATGATGTAGAACAAATATAATAAAATTAAACCTGCATTTTCTCAAGAATATCTTTATTACTGCTGTTCAAAAAAGATCTATCCTTTCCGAGAATAAAAACAACAACTTTGAGTCATGTTTGAACTGATGGAGGATGGTCTGTGTTCTACTCACATCTTTTTATTATTTGATTTATATATTCAGAAACTAGAGGGTGTCCACTTTCAAATAATGTATTGCACATGTAATTTGGGCTTATAGTTCCTAAGTTATTTGCTTTTCCATTTGGATGTGGAAAATAGGCGAGAATTACCCAGAATCAGGTGGATGTTAAGAGGAACTGCTGATAAATAAAACATATTATTGTTATATATTATAGGAAAAAAATACAATCTATGAATGTGATTATATATATTGTTCAACTATGTGTTTTAAATCTTGTTTCACCCCAAATTCTCCAGTTATTCATGTCATTTCAGGAGAGGCAGAGCAGAGATGCAGGAGAAACTGGAGGAAACAAACAGAAACTACTAGAAAACATGTTGGACCTTTATTTATATTATACCCAGGGGCGGACTTACCATTAGGCAAAACTAGGCAGTTGCCTAGGGCCCCGAGTTCCTGGGGGGCCCCCCTAAAAGCAATTACTTATTTGAGCACATTAATTATGTTTTTGAAAAAAATCCTTTCACTAAAATGCCATTAGAATGCTTATAATATTAAGTGTGTCTCGGGGCCCCCCCTTACAGTGTCCACTACATTGGTTCAGTCCATTTGCTGCGCATGGGCAGAAAGGTCCAAACACACTGCAGCAAACTATTTGAAAAAACAAACGGCGCGAAGAGACGAGACGAGCAGGGCGGAGAAGAGAAAAGAAAGGAAAGAAAAAAGATGAAAAGAAGTTACCCTAGCGGTGCTGAAAAGAGGAGAAAAAAGAATGAAGGTAGGAAGCTGCTTTCAAAGTTACCAAAAATGACTGAGTTCGGCTTCTTCACTGCGGCAGCGGCGAGCAGCAGCAGCAGTAACCTGCCGCAAACAGCTGAAAACTCAGCGGCAAGTCTGGCGCCTGTTAAGGAGGATCCATGGTGTGGAGTTGAAGCTGTGGAAGGGGACATTCCCCCTATATTGATAAGTATTTATTTACCTTATTAAAGATGGGTCATTTTAAAGTAAGTTTATAATTTCATTTGGATTTGCTACAAACGATGAAAAATCTATTATTTAGGTGTTTTTTTATGTTGAATTTCAGGAAAATCTCAGGCTTTTAAATGTTGTAAAATCACCCATAAGTTTTAGGTGTTTTAGTCTTTAATAATTTAAGTTATACATTAAAAAAACATAAGGAAGTTATTACCAACATCTCACTCTGCTTTACAGCTTTGTATTGACATTGATTTAATGTGTGTTATTGTGCACAGCTGGGATGTTAAGGGTCACATTAATTATAGATTAAATAATTTACTGTTCTGTAGTTTAAGCAATTGTCATATTTGTAACATCACTAGTCTTTCCTGTGACATGAACCTTTTATATATATATATATATATATATATATATATATATATATATATATATATATATATATATAAAATGACATTTTAGGGAGAAAGAGAATACAACTACTAGGAAAAAGGCACAAAACATTAAGAGGAAAACAACAGGAAAAGGGGACAGGAAGAGAAAAGGGGGAAACAAGGAGGAATATGAGTAAAAGAAACAAAAGAATAAGAAAGACAAGGACAAAAGGGAGAGAAATTCAGACTGAGAAAAAGACAGGAAGAGAATAAAACAAAAGAAAAAAAGAGTAAAATGAAACAGACATGAAAAAAGGACAGGAAGAGAAGGATAAAAGGTAAAATAATGCATGTTTATTCTCTTAAAATATCAATTTGTATAATTGACCTGTTGTGTTGTTTTCTCATGTCAGACGGCCACATGCCTGCCTTTGCCTAGACTACTACAGAAAGGGACAAAAGAACACAGAAGAAAACCACAACAAAAAGGATAAGAAGAGAGGGACAAAAGGTAGAACAAATAATCGAAGTCGTTTCTATTATAATTTCTGTATCTGTATACTGGGTCTGTTCTATATGTTGTCTTCTCAATTCAGAGGGCCCCATGCCTGTCTTTGCCTAGGGCCCCAAATTTCCTAAGTCCGCCCCTGGCTGTTACCCACCTGCGCCTCCATTGGTGAATCCGCTCAGACGTAGGCTTTTTTCCCTTCAAAGTCCTCCATGTCGATCAGCAGCTCTGATTTCTTCCTGTGAGTCAGCTGGAAGATGTTCTCCAGACCTAAAAACATCAGAAACATGGAGAAGCTGATCTCTCAGAGCTTTCTGGGCTCCTGTCCGCTCCTCTTTACCGCTGCGCTGGTTTCACGTCTCACCAAGCCAGTACTCTCCTGCAGCAATCCCAAAGCCAAACTTGTAGTGGTTCCAGGGTCTGTAGAAGTTCACGGTTCCATCCATCCTCCTCTGGAAAACCTGGAAGAAGGTGAAGAAGATCAATCCGTTAAAAACAGCCCAGATTTGCTCACAATGAGCTCCACTGCATTTTGGATCCAGATGTTCATCAACAGCTGGATTTCTGCTATTTCTCTGCAGGTTTCAGTAGGAAACATCCAATCAAGGTCACGTTTTAGGAATAAGGTCTTTAAATAAGACTGATTAATATACAGCACATATTAAAGGCTTTAAAGTTATAATTTTAAGTAAATGAAGTTAGATTATTTTATCCAATGACCTAAAAAAGCATTTCATTTCACTTGGAAGTTCCTTCTCTGATATTCACCTGCTGATACATTAAAGTGTTTAAATCTGTCCAGTTTGGCTTCTTATAAACACAGAGTAGATAAAGGAGCAAACTGCCAAACATGGACATTTAAATAAACCAGTTTTTTCTTAAATGAAGTGCATTTTTTTCTTGAATTGAGGTGGTAAGTGTGATGCTTTGTCAATTGAACAAAACAATTTACATTAAAAATAAGAAAAAATAATGTTATTGTCTTCAGGATAGGAGAGATCATATCTCTCCTATCCTGGCTTCTCTTCATTGGCTTCCTGTTAAATCCAGAATAGAATTTAAAATCCTCCTTCTCACATATAAAGCCTTAAATGGCCAAGCTCCATCTGATATCAGAGATCTGATTGTTCCTTATGTTCCTAACAGAGCACTTCGCTCTCAATCTGCAGGTTTACTAGTGGTTCCTAGAACTTCTAAAGTAGAATGGGAGGCAGATCTTTTAGTTATCAGGCTCCTCTCCTGTGGAACCAACTACCAGTTTTAGTCCGTGAGGCAGACACCCTGTCTACTTTTAAGGCTAGGCTTAAAACTTTCCTTTTTGATAAAGCTTCTAGTTAGAGTGGCTCAGGTTATCCTGATCTATCTCTATAGTTCTGCTGCTATAGGCTTAGACTGCTGGAGGACATAGGGACCCCTTTTTCATCATTCTGCTTCATTCTATCTCTATTCTCCCACTCTGCAGAATCTGTTAGTTCAATCTCTAACGTTCTGCTCTCTCTGCTTTTTCTCATAGTAGCTTCATCTGGTCTGTTCCTGTTTGGCTGTGACTCCATCCTGGAGAGAAATATCAGCTGTGCTGCTGCCATCAACACCTTTGTTTCTAGATGTTGGAGCTTGGCCTGTTTTCCAGTGTAGTCCTGTTTCTCTGACTGTGACTAACTGGATGTGCTCTCTTCATCCTCTGACATGGGAGCTGGCTCGGAGCTCGTCTGCCTGGCTGTGTGTTTCCTGGACGGGGCCGCCTGTGGAGCTGGTTGACAGTTGCCTTTTGTATCTATGCTTCTTTTTCTATGTCTGCTTCTGTCTCCTTGAACCCCAGTGGGCCTCAGCAGATGGCCGCTCACACTGAGCCTGGTTCTGCTGGAGGTTTCTTCCTGTTCAAAGGGAGTTTTTCCTCTCCACTGTCGCTACAAGCATGCTGAGTGTGAGGGATTGTATTTGAGTCAATGAGTCAATGCAATCAACTGGTTTTCCTTAGATAGAAAACTTTGTATCAATTTGACTGTATGATCTGGTTGAACTGTAAAGTGCCTTGAGATGACATGTGTTGTGAATTTGGCGCTATATAAATAAACTGAATTGAATTTTTTAAAGTGCATATCATCTAATCTTATTTTAAGAGTAAAAATACTTATTCCATCTGCAAATCGTCTTACTTACCTGCTCAAATTAAGTGTAAATATACTTAGCTTGTACTTATTTATTGCTTGTTTTTGCAGCAGTTTAAATCATATGACTTTGAATCAGATCATTTCAATACTTTCAAAGATTCTCAGTAGAAAATCTACAAGCAGTTGAAGGAAATAATCCTTACCTTCCACTTTCCCCCCAGAGACTCCATGTCACAGTAAACCTGCAGACAGAGGGCAGCAGAACGGTGGTCAAAGCTGCAGCATGGATGCAGCTGCAGGTACGTCTGCACGCCACTGATGTTTCACACCAGCAGCCTGAATGACCTCTGAGCTGCATCATCAATCAGCCAGAAACCCGCCCACATCAGAGAGTCTTCGCTAATTCAGTGTTTGCAAAGATTTTATTTGTCAAAATGTGTTAACATGATGAGTGTTTGAAATGTTTTTAATAACTAATTATTTGATGATTCCAGGAGGGCTGAGTCTACCTGGACAGCAGATGTGGATCCGATGGGGTAGATGGTGTAAACTCCACTGACTCGGCTGGTATCTTGGTTGTAGATGTCGTTGCAGTCCAGAGGGTAGCTGAGGTCTGTGCAGCTGGTCGCCACAGGAACCAGGAGGAGAAGCGAAAGCAGCTGGTTTCCATTAGGAAAGAAACAGTTTAATTCATTTAATCCCGTAGAGAGAGAACTTTACTGATCTTTTCTGATCGTTAAAACCACAATCAGGACCAAAGCAGAGTCTGGGATCTTTTAGGAAAATAAGCACCATTTCAACATAAGAATATAATCCTGTTAAAAATTCTCCATTGGGATAGTTTTTTGTTTTAAATGTTTCACAGAAACTTCAATTGCATTTCCAGACCCAAAGCTGCTGAATCTTGTTTAATCTCCAAACTTCATGTTCACTGATCTGCAGAAAGGATCTGAAATGTTGTCTGGAGATCTTCTGAGGAGCTTTAAATATCCAGCAGTTACTCAACCCTGCAGATGAAAGAGCATCATTTCCAGATACTTTTCCTTTTCTTGTGTAACTGATGCGGTAAAAACCAAACGTTGGTACAAATGTTGGGAAATTCTAGAGAAGATGGTTATGTAAAATAGTGGCGCTGAATGTTACCAAAGCCTCTGTTAGATAAAAAAAAAATGTTTTATTCAACTGTTTACATTAAACTAAAGAAAGAAAAACCAACCTTAAACAGAGGGGGGGATTCCTTCCCGCTATCATCGCAGCTCCAACCCCTTTACAGGAGAACAGAAGACCTCACCTGTTCAGCCAGGCCAACTATTCCCTCTAACGACCCCTCTTTCAGAGACATAGACAGGTATGGGGCATTGCAGGCTAACAAAGAAGCCAAACGACCCCCATTCCAAAGATGGGGACCCGTTCATCCGTTTCTATTTGCATGTTTTCTAAACTAAAACCAGGCTTTGTTGGGCTGCTGGATAAAACCTGGAACTAAACGCTATTTCTGACATTTGAATTGAAGAAGCTTCCTGGATGGAAGAGAAACGTCTTCAAACTTGGAGACAAAGTCCAGAGGATTTGTGAAGTTAGGAAGCTGAGAAAAAGGCATTTCTTGGAAGAAATAAGGTTCAAATTTAACGTCCTCAGACAGAGAGATAGAGTTCTGACTGAGGCATTTCAGTTCATATATTTATACATTACAAAATCACACCCCCCCCCCCCCCCCCCCCCCCCCCCCAGGGGAACCAACCCACCCCCTGCATAAAGAACTTGAACATTGAAGCAAAACAACTTGAGTTCATCAAGGCCGTTCGCTGACTGGTTAATATATGATGAGATGCGGGATATATATATATATCTAAGTGCTGTCAAAATTATCGCGTTATTATCGCGTTAACGGCCATTTTAACAGCGATAATTTTTTTAACGTGAGATTAACGCTATGTGGTTTTATGGTACAATTTTCCAAGTACATCCCGCTGCAGCCTGCGGGAAGGCGGGGCTATTTTCCCCCAGTCTATGCATTTTCCATAGGCTTCGAGAGCGGAGCTCCTCAAGGGAAAAAGACGCTCATACACTGGGTGGCGCTAGTGCCTTTTCTTTAAGCCCCACCACCAACAAACAAGTTGAGTGTCTGGTGCCTAGTAGCAACCTGAAATACGCTGAGAAAACAGATTACTGAGGTGAAATGGAATCTGCTACGGCACGCTTGCTGTCTGTGTACGCCACAGGTCAGTATCGCGTGTGTGTGTGTGTGTGTGTGTGTGTGTGTCTGTGTGTGTGTTCTCATTTTTGTTAAGAGGCTGAAAAGTAACTTTCTAGAGCATAGACTACCTCCATCTAGTGATGTCGGTCTATTGATGTTGATGTATTGATTGAAAATTGTTCATTATTATCTTGGTTAATTAACATCTAATGTTAACTCTACTACATTTTATAGCAGTAGGGTAAAATGCTTGTCTTTGTTCAAAAGACTGTATTGACTGTAAAAACTGTCTTTTACATCAGCCTGCTTTCAGGGCCTTTTTTTTGGCTACATATTTCTTATTTTTTGCTACATGCCTCCCCATCTTCTTGCCATGTTTCTATGGCATAAATCAGTGTCTGTGACCTGTTTTCATTAAAAAAGAACATTGGCACAAACCTAGCCTGTATGTATTTTTTGTATGTCATCGAGAGTATTTAAATGATTTTCAATCAGAAAAAAAATGTGCGATTAAAATGCGATTGATCGCGAGTTAACTTAGGCATTGACTCTGAAGTTATTTAAAACAACAACTGCTATTTAAAACAAACTGCTCCAAACAGTGGATGCATCAGAAGCAGCAGTGGAAGGCATATCATCCAGAAGGCCTATTAGCCAAACGTTGGAAGAAGAAACACAAAAACACTTTAATAAAGTTTATCATCATAGTTCATCATCTCTGCTGCAATAAGAAATAAAGGCATCAGCTGTAATTTGAGTGGATGTTCCTTCATTACGGAGGAGTCGGATCAGGGCAACTTCTAAACTGGAAAAAATGTAACTTACATAAATTAATATCAATTAGTGAATAAGAAAGTGAAGAAAAAAACAAAAAAAAAAACTTGGAACTCAAGATGCTTTACCTGCAGAAACTGTCCAAGTAATGAAGACTAAGACATCTAACTGTTTGTAGCTAATATGGTTTCATGACCATTTTTAACATTGGAAGTGAGAAAGTTTCTGGCTCCAAATGAAATCAGGCCTGGTGGGAGTAATGATGCTGAGAGGAAGCAGGTGCGGCTAATTGATGCAGCTGAGGAACCAATAAAACACATCAAGGCTTCTGTTTAACAGAGTTCACTTTGTGCAACATGGAGTGTCGATGTGTTTTCAGGTGAGAGTTTGTTTCCTGTGTGTTAAGATGTTTTTTATTTTGTGTATTAACTGAAAAAGTCTTTCTCACCAGATTTTTCTGGATTCTTTTCCTTCTTTTCAACATTGGAGTCTGTTTTCCTATAAAATACCGTGAGTATAAACACAGTAGTCACCTACGGATGTTGGGCAGTAAAATAAACAAACTTGGATATAATCTCTAACTGAAAGGCCTAACAGGATGATGTCTGACCTTTTGTTCCCAGGTTTTGGTTGGCCCAATATAGACTACAGAGTTGGTGTCGGTTCTGACCTCACTGCAGGAGTTTCCTCTGATCCTGGTTCTGCTTACACCAGCAGTGGGGTTGGATCGGATTTTGGTGATGTATCTAATGCGCTACGTTCAGCTCTGCACGATGCAGAAATGGATCAGATGATTGAAGACCTGCTGAGCCAGAGCGCCAACAATCTGCTGCTTCACTCTCAGTGGGCCTCCGATGTTTCCCCAGGAATGGCAACACGTCTCGTCTACCCATCATCCCACGTTGTCCGTTTAAACCGCGGATATATGCGAGCACGAGACTTCAGTTCTCACTCTCAGTACAGCCCGGAGGCTTTCAATCCCATTCCAGTCCCTGGAGAGCAGCCTGGGAGCCCCTCCAGCATGGGGGTCAAAAGGGCAACTGTTGACCAAGTGAGATAATTGCTGAGGGGTATTTAACCTACTGGAGCTTTTACATAGGACACCATTTAGAAACTCTATAAATAGAAACTAGTGTCTTGGGGTGTGGGTTAAATATTTTTCTTTACTAGAAGGAAGGAGATCCCTTTCTGCTTTTGTTTTTTACCATTCCCAATTTATTTGGTTTGATTCAAGATGGTAGGGATGTTTACCTGCAGAGCTCTTGATTAAAAACCTTCCTTTGAAACCAAACTGCTGTCTGGGCTGCTTTAAACCTGTGCTCTGGTGACCTCTGCTGGCTGGGTTCAGTATATGTAACGCTAACATGAGGCAACTGCTTTCCTGTTTGCCATCATTGTTTCATGAATAACCATATTAGGCTTAAACATGACCCTAAATGTAAATGGTTATAATTCTGGTCCAAAAAAAAAAAAACTTTGCCATCAAAGGATGGCTTTGAAACTACTTACCTGTGAAAAGCAAAAAGCTTCAAGTCTGCAATGACTCCTGTGAGGTTTAAAGAGTAGAAGTGGTCTGCAGACGTAGCTCAGGTCATCAGGTTTGGATGGGTCAAATGAACCACCCTAGGATGCAAAGGAGCAGATCAATCTTCACTGCAGCAGTTCAGACCGATGTGTAGGTTGGGACTCATTGGGTATGCAGAAACCCCCACACCTTGTGAAAGGAGCCCTGCACAATGACCTCCAGCAATCCACAGTTGTGAAACGGACTCCATGAGGATGGTATGAGGGCCCCACATCCACAGATGGGGGTTGTTCTCACAGCACAACACGATGGAAGATGCTGGGCATTTGGAAGTGAACACCAGGATTGGCTAATTCACCACTGGTGCTCTTCACAGATGATGGCAAGGCCACACTGAGCACAATGACGGTCTGCCTGCTACATCCTTCAGTGGGTCAGTAATGGTGTGGGGAACATTTCTTCAGGTTCTCAATGTGCCCCTAGAGGTAGCCTGATTGTAATCGGGTACAGAGATGAGATTGCGAGACCATCTGCTGGTGCAGTTAGCCCTGGGTTCCCAATGCTAGACCTCATGAGACTGGAGTGTGTCAGCAGTTCCTGCAAGATGAAGGCATTGAAGCTAAGGACACGCCCCCAGTGTCTCAGTGCAGAGAAAACTCACAGCTTTATTACTTTGGAGACCCGATTTTATATGCTTGTCTTAAAAAGTGTATAGATTCTATTTGTATTTAGAAAAAAGTATTTAACTATTTACCACGGTTAAATAAACGGAGATCGATGGATTTCACTCAGTCGGCACTTTATTTTATCTTTGCAAAGAGAAAACGGTTCACAATATGGCCCTTATTGCACGGTAATCAGCCCTGTTCTGATCTGAGCAGCGTTCGTTCCTCCTTTCTTACAATAATGGAAAGAAGTCAGAGTCAAAACAAATTACAGACACTTTGGTTAAACAGTAACATGGTTTGTTATGGGAAGAAGGTTTGCCTTATGTAAAAACATTCTCACACGGGAATTCTGTGGCCTTGCAGGTCAAACAGGCTGAGTGAAAAGTTTTATAGTGAGTAAATAGCATAAATTAATATATGAAATTAACTAAATTTTCCAACCAAAGAAATCTAAAATTTATTGTACAGAATAAATCAATCTTAGACCAAAAGAAAACTTCTGGAATAAAGACATGAAAGAACATCTTAGCACTGCTGTCAAACAGTTTCTAAAGTTCAAAGCATAATGCCAGCATAGACAGAGATAATAGTGAAAGAGATTAAATCACAAACACATTTTACAAAGACAGAGAAAATGCCAAAAAGGAGATCTAAAAAAAAAAACAAAAAACCCAACTTATTAAAGAAATCAATCGTGCGAGAATTTTTCGATTTGGACAACTTTCAGCCTGATGGTGCATCCTGCGTGGAGCAGTGAACAGGGGGTAACGAGGGGCGATCAGCCTCTAACGACTGTTAGACCGTCTGCAGCAGCCAGGGCTAATGTTAGCGCGTCTGCATAAGCCAGGGCTAACGTTAGACCGTCTTCAGCAGCCAGGGCTAATGTTAGCGCGTCTGCATAAGCCAGGGCTAACGTTAGACCGTCTGCAGCAGCCAGGGCTAATGTTAGCGCGTCTGCATAAGCCAGGGCTAACGTTAGACCGTCTGCAGCGGCCAGGGCTAATGTTAGCGCGTCTGCATAAGCCAGGGCTAACGTTAGACCGTCTGCAGCAGCCAGGGCTAATGTTAGCGCGTCTGCATAAGCCAGGGCTAACGTTAGACCGTCTGCAGCAGCCAGGGCTAATGTTAGCGCGTCTGCATAAGCCAGGGCTAACGTTAGACCGTCTGCAGCAGCCAGGGCTAATGTTAGCGCGTCTGCATAAGCCAGGGCTAACGTTAGACCGTCTGCAGCAGCCAGGGCTAATGTTAGCGCGTCTGCATAAGCCAGGGCTAACGTTAGACCGTCTGCAGCAGCCAGGGCTAATGTTAGCGCGTCTGCATAAGCCAGGGCTAACGTTAGACCGTCTGCAGCGGCCAGGGCTAATGTTAGCGCGTCTGCATAAGCCAGGGCTAATGTTAGCCCGTCTGCAGCGGCCAGGGGTAAGGTTAGCGCGTCTGCATAAGCCAGGGCTAATGTTAGCCCGTCTGCAGCGGCCAGGGGTAAGGTTAGCGCGTCTGCATAAGCCAGGGCTAATGTTAGCCCGTCTGCAGCGGCCAGGGGTAAGGTTAGCGCGTCTGCATAAGCCAGGGCTAATGTTAGCCCGTCTGCAGCGGCCAGGGCTATCGTTAGCACGTCTGCATTAGCCAGGGCTAATGTTAGCGCGTCTGCATAAGCCAGGGCTAACGTTAGACCGTCTGCAGCGGCCAGGGCTAATGTTAGCGCGTCTGCATAAGCCAGGGCTAACGTTAGACCGTCTGCAGCGGCCAGGGCTAATGTTAGCGCGTCTGCATAAGCCAGGGCTAACGTTAGCCCGTCTGCAGCGGCCAGGGGTAACGTTAGCGCGTCTGCATAAGCCAGGGCTAATGTTAGCCCGTCTGCAGCGGCCAGGGCTATCGTTAGCACGTCTGCATTAGCCAGGGCTAATGTTAGCCCGTCTGCAGCGGCCAGGGCTAACGTTAGCATGTCTGCATTACCCAGGGCTAACATTAGCATGTCTGCATAAGCCAGGGCTAATGTTAGCCCGTCTGCAGTGGCCAGGGCTAACGTTAGCGCGTCTGCATTAGCCAGGGCTAACATAAGGCATCGGCATAAGCCAGGGCTGACGTTAGCGTGTCTGCAGTGGCCAGGGCTAACATAAGGCATCGGCATAAGCCAGGGCTAACGTTAGCGCGTCTGCAGCGGCCAGGGCTAATGTAGCCCGTCTGCAGCAGCCAGGGCTAACGTTAGCGCGTCTGCAGCAGCCCTCTCTCTGCATAGCCATGTTTTCTTGCCAACCAAGCAATAGCTCACCAGACTCCAGTCACCTCATCAAGTCATTATCTTTAGATTGGACTCACTTGATGAGAAGACTGGAGTCTGGTGAGCTATTGCTTGGTTGGTAAGAAAACCTGCAGCCTCACGGCCCTTTCTGGAACCAGTTTGACACCCCGGATCTAGAGACTATTAATACCAGGAGGTGAAAAGCAGCTCCAGACGAGCTTTGAATGTGGTGATGTCATCAGTACGCTGCTGTTCCAGTTGACCCAGATTTATTCTGCGTGCTCCCGTTCTCCCCGAGTCCAGACTTTCTTGTATTCATACTCATGTTCTTGTGAATTAAGTAACAGTCTTAGTTTTTGACCTCATTTATTTGAAATTAGTTTTATTGTTTCTTTTATGTGTTTTTATAAATGTTCTTGTTTGTATTTCAGACAGCTTTTCCTCCAGTCTGTAGCTTTGCACAGCCAATGATTCGGCTCTAGAAGTAAACATGGTGTGTTATGAGGTTTTCTAAAACGGAAACTGTTGTCCTCAGCAGAGCTTTTTTCCATGTTTTATTTCTATATTCAGCTTTTGCAGAGTTTGATCCTCAGATTTATAGTCGTCACACAGAAACCAGTGTGTTGATGGTGGGTTTTTAAAGCTGCAGACTTTCCCGGTTGTGTGGGCGGTCCCCAGCATCAGAGAAACTACCAACTATGTAGTAGCAGCCCATTCCTATTCTTCTCTGGTTTGATAGAAGATTGTGACTCGTTTAGCACTCAGGAATAGTTTAAACCAATAAAACGTCATGCAGCATCAAAAGGGGAGGTTGGTGACACAGCATCATGTCACAGGTCTGTTTCTCTTTCTTTTAATAATCCGATGTGATCACCTGTCTTATCTGAAGCAAAGTAAAGCTGTAAACAGCAGGGCGACCCTTCCTAACAAATATAAAACGTTTCAAACTTGTTCACTACTGGGAAATGATCTGCTGGGTGAATTTCACGGTGACCCACCTGCGCCTCTGTTCGTAAACCCAGACACATGCAGTCTGTAGCCGTCGGACTCAGGACCAATGGAGAACCTGGAGTAACGCGCATACACCTTGTTTCCTTCAAAGTCCTCCATGTCCACCAGAATCTCATAACGTTTCCTCTGAGTGAGGTGGAAGAGACTCTGAAAGTCAGACGTAGAAATTCATCTTTCTGACATCTGTGGTCTGAGGAGGAAAGCTGCTTGATGTCTCACCGAGCCAGTATTCCCCAGCGGCGTTCCCAAAGCCGCTCTGGTACTGATCCCAGGGCCGATAGAAGTTCACTGAACCATCCATCCTTCTCTGGAACACCTGGAAAAGGTTAATCAGTTACACTAAATATATCTGTCACGGTCTTGGTTCCTTTTGAGTTTTCAGTTTCACTTTGATTCATGTTTTTCTTTGTTTTCTAGTTTTATTGGTTTAATTCCTATTTTGTGGATGTATTTGAGTTCTTAGGTTTTTCTTGGTTGCCCTCTGCTGCCCTCTTGTGTTGGCCTCCTTTCCCCTAGCTCCCTTCTAGACTCCTCTGTTCACACCTGCTCCCAATCAGCTCGTTAATCCAGTCTCTGTTCTGTCGTGCTGAACAAAGACTGTTCTGTATTGAGGCGTTGGACTGGATCCATCAAATTAAAACCTTTAATCATCTTTGTTTAAATAAATTTTAACAAGAAAGCAGCATCTGTTCAGAAAGAACCATGGCTGGGGTTTAAATCCAGACCTCCTTCACTGCACGGTGCAACAAAGCTGAATTCAAATACAGCTTAAAGAACAGGTTGGTGCATTATGAACACATCTGGAACAGATGTTAGACATATAAATAAAAAAAAAGATGGGTTTGGGGTTCAGAGGTATACTAAAAGAAAAGGTACATTGTGCAAATAAATATTTAGCTGCCAAATATTATCAGAAGGTTAATGGTGGATAAATGGAGGGATAATTAGAGCCCAGAACAGAAAACTATTCATTAAAATACTTACAGTCCATTTTCCTCCGAGAGAGTCCATATCACAGAACACCTGCACAAAACATAAACCACATGTTGTGCTGGAGCAACATTTAAAGAACCATTTTATGGTGGACTTCCTGTATCAGGCGTCCATATTTTCCACCACAGGACACTGAGGAGGAGCTTCATTGCAGAGGGTGGGTTTACCTGGACAGCAGAGGTGGCGCGATGGGATAGATGGTGTAGACGCCACTGGGCCTGCTGGTATTCTGCCTTTGAACGTCGCTGCAGTGCAGAGGGAGGACGAGGTCTGAGCAGCGGCTCATGATGGGAACCAGGAGGAAAATTGCTGCCAGCAGCTGGAGTGGAGGAGAGTTCAGGTTATTCACTATAAAACATGTTGGTTCTGAGAGGAAAAGCAGCGATGCTGATCGAATCACACAGAACAACAATTTACTCTCTGGTTCTGTTAAAATACCCAAAGCATCAGAAAATTTCACCAGTTCTCCCAGTTTAGTTTCACCCATTAACTCACCTTCATGGTCAGATGTGTGGAAGTGACCCGATGGACACTCTAAGCTGTACTTATACACCAGAGGTGAATCATTTTCAGAAACCCTGATGGAATAAAGGTACATTAGGGCTTTAGAAGCTGCTGCTACCTGAGGGGAACTTTCCTGGATCTCTGGATGTGATGAAATGCAGTAGATGCCCAAATTGATCAACAGGATTTCCATCAGGGCAGTCCGGATGAAAGTCATTTCAAAAATAACGGATTTCTAAAGCAAACATTTCAAAAGATAGAGAAACTGAGAGGGAAACATTAATGATTAAAGAATAAAACCGGGGAAGAGAACACAGCTCAGATGCAACTCTGAGAGTTTAGCTCAGGGGTGAAAAGAAACTGAGAACATTTAACTTGTCCTGGTGAAGATTCTCCGTCATCCAGGTCAGAATCAGTCCAGAAAAGTTAAAAAAAAAATCAATCCTCTGGACTTTGTTTCCAAGTCTGAAGACGTTTCTCTTCCATCCAGGAAGCTTCTTCAATCCAAATGTCAGAAATAGCGTTTAGTTCCAGGTTTTATCCAGCAGCCCAACAAAGCCTGGTTTTAGTTTAGAAAACATGAAAATAGAAACGGATGAACGGGTCCCCCCCTTTGGAATGGGGGTCGTTTGGCTTCTTTGTTAGCCTGCAATGCCCCATACCTGTCTATGTCTCTGAAAGGGGGGGCGTTAGAGGGAATAGTTGGCCTGGCTGAACAGGTGAGGTCTTCTGTTCTCCTGTAAAGGGGTTGGAGCTGCGATGATAGCAGGAAGGAATCAACTCTATCGCTGCATTGAAGGTTTTTGAAGGCTGAAATCTTAGTCCCCCCCCCCTCTGTTTAAGGTTGGTTTTTCTTTCTTAACATAGATGGCTTCCTTCCTCTCAAACCAGCTGTCTTCTTTGTCCAAATGTGAACTTTCTGGTCCTCCAAAGGATGTCCTTTGACTTTTATTTGAAGTAACTGCAGATGCTTGCAGAACCTCTTGGTTATAAACAATAAAATAACGTTGAAATAATTAAATGATCTATATGTTTATTTATTTTCAACAGTTTTAGAGTTTTAAGTTGAATGTTATTTTTATTTTTTCGTAATGTTTTCCTCCTGAAGATCCTGATTTGTGAAGAGAGAAAACATCAAATGTTGAGTTCCAGGTTTTATCCAGCAGCCTAACAAAGCCTGGTTTTAGTTTGGGAAACATGGGGGAGTGGAACACACTGTTCAAGGCTCCTGGACTTTGGACTGCATGCATGTTGCATCAGTCTGTAAGAGCCTGATCACTGGTTAAACTGTAAAAATCTATTTCTGTTCTAACATGACTCCTATATTGTTCTAATATCGATCCGCTGCAGGACTTAAAGGGACAGAGTTTAATGAATTTAGGGTGTAAAACTATTACAACTTTACTGAAAAATCTGAGCCGTTGTAACTTTTTACAATTTAAAATCTGACCAGAATTGATCATGAGAGGAGTTTTTAAAAACTGGCTGGGCCTTTCTGGCTCCAAAACATAATTTCACGACCAGGTTTACTTTCTGTTCATAAATCTTGTCCTTCTAAAGCTGTGAAGGTAAATCTGTCTTTTGTCCAATATTGAGTCACAAAAACTTAAAAAAATAATGAACCAGTTGGAATAAAAAAATCAGCCAATCACATTAGTCATTATGAAGTCAATGAAGTCTATAAATCATGTAATATAACATATTATATAAACCATCACAATAAAATTAATGTGAGCCGAATAATAAAGATGAGCTAAAAGGGCTAAATTGATGATGTTGATGTTATATAAATGGTTTAATGCTATTATTACATGTCTGATAATATATGCTATATATTTATGTTTGAGTTGCTTTTTTCTGTCAATATAACATGTATTGAATTTAAACTTTTTATGCGACACTTTTTGCTGGTGATTGTATTCAAAGCACAAAATTCTATGAAACAAATGAGCATTTTTTTTTTTATATTTAGCTTTACTGACTTTAAATCTTCATTAAACATGTCTGGGATTTTCTCCCCTTCTATAACAGGCCTTAAAGATGAACATGATAATAAAATAGGATTTCTGTGTGAAGTCATTGAAAATGTCCACCAGCAGGTTCTTTTATTGATTCAACATTAGAAGGTTAGTTTATCACTGAGGTTTGTCTTTTTAACACCGATACGACAGGAGAGCAAACACGACACAAAGAAACAAGCTCTTCCCAAACACATTTCACCAAGTTTGCATATAATGAAGCTGAAAAATGAAATCTCCCACAATCAGTGCAAAAATAAAAGCAGCTAAAGCTCAGAGAGGATCGGGTCAGGAGACGTTCAGGCGTTCCTGCAGCGCTGCTCTGAGGTCAGCTGCATCCTGAATCCTCACCTTCATGTAAACAGAGCATCCCAGAAAACGCATTAAAGTGAAGGCAGCATCAGTGTTTGATTCTCTGAGGAAACGGCTGAAACCCCCTCCATCACCCCACCACCCAAAGAAAAAACTATCCCCTGAAGACGATCAGAAAAAAAAAAAGTTTTTCTCCCTTCAGCCTGCGGCTCTCCCCCTGAATGTCATAAAAAATTACAATTTGTTGAAGGTATTGCACCAATGATGCTTCCATCGATAAACAGCTTACAGCATCATCCACAGAAGGAGCAAAACACCTGCTGGAGGAGGACGTCAGCACCTCCTCCGCCGTGGAGGGATGGACACACCCGTCTCAGGCAGAGCAGACAGCAGAGGGCGCTGTGCTGCAGAGTCTGGCGGCGCAGCAGCGCCCCCTCTGGATGACACAGTGAACAGCAGCTCTAACAGAGACGTGCTGCTTTGGTTTCGACGGATCTCGGTTTTAATTTTCCCCTAAATTCATGCCATAAAAACACGTAAAAACCCGACTGAACCCCGAAAGGAAACCCGCCCCCAGAAACGGATCCCTGTGAGGAATGGAGGCAACAGGAGGAAGCGGACGGGCCAGGGCTTCGGCGGGCCGAGGAGCGCCCTGCGAGGACGGGAGGAAAGCCGTGGATGGATCAGAGCTGCTGCACCATGCTGTCTGCCTGGTTGGTGGAGCCGTCCTGCTGCAGCCGCTGCCACTGGAAGGTGGTGCTGAGGGGTCTCACCACATCCTCCTCGCTCTCCTGCTCCTTGGCAAACTCCAGGAACACCTGAGAGACAAAGATGCTGCACCGTGAGGAGGAGCGTTTTATACCCTCCAGATATCGGTGGACAAACATCAAAATACCCGCTTATCAAATTAAATAATAAAAACACCTGATTGATTCTGATTAATTGATCCATCATTGAGTAAAGCTGATTCTCTTGATCGCTCTGTGACCTTTAATCAAACTAGCATTGAGCTAACAGCGCTCCAATGTTTGTTAAGGAGTCACATCATCCTAGTCTGGATCCAGACGCTTCCTCAGCTGTCAGCACGGCAGTGGTAGCATCATGCTGTGTGGTTAGGGTACGGCCCTCAAAGCTTCATGGTTGAAAGCTGCTGTCTGCCACCAAACCAAGCAGGAGCATCAAAGCCCATCTGGTTACCTCCACCCTCCTGCTCAGACGCGGCGTTTCTCCACCTACCTGCTCCAGCGTGGACTGGGAGAAGTTGTACTCCTCAAAGTTGAAGGTTTGTTTGGCTGCAAAAGAAAAGGATGCAGAATGAAAGCAGGTTAGCAGCGGCGCTGCATGCAGGGATGCAGGCAGCAGCTCACCGTTCTCCAGCTGGGAGAAGGACCGGGCCAGCGAGCCGACGTCCTCCATGGGGACCTTATAGACCATCAGGGTGGTGAAGCTGGATAGGAGGCAGCAGCGTGTCAGAGGTTATACAGGAACGTGGATCTATCATTTTATGCTCTTAGAAATAATCAACATATATATAGAAAACAGGGCAAAATCCTCGGTCATCTTTAGTGTCGACAGGCTGCAGCCGTGTCCTGAATTTTCCAGACGTTTTTGCTGAATTTTCCATTTTTCCATTTTCGAACTTTTCTCTGCTTCTTTTCCAAACATACAGGGAAAAATATGCAGAATCAGTTAGATCTCATATCTGACAAAATTGTTTTTATATATATATATTTGAATAAAGCATTTTAAATGCCACAATAATGACATTTAATGAATCTTAATGCCAATAAAGGCCCTAATTTAAAAGAATAATAATAATTGAAGGACTTTAATGACCTGTGGGAACCATGCAGGGATAACAGTGAAGGTTTGGCTGAGGGGGGGAAACCAATTTAAATAGACTTTCTGAGAACAGCACCCAGTCCTGAAACTTTACAGCAGTGTTTCCCAGCCAGGGGTGCGTGTACCCTTAGTGGCCCCCCAGTGCATTGCAAGGGGCACTTAAAGGTGTTAGAAATTGGAGCCTGAGACAAAGCAGACTGCAAGGAATAAACCTGCAAGTGGAGAATATCAGAGTTACACAGAATCTTTCAGTAAGCTCTAACCCCCCCACACACACACACACCCCACACCTAAGTAACTTTCGCGTATATATAAAAGACGTTAAAAAACATGAACAGAAACTCTTTTGCACAACACAGATTTCCACAGAACCGACCTGCTAAGGTGTTTCATAGTAACTGTTTTACCACTAATTGCTCTTTCTGCTGTTTAAACAGCAACTATTTCAAACTGACGGTTGCAGCTTCTCCACAGAAGTTTATCCTGTTTAGAAACTCTGCTAAGTTTCTGCAAGGTCATCTTACACACACCAACAAATATACTGCTTACTTAAAAAGAAAAGATGTAAGTTGAACACAACTTTAACTTCACAGGACATACAAATAATTTGACTCCATTTCTCTGACTTTGCACTCGGTAAGGTTAGTGTGTCCCAGTAGTTATGAGAGCTAGCAGGAAGTGCCCTCCAACCCTCAAAATGATCCATTGGGTTGGATGGAGGTTGGATGTTCAGGGGTTGGATGTTCAGGGGTTGGATGTTCAGGGGTTGGATGTTCAGGGGTTGGATGTTCAGAGGTTGGATGTTCAGAGGTTGGATGTTCAGGGGTTGGATGTTCAGAGGTTGGATGTTCAGAGGTTGGATGTTCAGGGGTTGGATGTTCAGGGGTTGGATGTTCAGGGGTTGGATGTTCAGAGGTTGGATGTTCAGAGGTTGGATGTTCAGGGGTTGGATGTTCAGAGGTTGGATGTTCAGGGGTTGGATGTTCAGGGGTTGGATGTTCAGGGGTTGGATGTTCAGGGGTTGGATGTTCAGAGGTTGGATGTTCAGGGGTTGGATGTTCAGGGGTTGGATGTTCAGAGGTTGGATGTTCAGAGGTTGGATGTTCAGAGGTTGGATGTTCAGGGGTTGGATGTTCAGAGGTTGGATGTTCAGGGGTTGGATGTTCAGGGGTTGGATGTTCAGAGGTTGGATGTTCAGGGGTTGGATGTTCAGAGGTTGGATGTTCAGGGGTTGGATGTTCAGGGGTTGGATGTTCAGAGGTTGGATGTTCAGGGGTTGGATGTTCAGAGGTTGGATGTTCAGAGGTTGGATGTTCAGAGGTTGGATGTTCAGGGGTTGGATGTTCAGAGGTTGGATGTTCAGAGGTTGGATGTTCAGAGGTTGGATGTTCAGAGGTTGGATGTTCAGAGGTTGGATGTTCAGGGGTTGGATGTTCAGAGGTTGGATGTTCAGGGGTTGAATGTTCAGAGGTTGGATGTTCAGAGGTTGGATGTTCAGGGGTTGGATGTTCAGAGGTTGGATGTTCAGGGGTTGGATGTTCAGGGGTTGGATGTTCAGGGGTTGGATGTTCAGAGGTTGGATGTTCAGGGGTTGGATGTTCAGAGGTTGGATGTTCAGGGGTTGGATGTTCAGAGGTTGGATGTTCAGAGGTTGGATGTTCAGAGGTTGGATGTTCAGAGGTTGGATGTTCAGGGGTTGGATGTTCAGGGGTTGGATGTTCAGAGGTTGGATGTTCAGGGGTTGGATGTTCAGAGGTTGGATGTTCAGAGGTTGGATGTTCAGAGGTTGGATGTTCAGGGGTTGGATGTTCAGGGGTTGGATGTTCAGAGGTTGGATGTTCAGGGGTTGGATGTTCAGAGGTTGGATGTTCAGGGGTTGGATGTTCAGAGGTTGGATGTTCAGGGGTTGGATGTTCAGGGGTTGGATGTTCAGAGGTTGGATGTTCAGGGGTTGGATGTTCAGAGGTTGGATGTTCAGAGGTTGGATGTTCAGGGGTTGGATGTTCAGGGGTTGGATGTTCAGAGGTTGGATGTTTAGAGGTTGGATGTTTAGGGGTTGGTTGGAGGTTGGATGTTCAGGGGTTGGTTGGATGTTCAGGGGTTGGATGTTCAGAGGTTGGATGTTCAGGGGTTGGTTGGAGGTTGGATGTTCAGGGGTTGGTTGGATGTTCAGGGGTTGGATGTTCAGAGGTTGGATGTTCAGGGGTTGGATGGAGGTTGGATGTTCAGAGGTTGGATGTTCAGGGGTTGGATGTTCAGAGGTTGGATGTTCAGAGGTTGGATGTTCAGGGGTTGGATGGAGGTTGGATGTTCAGAGGTTGGATGTTCAGAGGTTGGATGTTCAGGGGTTGGATGGAGGTTGGATGTTCAGGGGTTGGATGTTCAGAGGTTGGATGTTCAGGGGTTGGATGTTCAGAGGTTGGATGTTCAGAGGTTGGATGTTCAGAGGTTGGATGTTCAGGGGTTGGATGGAGGTTGGATGTTCAGAGGTTGGATGTTCAGAGGTTGGATGTTCAGGGGTTGGATGGAGGTTGGATGTTCAGGGGTTGGATGTTCAGAGGTTGGATGTTCAGGGGTTGGATGTTCAGGGGTTGGATGTTCAGAGGTTGGATGTTCAGAGGTTGGATGTTCAGGGGTTGGATGGAGGTTGGATGTTCAGAGGTTGGATGTTCAGAGGTTGGATGTTCAGGGGTTGGATGGAGGTTGGATGTTCAGGGGTTGGATGTTCAGAGGTTGGATGTTCAGAGGTTGGATGTTCAGGGGTTGGATGTTCAGAGGTTGGATGTTCAGAGGTTGGATGTTCAGGGGTTGGATGGAGGTTGGATGTTCAGAGGTTGGATGTTCAGAGGTTGGATGTTCAGGGGTTGGATGGAGGTTGGATGTTCAGGGGTTGGATGGAGGTTGGATGTTCAGGGGTTGGATGGAGGTTGGATGTTCAGAGGTTGGATGTTCAGGGGTTGGATGGAGGTTGGATGTTCAGGGGTTGGATGGAGGTTGGATGTTCAGGGGTTGGATGTTCAGGGGTTGGATGGAGGTTGGATGTTCAGGGGTTGGATGGAGGTTGGATGTTCAGGGGTTGGATGGAGGTTGGATGTTCAGGGGTTGGATGGAGGTTGGATGTTCAGAGGTTGGATGTTCAGGGGTTGGATGGAGGTTGGATGTTCAGGGGTTGGATGGAGGTTGGATGTTCAGGGGTTGGATGGAGGTTGGATGTTCAGGGGTTGGATGTTCAGGGGTTGGATGGAGGTTGGATGTTCAGGGGTTGGATGGAGGTTGGATGTTCAGGGGTTGGATGGAGGTTGGATGTTCAGAGGTTGGATGTTCAGGGGTTGGATGGAGGTTGGATGTTCAGGGGTTGGATGGAGGTTGGATGTTCAGGGGTTGGATGTTCAGGGGTTGGATGGAGGTTGGATGTTCAGGGGTTGGATGGAGGTTGGATGTTCAGGGGTTGGATGGAGGTAGGATGTTCAGGGGTTGGATGGAGGTTGGATGTTCAGGGGTTGGATGGAGGTTGGATGTTCAGAGGTTGGATGTTCAGGGGTTGGATGGAGGTTGGATGTTCAGGGGTTGGATGGAGGTTGGATGTTCAGGGGTTGGATGTTCAGGGGTTGGATGGAGGTTGGATGTTCAGGGGTTGGATGGAGGTTGGATGTTCAGGGGTTGGATGTTCAGGGGTTGGATGGAGGTTGGATGTTCAGGGGTTGGATGGAGGTTGGATGTTCAGGGGTTGGATGGAGGTTGGATGTTCAGGGGTTGGATGGAGGTTGGATGTTCAGGGGTTGGATGTTCAGGGGTTGGATGGAGGTTGGATGTTCAGGGGTTGGATGGAGGTTGGATGTTCAGAGGTTGGATGTTCAGGGGTTGGATGTTCAGGGGTTGGATGGAGGTTGGATGTTCAGAGGTTGGATGGAGGTTGGATGTTCAGGGGTTGGATGTTCAGGGGTTGGATGGAGGTTGGATGTTCAGAGGTTGGATGGAGGTTGGATGTTCAGGGGTTGGATGGAGGTTGGATGTTCAGGGGTTGGATGTTCAGGGGTTGGATGGAGGTTGGATGTTCAGGGGTTGGATGGAGGTTGGATGTTCAGGGGTTGGATGGAGGTTGGATGTTCAGGGGTTGGATGTTCAGGGGTTGGATGGAGGTTGGATGTTCAGGGGTTGGATGGAGGTTGGATGTTCAGAGGTTGGATGTTCAGGGGTTGGATGTTCAGGGGTTGGATGGAGGTTGGATGTTCAGAGGTTGGATGGAGGTTGGATGTTCAGGGGTTGGATGTTCAGGGGTTGGATGGAGGTTGGATGTTCAGAGGTTGGATGGAGGTTGGATGTTCAGGGGTTGGATGGAGGTTGGATGTTCAGAGGTTGGATGGAGGTTGGATGTTCAGAGGTTGGATGGAGGTTGGATGTTCAGGGGTTGGATGTTCAGGCAGCATCTTTATGTTGTTTTTTTATTTGGGATGTAAAGAATTAATTGAAGACAAGATGCTTAAAGGGAAACACGAGTCCAAAAAGGTTGGGAACCACAGTCCTACAGTTACCTCTCCTGTCGGGCGGCGTGGGGGAAGATTCGGAGGATCTCCTGGTGCAGCAGCGCCTCCTGCTGGAGTCCCGTCAGCTCCTCCCTCAGCTTCACCTCCAGACTGTAGCCCTGGCCGAATTTGGCCTTCAGATGCTGGATGGAGCCGATGCATCTGATTGGAGAGAAACAGTTAAGCTGCAGGAACCTGGAGGCCAGAAGTCCTCTGGAATCTGGTGGGAAAATCCCAAAGGAGAAAAAACCTGAGCTGGCCGGAGACCATGATGGCAACCCGGTCGCACACGGCCTCAGCCTCCTCCATGTAGTGTGTGGTGAGGATAGCTCCTCGCTGGTGGTTCCTGAATGCAGCACGCATGGCCCTCCTGCACAGAGACAGGCTGTGTTTTCAAACCAAACGTTTAGCAGAAGGTCTCCAGCTCTGAGCTCCTCAGCATCACAGAGCAGAGGGACGTCTGAGGCTCACCACATCCGCTGCTTGGACTTGGGATCCATTCCTGACGACGGCTCGTCCAGCAGGACAATCTGCGGGTTTCCGATCATGCTCAGAGCGAAGCACAGCTGGAAGCACATGGAGCAGGGCTGCAGGAGCGGCTCTAACACCAAGCATGGATCTGATCATCAGAGCTCTTCTCACCTTCCGTTTCAGTCCTGCAGAGAGACTCTTTGCCGGTTTATCTAGATGCTCCTTCAGCTCCAACGCATTAGACACTCTGGAAAAAAATAAATAAATTATGCAGATTTTTCAGGAAAGCATTCAACATCGTAATAAAAACATGCAGCTAATTAACAGATGTTTTAGTTTCTCTTTGGAAATGCCGCCATCTTTCTGTGATTTTACTCCTAGGAGGTTGCAGAGCCGCTGCAGGTTCAGGGTTCCTGCAGCATAAAGTTCAATTCAAGTCTTTAACGCTTTATATATGGAGTCAGAATATGCAGAAGTTAGGCCGTCGTAGGACAGAAGCTCTGGATTCGTTATTAATAGTCTATGTATATAGAGAGAAATCAGCAGAGGATGGTAATCTGGATGAACTGACTGCACAGACCATGTTTTCAGGAGGACTTTCTCACTTCAACATAGATTCTAACTACTTTCTACCCGCTGATCACAGCTAATATAGCCGCCATTGTTCCAGGGAAAGAAAGGATAGGGTAGCTCCGCCCACCGCGCATCAGAGCCGCGTTACCACCGTGCAGCTAGAGCAGCAGAGAACTAAACTGGTAGAAGCATCAGAAATGAAGCAGCACGCGTGTTTTAGCTGCTCCTGCTGCTTTGGTGTGAACGTAGCTTTAGACATGAGCATCCAGCGAATGCAGCGTTTACTGCGTTTTTTCCACGGATGACCTCCAGTTTTATAGACTGACAGTCGGAGAAAAATAAAACGTCTTTGTTCTGCTTTGCATATCTGCTGCACCCTGACATTAGCTTAGCATCATCGTCATAAATAAGCCATTCTCTTCTACAGCTTTCTCAATAAACGTTCTGTTTTTCCTGGGGGCTGTATATCCTCGCTCCTCCTCCTTATAGAAGGCCTGGATGCTCCAACTAGAAACTATATAAAGTTGCTGTTGAATGACAGGGTGTTGGGGGCGGGCTCTCTGTACCTATCGACGTGTGAGGATCGAAGGGACCAGAGAATGCAGGGAGAACTGGGGCGAGGATTTCACTCCAGTTCGCTCACAACGTCAATTAAAAATGTTGGATTATAACATTTTTAAAATAACATTTTATTTGATTTAAGTGTGAGTTCTTGGACATGTTTGACCGCAGGTGCCAGCAGCGCTGAATGTGAGGAGGAGGAGGAAATGCCTGCGCTGTCGCAGATGGAAGTGGATGAGGTCACAGCCAATGCAGAAAACCTGATCCATTAGAGATGCTCTATAGATCTACTTCAGCTGGAGATAAACGATGCCGAGACGAGGATTACATATTGTGGGATAAAATATCATAAAAACATAAACTATACTGAACAATGAGTGGGTTTAAATAAAGTGAAGGTTGTTGGTAAGAGCTTGTTTTATAAAATGGATCACATACATGCTTTATAACTATTATCTCATTTGCAATGAGATGAGAAGTGACCTTTTTTAATGCCAGTTCAATAAGACGATCCACGTGTTTCGGTCACATCATTAAATCAAACGCCGTGTGTCGCAGCGCCCCGGCAGAGTTACAGGAAGGAAAAAGGTCAGAAAACGCCTTCTGCTGAACATCTGAGTGAGCGTGGAGCGATTTCGCCGCAGCGGCAGGAAAATTAAAGTGAGCGCGGAACGGATTTTGAGCGAAGCGTCCTGGAGAAACTCTGAGCGGCGGAGCTAAGCGAACATCCTGCTGAGCGGGGAGCGGGAAATTTGTTCACATGCTGTGGAAGGGACAGATGGGAGACTTACCAAAATAAAAGAACGGACGCGACTGAAGCGCAGCTGTGGTTCAAACAGGCGAACGGCGCTCTGGAATTAACTCGCCAGGTAAAACATTTGCTGATTGTTAATTAAAGACCCGGGTTACAGCGAGCTGTTCGTTAAATTAAATATTTTAATGTTGGATATGGATTACAAAATTAAAATCCTATTTATGAAACAATTTAAAGACCTTTGAAAGACTGATTTCAGACATTTTAATACCAGTTAAGACTTTCTATTGAAGAATTTGAAGCTTTTTAAGGATCTGATTGTGATTGCTTCAGTCTGAGCGGCGGTGGCGGAGCTGATGACTGACCGTTTGATGATGCCCGGGACCTCGTGGCCCTTCAGCCCTTTAATGGCGGCGTAGATCTCCAGGTGTTCCTGCAGGGTGATCCGGGGCCACAGAGGGTTGACCTGGGGACAGTAGCCCACATGGTCCAGAGGATCCTCCAGCGGACTGAAGTCTGTGCCGTAGTCTCCCATCAGGATCTGGACCCAGAGAGAAGACATTAGCTTTCCGCTGCTTCAGGCCTTTTCTAGCGTCCAGGCGGAGTCTCAGCGCACCCGGCCGGCCGTGGGGTCCGTGTCGCCTGACAGCATGTGCATGACCGTGGTCTTCCCTGCTCCGTTTGGGCCCAGCAGTCCCAGAACTTCCCCTGAGGAGAACAGCAGCAGGTTGCTGGTTTGAACGCAGCCCACAGCGAAACGTGTTTTCTCATGAGCGTACCTTTGCCAACACAGAAGGAGACGTTCTTAGTGGCCACTTTAGTCTTCTTGGTGAGAGAGAAGCCTTCCTTCTGGCACTGGAACTCCTTTCTCAGGTTACTAACGACCACCACCGGTTTCTGGAAGACGGGAATTATTCACTCCTTCATTTTCAACCTGTCAGCTCTTATTCTGAAGGTCCCTCACCTCCTCACAGGCCTGACAGGTTAGCGCCTCCTTCACTCTGGCCTTCTCCATGCGAACGTCCTCATCCTCGTTGAGCCCTTCCTCTGAGCCGCGCTCCGGTTTGGGCTTCGGTTGCGATGAGATCCTGTCAAAGTTCAGGAGTGAACATCAGCGTTCTGACGCTTAAAGCGACGGAGCGGGGAATGTGATGACCACCTGCACAGCTGGTCGCTCTTCATCGCCCGCCCTCCGTACCGGACCTCCAGCCAGCGCAGCAGGAACAGCAGGACGATGCACTGCAGGTAGGGCTGAGAACAAACAGAAGCAGTGCTGAAAGCAGAAGGCGTCTCTACCTGTTCACACCTCAGAGACCAGAGAAGGAAAGACTTACAGCCACAACGGAAATGAGCAGACTTTTCCACAGGAAGTTCTCCTCATACAGAATGGGAAGGAACGTTGCCTGGAAAAGGAAAAGTCCAGCAATGAAGCAAACCCGCTAAATGGGAATTTCTTTTTTTTTTGCATCCAGACGTTAATTAAGGCCCCAGCAAATGAGATCTTTAGTAAAACAGTGATATTCCTGATCATTCCAATTCTAGTTAGAGTGGCTCAGGTTATCCTGATCTATCTCTATAGTTCTGCTGCTATAGGCTTAGACTGCTGGAGGACATAGGGACCCCTTTTTCATCATTCTGCTTCATTCTATCTCTATTCTCCCACTCTGCAGAATCTGTTAGTTCAATCTCTAACGTTCTGCTCTCTCTGCTTTTTCTCATAGTAGCTTCATCTGGTCTGTTCCTGTTTGGCTGTGACTCCATCCTGGAGAGAAATATCAGCTGCTGCCATCTACACCTTTGTTTCTAGATGTTGGAGCTTGGCCTGTTTTCCAGTGTAGTCCTGTTTCTCTGACTGTGACTAACTGGATGTGCTCTCTTCATCCTCTGACATGGGAGCTGGCTCGGAGCTCGTCTGCCTGGCTGTGTGTTTCCTGGACGGGGCCGCCTGTGGAGCTGGTTGCCTTTTGTATCTATGCTTCTTTTTCTATGTCTGCTTCTGTCTCCTTGAACCCCAGTGGGCCTCAGCAGATGGCCGCTCACACTGAGCCTGGTTCTGCTGGAGGTTTCTTCCTGTTCAAAGGGAGTTTTTCCTCTCCACTGTCGCTACAAGCATGCTTAGTGTGAGGGATTGCTGAAGAGTCAATGAGTCGATGCAATCAGCTGGTTTTCCTTAGATAGAAAACTTTGAATCAATCTGACTGGATGATCTGGTGAACTGGAAAGTGACCTGAGATGACATGATGTGAATTGGAGCTATAGAAATAAACTGAATAGAATTGAAATGATTAATCAAGGTCTGTGCTCTGACCCCGCCCCTCACATGGCTGATTTGTAATGTTTCAGCAAAGACGGCGGCCATGTTTTCCGCTCCCACCTTGGTGATGCAGCTGAGGCAGCCCATCAGAGGGTAGAGGGGGTTCAACAGGCACAGAACGTTGTGCAGCGTTCTGGCCATTTCAGGGAGTTCCACCAGAAAGGACAGCTGGACGATGGAGGCCGACACCACGCACACCTGAGGCAGAAACCATCTGCTAACACAAAGCTACACACAGCAGCAGGGAGCAGGAGCCAACATTCGTGTTCTTCTAGCCTCACCATCATGGAGATGAACGAGAAGAAGTCTCTGTTGCTCTGAACTCGTGTGAAACTGAAGGAAACCACGTAGGTGAAGAGGATCATGGCCGGGCCGAAGCCAATGGTGCAGAGGACCTGAGAGAGAGGGAGGGGTTAATCAGTCCTCCTGCATGGGGAGCAGGGTCAGATGGTACTGATGCCGGTGGCACCGACCACGGCTGTGAGGTTGCTGGTTGTGGGCAGGTTTGCAGAGTGGAAGGAGAAGAGGATGAGGCTCATGGAGGACAGGATGAGGTAGTAGAAGGGGACGTCCACGGCCGCCTGGCCGCACCAGTAGGCTGAAGGCAGCAGGCCGGAGATCCGCAGCGTTGAGCGGCACTTTATCTGAGGGGAGGACAAATGAAGGCTGTGCAGAAACAGAAAGGCTGAAACATTTCAGAGCTTCTGGAGGAACCAGCAGAGGGCAGCGCTGAGTCACTAAAAAACAGCAGAACTTCAACCTCTGCTGGGTTATGCTACGTTCACACCAAACGCGCTTTCAGCATCAATAAAGCTCCTGCTGCTTCATCTCTGATCCTCATTAAGGTCAGACGTCCAGTAAAGTGAGTCCAGATGCTTCTGCTGCTCCGGTGTTCGATGCCAGAGAGCAGCTTTGCTATATTAGCTGTGATCAGCGGGTAAAAAGTAGTTCTATGTTGAAGAATCTATGTTGAAGTGAGAAAGTCCTCCTGAAAACATGGTCTGTGCAGTCAGTTCATCCAGATTACCATCCTGCCTTCAAAGATTATTTCTCTGTGGGAGCCGCTCAGACCCCCACATACCGGCGCTGCGCTGTCACTGGGAATCCCCAGCAGCAGCTGCCTCAGGCCCGCTCCCCTCTTGGGGGTTTTCCCCTCCTGTTGGTGGCGGCTGGAAGTAGATGTTAGCGTTTTTCAGGTCTGTGCTACAAACTGTTAGCCTCGTGAGACCATCCTGATCTCGCAAGCTTTCAAGGTTTCACTCGCAGATCAGTCTGGAGACTCTCTGTTAAAGAAAATTTGGAGCCGTTCACCAAACGAACGTCCAATCAGCTTTGGCTCTGAGGCGGGTTGAGGTGTGACGCAACGAGAAGCGCGACAGTTCAGTCTAAAGAACATGGCGGCTTCAGCCAATGAAACTAGCGTTAGCGTGGCTATCGAGCAAGTTTCATCGGAATTACAGAGTATTTCTTCACTGAAAGAAGAGCAAAACACTGCTCTGGAGGCTTTTCTCAGAGGAAAAGATGTTTCTGCTCTTCTCCTGACTGGTTTCGCCAAGAGTTTGATCTATCAATTGGCTCCTCTTCGTCGTCGCTCTGTTAGTACGTCATATGCTTCGTTGATCTGATTGGTTTATTTGGCCCGTCTATCACCAACATAGGCCAATCAGCTAACCAGTATTTTCGCCCCTTCCCAAAATTACTTCAACGGAAGGTTTCCAGATGGATATGCGGAGCAAATCCATCTGGCGGAGTCAGGTTAACAAACTGCAGGCAGCAGGATAATAAAAGCCAACATATTCTGCCGGCAGGTTTCTACATTTGAAGTTAATTTAGGCGTTAATAAACTGTTTCAGAGGAGTGATCATAGCGCTCTGCATCAGCAGGGCTGCGTCTGACTCCCTGCCAGCTCCCAGATCAGCTGCTCTCATTGGTTGATGCAGCGCGTCCAGCAGCTAAAGTTCAATGTTTCCAGCTCCAGCAGCTGCTGCTTCTGAAGCACCTCAGATGCTCATGAGGCGCTGCTCCTGCTGTAGGACCTTTGATGCACCTTGATGCGCGTCAATCAATGACTTTGACAGTAAAATGGCTGCTTCTGCTGCTCAAAGTGCGTTCGGTGTTAATGTAGCATTAGCCTCACTTTTCCTTCCTGGCTGCAGAACAGAAACTTTCTACCAGCAGGAAGTCACCATAACTGCAGGGGGGGGCAAGCGATTACCTCACGATCCCGGGTGTGATCCATTGCAAAATACGCCGGCATTCCGGCCGCCAGCATCCCCAGCATGATGGCCTCTATGTAGACCAGAGCGTAGGACGTGATGTCCGGGATTTGCTGCAGGAAGGAAGCGTTCAGTCACGTATTAAAGCCTCAGATCATCACTCTGCTGGAGACTCACATAATCAAAGGGTTTGGTCCAGGTCCGGATCTGGCCGGTTCCGTTCAGGCCTCTGAGGAGGGCGTTGCTCAGGACGTTGGCGGCCATGGGCAGCGAGTGAACGGTGGTGCTGTTGAAAGCGATGCTGTAGCTGAAACCCTTTGAGACGCAGCAGACGGAGCTCAGTCAGAGGAAACCTTCCTGCATGGAGCTGCCAGTGATTAGACCACAGCTACTCACCTTACTGGACCCGGAGACCTCCACGGCGGCGCTGTGCGGCGCCGCAGCCATGTAGTCGGTCTGCTTCATCAACTCCACCTTGATATCCTGGGATTCCAAGTTGTGGATGAAGTCAGAAATATCAGAGTCTGTTGGAGAAAGAAAATAGCATCGTTACCCAACAGTTCAGGCATCTTTGAACTTCAGCCCTTCAGCTGGTCGCTCACCGGTCGAGTTCTTGACCAGGAGGCTGGTGACGTATCTGTGAGGCGCCTCGTTCTTTTTCAGCAGGTAGATGGGCTGAAACTCCCGCTCCTGTGAGCGGATATGGATGTTTCCGCTCACCAGCGACACGACCAGAACCGCAGAGAAGAAGAGCAGGAAGAGAACCAGGCTGAAAGACAGGAAAACTCCGTCACTGTCTCTGGATGAACTCTGACCTTAACCAGTCACCGGAGCGTTTCCTGTCAGCTAACGGCTCCCCTCCGCACGCCATCTCCTCACGTGTAAAGGCAGGCCTTCCACTCCCGCCGCACGTTGAGCATGTGCAGCCAGGCCACAGCGCTGAACTGCTGCCTCCACAGAGCGTGACCCGTCACCACGTCCGACTTGCCGTCTGAGAAGGTGAGCAGCCGCTGGTCGGTGTCGTCCACAGACAACGCGTCGCCGTCGTCCTCCGCCGGCTCCCGGTGGAACACGCTGTAGTCTGAAAGAGGACGCCGTTTTAATCAGCGGAAGCGCTCATGTCTGAAGAACTGCGGCGCCGCTCACTGACCGGCCTGATCCACTTCAGCCTCCGACTCCAGGCGCAGGAAAACATCTTCCAGCGTTGTCATGGAAACGCCGTAGTTCTTAATCCCCAGCTGCGGCTGAGAGTCGAGCTCTGAGAACAGGCCTGGGGAGAACGGATCGGAAACATTAACCGAGCGTCCGGCCGGGTCGGAGGCGGCGCGGTGAGAAGCGAGTCGCACCTGGAAAGGTGTTGAGGCCCTCGATGGGCAGCGTGAAGGTGAGCTCAGCGTCATGCTGCCTGCAGAGCGTCGCTTTGGGAACGTGCTGCTTTACCAACGACGCCACCTTCTCTGCATCGCAGCCCTCAGCGATGGACATCCTGCAGAGGAGGAGAACGCACGGGGCGGACTGAGGCTCGCTGCTCAGGCCTCATGCTGACCCCCCACCCCCCCACCTACCTGAGGTGATATCCAACGCCACACTTGATCTTCAGGTACAGAGACGAGCCGACGCACTTCAGCTGCCCCTGAGAGATCACAGCTTTACGATCTGAAATCAAACAACACATTTGACCTTTGACCTTTCAGGCTGGTCACTGAAAACTTTCTTAATGGTTCACTTTTAATGAGGGTTGAAAAATCACATCTGAACACAGAGAAACAACATCTGCAGCCTTCTCCCTCCAGCCCCTAGGTGGCAGTAAAACGCTTCAGCTGGGTTTTCTGTGGGGATGTGTGCCACTGATTGCCCGAAAAAAGTGAAGCCACCATCCGCCATGTTGGTACTCCCCACTCCCATGGAGACGCGCAGTAAAAATCTCTACCTGTGGAGCATCTGGCTGCTAAAACAAGCAGTTAGCCGACTGTAGGAAGACGTTCCACAGGTGATTTCACAGTCAGCGCGCGCAAACATGCTTTTATGTAGTTTATTCAAATGATCAGATTCTTGTAACTACTTAAAAGGTGGCGTTTGCCTTTCTTTGGTACTGCAGCAACTTTTCAAAGGGTCCAATTAGTATCGGTTTGTCTTTTTATGAGGTAAAAACTGCCAAATTAGATTGGTTGAACACATAACTTCCAACCGTTTTAAAACTATTAAAACTATGTGGAAAAAGTATTATTTTTGAATAAAATTACTAAAACCTTTCATTTTGCTCATCATTTGTATTTTCACTGTCTGCTTGAGCTTATTTCAGTAAAATGCCTGAAAACACTGAACATGAAAAGATTTTTCTCTTCTAAGACATGTAACTGGAACTTAAATAAAAAATAAAAACAATGCAAACCTCACAGATGATATTGCTGACTGTAGTTCTGCACCAGTATGAAGCTCCATGAACTGTGAGGTTCAATTGGCCAATCACTGATCTCTAATTATTCATTGACCTTGCTGATTGCCCGTCGGTAGAACCGGGTTCAACTGAAGCTAAATAGATGATTAACATGGATTGATGACATTTTATAGTAATTACATATTGCATATAATTTTAGGATTATACATAATAACTGAATTATAAGCACATGTAGTATTTTCTATTTGCAGATTATGCATGAATGATGCCATACACCAGGGGTCTTCAACGTTTTCCAGGCTAAGGACCCCAAACTGATGGTGAGATGGAGCGGGGACCCCCTAATTTTATATATTGTATGAAATTGTGTTCTATTAAACTGGTTCTATAGTCACTCTATTACAGATGGAATCATGTAATGAAAGTATTTCTGAGTCCTGGTTGATGGGACAGGTGTTGTGAATAGGGTGGCCAGATGTCCGGCTTTAGGGCGGACAGTCCGGATTTTCATTGCACTGTCCGGCGTCCGGCGCCGCATCCAGCCGGACGTGTATTTGCCCTCCTTTACACCCAGATTCCACATACTCTGTCAGTGCTCCGCTCCGCTCAAGTACGTCGTGCGAAGTACTTGTCTGTCATGTAAATCAATGAGAGCTGTTCCACATCCTCCGCTACTCCTCCGCACGTCTCTGTCCACGTACGTCTTCTCCGTCTTTCACCGTCAAAATACGGAACTGAGCTCTTTTTGTCTCCGCTCCCGTCAGTCCAGATCAAGACCCGCAATTGCAATCGCACCAAACAGGATAAAGAATGTAGTGAAGACCCGGTTTGTCAAATTAAATTATAGTAAAAACAGGTCGGTTACTAGAAATTAGAGCATAGTTCGTATATATTCCCAAAATTAAGAGCAATTAATTAAATAACTGGATGCAGACTATTGGTGCTTCAACAGACCAAAAAATTCTTATTGCAGGAATGGATGAAGAGATGATGAGTTTGGAAGCGGAGAACAAACATAGTTCATACAAACTATGAATGATCCTGTTTATTCCTGTTACAAAAATCCACAGCAGAAAGAGAAAATATTTGGGCAGAAACTGAACATCTGCTGGATGATGATGGGGATTTTTTTTAATATGTCATATTAAATTAAACGTTCACAGGGTTTATACCGGAATGAGGAACTCTAATTTAATGCTCTTTTAATGCTATTAGAAATAATTTTAATTTCATCAACAAGTATCATGTACACATTAGTATACATGAAATAAGGAGCTGTAAGCACAGTTCCATGACTCAAGTTTGTGTATATATATCTATATATATACTATATATATATATAGATATACAGTATATATATATATATATATAGATAGATAGATAGATAGATAGATAGATAGATAGATAACATGGTGAAATCATCTTTACTCTCGACAGGCTGCAGCCATGTCACGAATTCCTCTTTTCCAGCCACTTTTTGACATTTGTATTGTCCTATTCTCTAGCTCTCTCTCCGCCTCAAGCTTCTTTTCCAAACAACTGCTTTATGATCAATTGCAGCAGTTCTGCTCAAATTAATCGTGTCAAAATAAGTCACTTTTTAAACACCACAATGTATTAAATAAATACAAATGCTGGGAACCAATTCTTTTTTTACATCTCTTTAATATTTTGTTCTATTCAACTACACAAGCATCATCTTTAAACTACTAAGAATTGTACTATAAATGTGACTTTACCCGATTCTTATGTACGCCTTAGTAATTGATATGCCGCACAATGTCCTCCTTTTTGGTGTTATAGAAATGGCCACCCTAGTTGTGAATGAAACGGCGTCCAGCTTGAAAGAGCTCCTGTGTGTCGCTTCTGCCTCCATTTCTCTGTTGGATTCATGTTAATGTGGATTTAAAGACATTTCAATTAGTGGAAAAAATTGCAGGGGGGAATATAAAATAAAGCTTTAGGTTACAGCTGTCCTATACCTGTTTCACCTCGTTTCTCTGGTTCATTTGTCATTTATGTTGAAGACTATCTAAAAATATAAGTCATGTTTTTAGATATTTTATGCGTCAAATCTTGATATTCTTTCTCTGACTTTTTGAAGAACTAAAAAAATCTAGAGTCTATGTTTCTGTTCTTACTATTAAACTGATTGGAACAACATTAACAAAACATTTTTATATAATCTTCTAATTTCCACTCTTTTGTCAGATATTTGACTTATTTTTACTCAGAAACGCAGATCTGCATTGATGACTGAAAGACATCTTCTGCCTCCATTTATCTGTTTACTACAGTGTGTTGAATTCATGTTAATGTGGATTTAAAGACATTTCAATTAGTGGAAAATATTGCAGGGGGGAATATAAGTCTAATTAACCAAAACTTCGCGACCCCCATGCAGTACCTCTGCGGACCCCCTAGGGGTCGCGGACCCCCTGTTGAAGACCTCTGCCATACACTGTTATTCTGTGTCTGGTCATTAGCCTTTAAATCTGGCAAATTTACCATAGAACTAAATTAAAGAAGCAGTTTAATGATAATTACACAGAGCTTCAGTTTCTACACCAGCAATATATATATATATATATATATATATATATATATATATATATATATATATATATATATATATATATATATATATATATATATATATATATATATTCTGACATGCTGCTATATCTGTGTGCATTAAATGAACGTGGAGAATCTAAGCTTTCCAACGATGTCTAACATGTTTATATTGGTAAAGATTTTACCGGAGGAATTTATGCATTCTGAGTTATTAGTTGTACTGAACAAAAGAGGCTGAATTCTACTGAATACTAATAATAAAAGTGAAACCAGAGGCAGATTCTGATCATTATATTGATTCATTATGTATTTAGCCGACGATTTTATACAAAGCGACTTACAAAGTAGAAATAAGTGTGAACGGTCTTGCTTAAGGACACGCTGGCAGCTCATTATCCACCCGAGTGGGGAGTGGGAACCAGGGCCTCCTGCGAGGGGGACTTACCTACTAGCCTTTAACTGATCTAACTGCAAATGTTTTAACCAACTAGACTGCTTGTTTTTACAGCCAATCTATGCAACTGACTGCAGCTCTACTCCAAACTCCCCATGTTGACTGAATCCTGAGGCTGTTAAGAGTTTACGGGTGAGCTGAACCACTTCCTGAAGCGGTCGCGTGGTATAGTGGGGTAGCGAGGCTTCGGACATCATCGATTATGGCCCCTCCCCTTAATGAAGCAAGCCTCGATACGCGCTTCACGGAAACGCCCCCTCCATCATTATCCGCATCAAAGCCTCGTCTCTTCTACTAACATCACTACCTCAGGGTCATGAAGGCGACCTGGAGGGTTCCTCTGCTCACCTGGAAATACTTTGGTTCAAAGGAAGATCAACACCAGCAGGAACTAGAATCTAGTTACTAGAAACCAGTAAAACTGAACTCTACATTCAACCAGGACTGGTTTTCAAACTGGGAAGTTATCGTTTTGATTGGATATTTTCTACAGCAGGTACGTTTCTACGGAGACCAGAAGTAAACAGGAAGGAAATGTGGTTTAGAAAACAGAAAGAAATGATATAATGCTGATTTTCAGCCCCAGTCAGAGCATTTCTAACGGCTCTCTTTTTAATATTCAGTGTGTAAAATCTCTATTTTATGCAGAAGGTCATGTAATATAAGACCAAAGCAGGGGCTTTGAGTTCTAGCTCAAGTTTCCAAAGGCCCAGACGGCATCAAGCTCAATCAGGCTGAAACCAGGATTCTAATATCAGCATCTGATGGAAACATTTAAAGGATGGATAAACGCTCCTTTCTCTGCTTGTTCTGCCATATTTCCAACAATCAATTCCTTACATGCATTTTAATAAATGTTTATGTCTCAGAGACATTTATGTTAATCAAACAAGCCTGCTGAGCAGATAAATGCTCCATCTTCCAGCTTGCAGATCTCTGCATGCAGCATCTCACCAGCCAGGATGTCGGCCTCGTCCATGTAGTGCGTGGTGAGCACAATGACTCTGCCGGCCTGCCGGCTCTTCAGCAGCGACCACACCTGGTGTCTGGAGCAGGGGTCCATCCCTGCAGTGGGTTCATCCAGGAGCAAAATCTGACAAAGAGACACAAGAAATCCAATAATAACTGAAAGTTTTGGAAGACACGGAATATTTAAAGTATAACTCACCCCAAAACCAGCTTCTCTGCAGGAAGAACTGTATAAACCAGCCTGACAGCTGCTATATTAATATGTTTAACCTTAGTGCTGCCCTCTTGGGGTCAAACAGAGGCTACTGCAGTTGAATTTTCCTATCGGTCCAAATGGTAGTTTCTAGAACAGGCTTTTGAATGTTTACTTCCATTTTAACCAAGCATTTTTAATGTTTTTGGGTGTTTTTTAGGTAGAGATTAAGCTGTTTCTATGTCTGCTTCTGTCTCCTTGAACCCCAGTGGGCCTCAGCAGATGGCCGCTCACACTGAGCCTGGTTCTGCTGGAGGTTTCTTCCTGTTCAAAGGGAGTTTTTCCTCTCCACTGTCGCTACAAGCATGCTTAGTGTGAGGGATTGCTGAAGAGTCAATGAGTCGATGCAATCAGCTGGTTTTCCTTAGATAGAAAACTTTGAATCAATCTGACTGGATGATCTGGTGAACTGGAAAGTGACCTGAGATGACATGATGTGAATTGGAGCTATAGAAATAAACTGAATAGAATTCTGTTAGTTCAGTTTTCACCACATAGATCAGGGGTCTGCAACCTTTCTATCCAAAGAGCCAATTTGTCCTAAAATCGGTTAATTAAAAGTTGCTTAGAGCCACAAAATACTCTTTTAAAGACTTTTTAATTAACCTCTTAAAACCTTAAGTTCCAAAGCCCACAGCTCTGGAACTGTTATAGCTAGAGGTCTGACATTTTCTGCATTTGAGGTTGACATGATGTAGAACAAATATAATACAATTAAACCTGCCTTTTATCAAGAAAGTCTTTATTACTGCTGTTCAAAAAATACCATCATTTCCGAGAATAAAAAACCCCAACTTTGAGTCGTGTTTGATCTGATGCAGGTTGGTCTGTGTTCTACTCCCCCAATTTTAATTTATTTATTAGGAGACTAGCGGGGGTTAGCTTTCAAATAATGTATTGCACATGTAATTTGGGCTTACAGTTCCTAAGTTATTTGCTTTTTCAGTTGGGTATGCAGAATAGGCGAGGATTAGCCAAAATGAGGTGGATGTTAAGAGGTTAAACGCTACCTAATATTTTTGTTACGTTTCTGCGATAGGTAATATCTAAACAACATACAGCTTATTTGTATTTTTAGCTTACATAAATTCTAAGTTAATTAAAAGGAAAATAGCTCTAAAAACATTTCTTTTTTCGTTACATGTCACTCTGTTGTGAAAATTCAATTTAAATATTCTTAATAAAAACCACTAAAGCTTCTGAGCCCCAGTTCATTAGTTGGTTCTAATAGTGTAAATTGGAGCCATTATTATTTTAATTGGGGAGGGTCCAAAGGGCCACATATGGCTCTGGAGCCGCAGGTTACAGACCGCCGCCATAAAGGAAGATAAGGCCGGGCGTACACTGTGCAACTTTTTGCCCTTTTAAGAGCGATTTTCCAGTCGTGCAAGATTTTTCTAATCGGGCCGACTTTCATCCTGATGGTGTATCGTACAGGGGGTACCGGGGGGCGATCAGCCTCTAACGACCACCTCCACATCAGGATTTGATTTTCTCCAAACCGTCGTGGGAAAATCCCTCAGTGGGCAAAGAAGGACTCTTCTTCTTCTTCTCAGATGTAAACCCAGCAGCATGGCGGGGGAGGGGGGGGCAATGAGTAAAATGGAGTTCTTTCTGTCAAACTGACAGACCGTAGTAGCCACGTTAGCTCAGCCATGTCTTTGTCCAAATACGTCGTCTCCTTTTCTTTTTAGGGCTTTCAGCATAAAATAACACAAATATCCAAGGCAGCGCGTTTCACTCTAGTGAGCTTCCGGATAGACGAGTCCGAGTAGCGCCATCTCACCGCGGAGCTGAGTCCCACCTGGTTTTTGGTCGTGCAGTGTGAGCAGGTAGATCGCATCAGAGCGTCGGGTCGCACAGTGAGAAGAAACATCGTACGTATGAAACCCTGCAGTTTCGTCGTAGTTGCGAGCCACAATGGAAAAAAATCGCACAGTGCACAAGCTTGGTACCTTAGGATCTCCCAGGATGGCGATCCCCACTGAGAGCTTCCTCTTCTGGCCTCCGCTCAGACTCTTCGCCTGAGCCGTCATGATTTTCTCCAAGTCCAAGTCCTTCAGGACTCTGGTGACCTGTCAGTAACGAAGATTCATTTCTGAACGTCACAGAACGCTCCTGAATCAGGGAACTTAAAATAAAAGCAGTTGAGTAAAAACAGCAGAAAATGGCGGCCGGTACCTCAGCGGGGACGTCTGCAGGCGGGATCCCCTTGATGGCAGCAAATATCTTGAGGTGCTCCTCCACCGTCAGCACATCAAAGATGATGTTGAACTGAGGGCAGATTCCCACCAGCTGCTTCATCTCTGAGCCCTCTGCAATGTCCGCCACGGGGGAGCCGTATATGGCCGCCGAGCCGCTGGTGGGGGGGCACATACCGCACAGGATGTTCATCAGAGTGGACTTTCCTGCGCCGCTGTGTCCCAGCAGAGCTGTGATCTGACCCTCATAGATATCGAAGGTCAGGCCTGAGGGAGGAAAGCAGCAGAGCATCAGCAGACGAACCGCCGGACGTGGCGAGCTTCAGACGCCACGGCTCACCTCTCAGAGCCTCCATGCTTTTCTCCTTGTCTTTGTAAACCTTCCGGATGTTACTGATCCTGTCGGAGCAACAGAGGTTCAGTAAAAGGTGTTAGCAGAGATTTCAGAGAAAGATTAGCCAAAACACATCAGACCAGAGTTCCCACAGCATGAGGCCAGTTAAAATCAGGACTTTTTAAGACTTTTTAAGGCCAATTAAAAGAAATATTTAAAACTGACTTTACAATAAACACTAGAAAAACCTGTCAGCGACAAATTTACCCCAAATGTTTATTTGAACATTAACCATTAGTTTTGGATTTTCCAAGTATTTCCCTGATATAAAGCAGGAATCCTCAGAGTGGGACCTGGAGCGCCGCTGCCTGCAGGTTTTACTGGTTTCTCTGCTTCAGCACAGCTTTTAAAACAATGTGAACCAGGAAGATCAGACAGATCGTCTCTTTTAAATTGAACCTTTTCCCTCAGATGTAGTTTTTTTATCTTACTTTCAGATGAACTCCAGTATATCTCCCATATAAGAAAGACTGAGCTGTTGTGAAGCAGATGTTAGCTGGATGCTAGCAGGACCTGTTTGTTTCTGAGCCGCTTTCTAAACCTTCCTAACGTGTAGAGGTGGAATATTACCGGATGGCTTCTTTCCCTCGGAACTCCGGGGAGACGGGCTCCACGTTCTCATCTCCAACTGGAGCGCCGTTGGCCTCAGCATCGAACACGGAGCTCACTTCAACGTAGCGCTTCCTGTGTTTGGACCAATAACGCGGCTTCAGGAAGTAGAGCATGGACCTCTTAATCCCGAACTCACCTGAACATCAGACACATGATTTCAGTGAATTTATGCTCCTAAAAGCAGAGGCAGCGTGTTCAGCTGGTAGCTAATCTCCTTCAGGCAGATTAAAAACTGAATTATTAAATATTTCTTTCCCTTTCAAAATGCTGCAGACTTTATTACCCAAACCTCAGCTTTTTTCTGACAGTTTAGATCAATTCTGGACCTTTAAATGGAAACCAGTCCCTGAAACGGACCAGAATGTCTGAACTCCTTCTGTCCAGGGCTGCAACTAACCATTATTTAGCAAATCCATTATTTTCTGATTAACTGATCAATAATCAGATAGAAAAAAACATTCATTAAAGAAGATTTTTTACTAAATTAAACCAGGTGAAACTAAAACTTTAACACTTTAATTAAATGCAAAATGTTTACATTTTGTTTTACAATCTTGGTATAATTCCTGCTCTAAGTAAGTTTCTCTCTCAGCTAAAGGAATATTTTACACTCTCTATTCTCCGGTTAACCTTTAATCAATGACTGAATTAGTTTATAATTATTTCAACAAACCTGTAAATAAAATAGAACATATCTGACATCAAGTTAAATTAAATAAACACAGATCGTCATCTCTGAATCCATTTCTGCTGCGTTTTATTGGGATGAATTCATGTCTGTCGTTTCTCTTCTCGTTGCTAAAATTAGTCCCAGATATTAAAACTCAGAAGTAGGGATGCACCATATTGGGATTTTGGCCGATATCCGATATTTTAAAACGATAACCGATATCGATACCGATGTTAAAGCTGGACAAAAATAAGTAGTCATTGAAAATAGCAGTTTTGTTATCCATTTCTGACACTTTGAAAAATAATAAACTCAAATATATTTTCATATGCTGATATCAAATAGATTTTTAAAAACGCGGTATCAATCTATTTTACTTTCAAAATCTCGTGAAATGTCATCGTTCTGTTACAAACTCTCGTGATATTTTGCAAATTCTTGTGAGATTTTGTTAGTAAAATAGATCGATACCGCGTCAATATATCAACGTATAAAAATATGGCAACATTTGGTGAATTTTCGGGGGATTTCGTAGCATAACGATGACATATAGCAATATTTCATTAGTAAAAGAGATTGATATGGTGTTTTTAAATGGCAATATATCAGCATATGAAGATATTGGGATATTTTAATGGATCAATATTTTTTCCTTTAGAAGTTTTTAAGTCTGTAAAAAAGAAGTTTTTGAGGAAGAAGAAGAAGAAGTATTTCTTTTTTTCTTTTTTTCTTTTTTTTGACTTTAGAAACTCAGAAGCTGATCAAATATCGGGTTAAATATCGGTGGGGTGGCCGATGTCCGATATTCAGTTTTAAGGCTGATACCGATAGGGGGCCGATTATATCGTGCATCCCTACTCCGAATCTTTAACCGTGAACATAAACCATCATTTCCCAGTGAAACATAAAGTGTCTTCAATGTTTACTTTCAGGTTTTTATAGTTGGCCTTTGCCTTTGAGATTCTGGATGGTTCTGGATTCCTGACGTTGTGAACCAGTCTGTGGATGAACCCTTCCTCTTCCTCTTCCTCTAACGTTACTGAGCATCAAAAGCTCCACAGAGGCGTGGAGGAGTCAGCCTGCTGGACCCCTGAGGCTCACATGTGAAAATGTAGATGATGTCATCAGACTGACCAACCGTCAGCCAGGCCAGTTCAGCCAACGGTCATAATATCCCCTCTGATCTCCCTTAGTGCAGAAGAACCAGACTAATGGAGCAACATGGATTCCATGCAGAGTGACGGACGCGCTAACAGGATCTACTTCAACACGTCATCCGATAAATTACGGCCTGATGCAGGATGATTTCTGGAGAAAGCATAATTTTTTTAGTATTGTCTTTACTCACCGGGCAGAACCTGGTCCAGGTAGATGGCCAGCAGAAGGTAAAGAACGCAGTCCAGAGCTAGCATGAGCAGAGGGACATAGAGCGGGTGGGGCCCGTTGGTCAAGGAGGAGAACACAGCGCCATCTCCCTGCGCTTCCAGGTAAACCACCTGGAAAAACACCATTCACATCCTTCACAAGGAATCTGACTGTTGGATCCGGCAGGAATGGAACATGGGAGGATGTGGGGCGGGGGGGGGTGTGTGCGGCCAACCTGAGCGATCCCCATGGAGAAGGCACTGGGAGACAGCAGGCAGAGCAGCCAGACCAGCAGCTGTGGGAAGTCTGGCAGCAGCACGGTGAACAGCGACATGCAGCCAAACACCACCGTCAGCATGGAGCCCACCGTGCTGGCAAACTTTGGCTTCTTGAACAACGGAGTCAGCATGAAGGAGAAAAAGATCTGAGAGGGACAAACAGAAGCTTAGAGGACAAGACGCTTCAAAAGTCTCTAAAGTCTGCTTCCAGGAGGACTCACTGAAGATATCCCATAGAGGAAGATGAGGAAAAAGATGACCAAGAAGTCACTTTTAGGGAAGAGTAAACTGTATGTGGCGATGACGGCCATCAGGACGGACATGGCGGTCACCAAAGCAGCATACAGAAGGCCCCATGATAACCTGTGGGAAGCACAGGAAGCCTCACATCCTGTTCAAACGCCTCAGGAAACATGAGGAAGGGGCGGAGCTTACCAGAAGGCCGTGTCGTACAGCCCCATCATGGTCATGGTGTCCTTCAGGTGATGCTCCTTCTCAGCCGCCACGTTCACAATGAGGAAGGTGACAAAAGGAGTGAAGGCAAGCACCAGGTAGATGGAGATGAGGACATGGGGAAACTTTTGGACCTCCACGGAGCCTGGCTGGCCCATCATCACCGCCTTCAGGTTCAACTCATCCCACACCGTCCGTTTGGTCTGCCTCTGCAGACGGGGCACAGAGAACAGCTTTTAATCACACCAGTTACCGACGTCTAAATCCCCGTTTCATTAGGGCGCATGATGTGCTTCATCAGCTACACCTCAGCGTGACGGAGGACCAGCTTTCCTCCTCTTTTACATCTGGAACATCTAAAGTTATTCCTGCAGGTTTGGCTTCGTCCATATTGATAAAAACTACAGTCAGCACTTTAACCTGTTCGTATTAAAACATGCTGTGATCCAGAGCGGGAAGCTTCCTGTGAAGCTTTAAATCTGAAGCACATGCAGCATCACAGAGGTTGATCTCAGGAGCCTCATCTAACTGCACTAAACGTCAAACATTCAGTTCCTAAAGGATCAGCGTTATGCTTTGCTCTGCTGCCATCGCTCCAATAAAGCCTTAAAGCCAGAATCCTGCATCGTGATGCACAATCATTTTAATGTAAGACCATAATAACGCTAACTTACACGATCGCACTTAAAAAGGAGTCGTTTTTTTGCATCAAATATTAGAGGTTTCTGAACAAAATAAAACCAGAAGATAAATGATTTTAACTTTTAACCAATCTGAGCGTTAAAATAACCTAAACAATGGATAAAAAAGTATACAGTAGTTCTGCTGCTATAGGCTTAGACTGCTGGAGGACATAGGGACCCCTTTTTCATCATTCTGCTTCATTCTATCTCTGTTCTCCCACTCTGCAGAATCTGTTAGTTCAATCTCTAACGTTCTGTTCTCTCTGCTTTTTCTCATAGTAGCTTCGTCTGGTCTGTTCCTGTTTGGCTGTGACTCCATCCTGGAGAGAAATATCAGCTGTGCTGCTGCCATTAACACCTTTGTTTCTAGATGTTGGAGCTTGGCCTGTTTTCCAGTGTAGTCCTGTTTCTCTGACTGTGACTAACTGGATGTGCTCTCTTCATCCTCTGACATGGGAGCTGGCTCGGAGCTCGTCTGCCTGGCTGTGTGTTTCCTGGACGGGGCCGCCTGTGGAGCTGGTTGACAGTTGCCTTTTGTATCTATGCTTCTTTTTCTATGTCTGCTTCTGTCTCCTTGAACCCCAGTGGGCCTCAGCAGATGGCCGCTCACACTGAGCCTGGTTCTGCTGGAGGTTTCTTCCTGTTCAAAGGGAGTTTTTCCTCTCCACTGTCGCTACAAGCATGCTTAGTGTGAGGGATTGCTGAAGAGTCAATGAGTCGATGCAATCAGCTGGTTTTCCTTAGATAGAAAACTTTGAATCAATCTGACTGGATGATCTGGTGAACTGGAAAGTGACCTGAGATGACATGATGTGAATTGGAGCTATAGAAATAAACTGAATAGAATTATTAATATTTCTGTTTCTGTGCTCATCGGTTTATCTATTCAATCATTTAGGAGCAAATGGCCTTTTTTTAATTGAAAAATGTGTTTCTTTTGTAAATATGTGGGTTTAGGATGAAAATGTTATTAATTATAAATCTTGTAGTTTGCTCTAATTAGAACATTTTATTTTAGTCCCACTGTTAATAAAACATAAACAGCTTCTAGCAGGAGTCAACGGTGTGATTGAGGATCCATCTTTTGGTTTCCTCTCTAACATCTGATCTTCAGTTAAAGCTTCACTGGTGTCGTGTCGCGTTGCTCTCAGAGGAATTTCTTCCTGATTACAGCGGCGTGCAGCTCGTCTCACCTGAATGATGGCGGCATCAATCATAGTTTGGAGGCGGGTGAAACCAGAGAACCAATAATTTGCAGCTCTGCATCTCTCCAGGACGCTGTAACAGCTGGCTACAAGGAGAAAAACAAAGATCAGACGAACATCCATCCAAAACAAGTTTTCCAGCCATTTCTCTGCATTTGTTGTGTCCAGCCTGAAGCCTCAGATCAGATCCAGTAAATCAGCTGATTATTTTGTACCGATGGACTCTGTATAATCGCTGGGCAGCGGCAGCTTGTGGTGTGGGAAGCGCAGCCTGTAGGATGTGGCGGCGCTGTCCAGGAACACCACGCCGATGTAGTTGGACGGCTCGTACAGGCTGGCGTTCTCCAGATCCTCCTCGCTGGTGAACAACTCCAGGTGATCCTGCACATCTGCTGACACAAACAGGGAAACGTTTATCAGGCTCCTTCACCTCCTGGGCGTCTCTGAGTGCAGAACAAAACCAGGCCGCTTCACAAATCCGGATTAACTCTAGAAGAGAGAAGCTCCGCAACATTCAGGATCTCAGGTTTCAGAACAGGTGATGTTCAGTCGGCCCTCAGGATCAAATTAGAAACCTCAAAGTGAACATTTCTCATCTGAAAAGGCAAAGCAAACGGTTCCAGCTGTAAAACAAGGAGGTTTAAGGTGGCAGCCAATGAATGAGTGGGATCTGATAGGATCTGCAGCTATTTAACACTTTATAATAATGAGTGCCTCTGCGTGTCCATGTGAAACGCATCCAGCAGGCGCAAAAAGGCTCGACTATAAGGTTTCTGAAACCAGCGAAATTACAGATGTACCCCGAACTCTTCAAACGCTTTCTGGGATCAGGACCCTGGAAACGTCGCTGTGACTCACTCAGTAAACGAGCCGCCACTTCCTCCATGATGTCGGTGGTGATGTTGGTGATGGGCGTGTAGCCCAGGCCTCTGATGTTCCGGAAGAAGTTGTCATCCTCCAGCTCCTTGGTGCTGATGCCTTCATAATAAACATGAGGGTTCATTGTGCTGATGAGAATGAGGAGAGCGAGGAGCATCAGGGGGAGGAGCAGCTCCTGAACGGACACAGAAAAAACACACACACCTCCTGCTCCGTTAGAAAATACCACAAAGCATCAGGAACAGGCTACAGATTCTATTAATACCAGAATAAAGGCCTAACATTAGGAAAAGAAAATTATAACAATACGAGAATAAAGTCGTACATTTACGAGAATAAACTCAGAGAATTACGTGAATAAAGTCACTAAATTAGAAGAATAAAGTTGTACATTTACGAGAATAAAGCAGTAAAATTGTGAGAATAAAGTCGTAAAATTATGAGAATAAAGTCGTAAAATTACGAGAATAAAGTCGTAAAATTATGAGAATAAAGTCGTACATTTACCAAAATAAAGTCATAAAATTCTGTGAATAAAATCTTATATTTATGAGAATAAAGTCATAAAATTATGAGAAACCTCACATGATGCTCGACATTCCTCATTTTAGGGAAGAAAGTGCTTCTTGTAAGAGTTGTCATAAAATACAACTTTATTCTCATAGTGTTACCACTTTATTCACGGAATTTTATGACTTTATTTTCTAATTTTAAAAAGAAATCTCCGGTCTGGCTCTAATACTCCCTCCTAATATCCTTCATAGCGATATAAATAATTGCACTAAATTTCAGCGGGATAAAACAACAGGAAGCAGGTCAGAGGAATCACCTTAGAGTCCTGCAACGGGTCGGGTACCCGCGGGTCCCCGACGGGTCACCCGCTAAAATGCTCTTTTGCGGGTGAAAAATACATAAATAAAAATAAAGGGGTCGGGGGTCTGGCAGATATTTTTTTAGTGCGGGCGGGTAGTTGGTGATTTTTTTTTATGCGTGTGTGTTGTTATGGACATCAGAAATGTTCTATTAATCAGGCACTGGGGTCACCCTTGTAGCTTACAGTCCTGCCGGCAGTGTGGGCTTCCCTCCAAAAAGGCCACAGTCAGCGCGTACACGTCTGCTGCAGTGTTCATGGCGCTGCTCTGCAGCGTACTATAGCCTATTACTTGATGTGTTAACGGCTCGGGTTCGGATTTGAATTGAAGATATCCGCGGGTGACGGGTCGGGTTCGGTAGTCATCCTAACGGGTTCGGGCGGGTGCGGGTTGGTAAAACTCGACCCGTGCAGGACTCTATCTCACCTACTAAATGCGTCCCGTAGATGTTAAACATTTACATAAATACTTCTATCAGTGTTTAGTTTCTGAATTCTGTGAAAAGGGGAACGTGGAATAAACTTTAGATTAGTTAAAATAAGGCTGCCAAAGACACCAATTAGGAACAACAGCCAGGAGGAACAATAAGACCAAGAAGAGAAAAACGGCTTTAAATCAATGGAATCGTTCCAGATGACAGAAACAACACAGCTGGTCACCTTGGTTAGACGCTAGCAGGACAGCTAATGTGAAACAATAGGAGAGCAAAGCTGCTTTGCTGTGATATTAAAATGCACCAAATTAAAACTGCATGGCCTGACAAAGAGGAACTGGAAAGGATGGAGATTTGATGCTGCAAGAAAGCAATAATCAGGTTAGATGACTCACAGCGCCGTACAGCAGGTTTAGGAACCGTAAGTGAGGATGAAACAGCAGAGAAATCCAGGCAGACAGACAGACTGGCCGAGGGGGGGGGACTGTTAATATGCCATAAACCAAACACACTAGGATGTCAGAGGGGAGCTTAGGATAGATGTTATCCCAAATATACAGATTTCATTCCTTCTTTCAAACACAACACTTTCCCAGCTAGTTGCAGAAACATGAAGAATAGAAATAAGCATGAGGTTCAGCAGAAACAGGAGAAATACCTGAAGGCTCTGCTGCTTGGTCCTCCATTTGATCAGCAGGTTCTTATAGAGAAGACTTTTAGTTTGAGTCCAAACTCCTGCATCTCTCCTAAACACCGGCTGCATGCTGCCGACGTACGGACGGGATGCGTTTGTCAGCTGGAACAACAACACAGACGTTAGAAAAGCTCATCAGCGCTGAGACGCTGGATCAGCAGAAGCATTTGATTGGCTATTTGGCTGGAAGGTTTTCTGTTTTTCTAGAAATAACTGAAGTGGTTTTAGAGAAGAAACGGCTCAGGGTCTGTGTAACTGCCCCCCAAGGGGAGGGGTTAAATGCAGAGAAGTAATTTCCCTCTGGGATTATTGCAGTATATAAAATATAAAAGCCCACCCAGCCTCTAACAGACCAGTTTCTCTGACATGATTGTCACAGAGTCCACAGCTGCTTTTATCACAGCTGCTGACTAACAGACGCATCACATAGATTATTTGGTTTAACTGTTTATTTGCTTCTTTTTAGCTTTGAGCTGCGTTGCAATAAACTCCTGAATTGACCAACTGTGGGACAATAAAGTGCATTTCTGTATGACCGATTGCTGACGTCACTGTTTGGTTTAAGGCAACAACAATCACCCTGAGCTTAGTGGTCTGCATTTTTTACTCATCTCTACTTACAGTTTTACAAAATGACCTTTAAAACTCTCCAAATTTCACCAACAGGCTCTCTTAGCAAGGAAAGTCTGCTACTCCCACAACTTTTCTCCTCACAGAACCTTTATGTGGAACAATGAAGATATTACCATCAGGAAAAAGTTAATACTTTTACAGAACTGGGTTGATAAAACATTATTTTTGGGTGTGAACTTTTTGATTCTCATGCTATAGTGCTGAGTTATGAGTGCTTTTCCTGTCACATACAAATAATTTAATTACGTAACTAAGGCTATATCCCTAATGGTCTTTCTCTCCTGATCCGGAGCCATTTTCAGTAAAAGGAAGCTCTAAGAATAAAAATCTCTTCTTATGATAAACGGTTCGATCTACTGGACCAGAAATGCAACAACAAATATGTACGTAATTCTTTCTACGAAAAGAGGAGGATAAATCCAGGAGCAAAAGCATTTTGGGATAACATCTTTAAGGAAAGAAGGCCTGGTTATTATTGCCCTATAACTTCTGTATATTTAATAAGATAAAGAAGATCCACATCAGAATTCTACACAATATATCCTACAAATTTATGTGTTTCTAAATTCTCACATATTGAAGATAAATGCAGATTTTGTAATATTGAAAAGGAAACCTTGTCTCATTTATTTATTCTGTCACTGTACCCACTCTGTCAATGTTTGGACTCTTCTTGAACAATATAATATATAATACTATATAATGTTTAAATTTAAAACAGATTGTAGTTGACTGATTGTAATAATATATTTTGCCCATAAAGACACTAATGTTACTTTTATAACAAACCTGCTCATTTTTATTGGTTAATTTCATAAACATAAATATTCCAAAAAGTTCCCAACTTTAGACGTTTTTTTTCCATAAATTCAAAGAATTCATTAAATTCACTTTAATTGATTAGAAACAGAGAAATACTTCCACCGATATTTTTCAATTAATAATGTATTTTGTGTTTTGTATATTGTTGTTTTTAGAGCACCTGTCTGCTGTTCTTCTGTATAACTGTTTGTAAAATATTTCAATAAATAAGAAAAACAATCAGCCTTAAATTGTTTGTTTTCTCTTCATCCTTTCATCTAAAGCTAAACTGACATTTTAGCATCTCTCGCTCAGCTAGCGGCTGTTAGCTCCCCAGCTATCTTGTTTTTCTCTCTGCGAGTCTGATAAACAAACATGACATAAACTATTATCTGTTTTGTTTGTAAATTTACTGTATATCTGTAGAAAAGTAGCTGCTTAAACAGCATGCTTCATAAATCAGCATTTATAAGTTAAAGGTTAAGCTAAGCTAATAAGCAATAGGAGCGAAGCTAGCAAGCTTCTGCAACACTGCCTTTAGCTGAGAAAAACTGCGACTTCCTAAAGAAAAAAACTAGCATTAAATATACTTACGTATGAAATACATCAAGGCATATCCCTACTCAGTTATCAAATCCATCATCTTTCATTAGAAATGTAAACTAATATTAAGTAAACGCCCCAAAACAAGCTCGTTAGACCGCAGCTACTTCCTGCTGTGAACTACAAATCCCAAGAAACCTTGCGGCAGAAGAAACTCTCAGGATTTGCCCCATAGAGCATTTATGTAATTTATTGTTACTTAGTCATTTATTTTTAGAAGTCACATTTCAGCAACTTAAAGAACATTATTTTTGGTGACTTAATTTTGTAAAAGGCTATATAAAAAAACAACTTTGTACTTTTATTTATTAGTACTTTTAGTAGTCATTTTTTACTAATGAGAGATATATGGAAGTGTATTAGAGCCACTGAGAAAAATAAAAGAAAGTTAACTGATTTTTTTGACGCTATTTAATTAATGGAAGAGCAGAAGCTGAATTAATGGAAGAGCAGAAGCTGATTAAAACAAGGGAGCTAGTCTCTAAAACAGACATGGCTACGGCTGGATGCTAACATGTTTGTTAGCTGTCAGAATTCAGTCAGAATTCTCAGATTAAAGTCAGAAGTTTTTTTCCCATATTAAATTAGAATAATATTTAAAAATCAGTTAACTTTTTTATTTTTTCAGTGGCCCTAATCCTTTTCCGTAGAGATCAATTTTATTGGCTAAACAATAATTAATATGAACAATCAAAGCACTTCCTGTTAACAAGATATGAAATCTGCACTGCAAAAACGATCTAGAAATAAATCAACATTTCTTAAATTAAGTGTATTTACCCTTAATTTGAGCAAGTAAATAAAATGATTTGCCAACTGAATGAGTTTTTTTTTTATTCTTAAGATAATATGCACTTGAGGTAAGACGATGTATTTTTTTTTTCTTATTTCAAATGTAAATGATCTTGTTCCATTAGCAAAGTGTCTCACTTACCTCCTGAATTCAAGACAAAATTAACTTAGTTAGTTTTAGCTGAAAGTGCTTTATTCTAAATGTTTTACTAAATAACTATTCTAAGGATTTATTCTTGGATGGTCTAAGAATATAATAACTAACAGGAATCCTAGTTCCTATTTTTTTTTTTTTTTTACAAGAACAGAATATCTGAAGAGTATAGAGGGGAAAAATAACACCCCAAAGATATTACTGAAAATATATTTTTTATTTATTTTCTTAACTACATTCCAAATAGCCAGAATTGTTAATATTCAGGAACAACATGAGGACATTATGGAGTGTTTCTATAATTCGGTTTGATGATGAACTCCTCTCAGGACTGATATTCTAAGATAGAAATATCTATAGAAGGGCAGAAATGTCTCTGATAGATCTATAAACGGAGATGAGAGGGAGTGAAATGTGTTTATAAAACATGTCTGTGTTGGTGAGCGCTGCGGTGTCTCTCTATGCGGTTTATAATGGGTGATGGAGGGGGGCGGGTGTAGGAAGGCTTTTGGATGTCCCTGAATTGAAGGAAAACATGGAGTGGAGACGGAACAGGCAGCTGCTGGACTGCATCCGTCCTCATCAGCTGATCCGGGCCCAGCGCTTCTCGGACCTTCAGCCGGCAGAGGTGGAAAAGAGACGGAACCGAAGCTGAAATGTGGAGAAAAGATCCGTCAGCTCTGTTTACAGGAAACAGCATCAGAACTGAAGTAGGCATTTTCACTGGGTACCAAAATGAGTGAGTGGTTCCCAAGTTCCCTCTGCCTCCCTCTGCTCCAAAATAATCTTCAGATGAGGAGGAAGAGTCGACCAGTTTACGAACTGGAGCAGGAAGTTCAGCACGTCACTGTCTGCCTTCTCCAGCCTGCATGAAACAAGAGACAAAAACATGTTTCTTCATCTCTGCTGTAACAAAAGGGCCAGAGAAGGAGCAAGGCTGAGGGGGGGGGTTACATGTGGGGGTGCAGCAGCAGATATGGATCCAGTCCTTTGTTCAGAAGCACAGGAAGCCAACAGGAGGCAAAGTTCACTTGGCTCAGCGCTACACAGACCAGCTCTCTCAGTTCATGCAGCTTCAGCTCCGTCTTCCCACCGTGGCGTCCTGCTGGAATGTCTTTGTGAAAAGCCTCTGGTCCGCGGATCCACCTGTAGTCCAGAATCAGTTCCAGCAGATCCGTTCTGTCCGTTGCAAGAGCATAAGTCCATTCCTCTGCTTTTAACGCAGCTCCAGCAGCGAGCAGCAGCTTTACAGAATCCCTGCAAACAGAAGCATTCAGATTACGGTCATGTGTGACCTGTCAGCATTAGGGTCCAGGTCAGGGTCACTGCTGGAGGACATAGGGACACCTTTTTCATCATTCTGCTTCATTCTATCTCTATTCTCCCACTCTGCAGAATCTGTTAGTTCAATCTCTAACGTTCTGCTCTCTCTGCTTTTTCTCATAGTAGCTTCATCTGGTCTGTTCCTGTTTGGCTGTGACTCCATCCTGGAGAGAAATATCAGCTGTGCTGCTGCCATCAACACCTTTGTTTCTAGATGTTGGAGCTTGGCCTGTTTTCCAGTGTAGTCCTGTTTCTCTGACTCTGACTAACTGGATGTGCTCTCTTCATCCTCTGACATGGGAGCTGGCTCGGAGCTCGTCTGGGAGTTTTTCCTCTCCACTCTCGCTACAAGCATGCTTAGTGTGAGGGATTGCTGAAGAGTCAATGAGTCGATGCAATCAGCTGGTTTTCCTTAGATAGAAAACTTAGAATCAATCTGACTGGATGATCTGGTGACCTGGAAAGTGACCTGAGATGACATGATGTGAATTGGAGCTATAGAAATAGACTAAATAGAATTGAATTGTTAGGTTCCAGGTCAGGGTGACCCAGCATGTGCCAACCCTCAGATGGGCGCGCAGCTATAGGGTCAGACCACCTTAGAGGTTGCTATGGAGACAAGCCGCCTGCATCCTGGACTGAATGTTGTGCTTTAAACGGTTTTCTCCTAAAGTGATTCTCTGCATTATGGAGAAACATGAGTTTGTAAAGTTTGTGCTTCATTTGGAGGCGACTAGGCGAACTTAAAAATGGCTGCCATATTTGTACCAGACAGTCTCTCTCCTTTAAACCTGGAGATGCTGCCTGAGGAGGATCATTTCCTGGAGCGAACATTTCAAATTCATTCATCCTAATTTTAAGCATGACTTAATATGATGATGTCATAGAACAACACATCGGCTCGACTTTAGCTTTCACTGTCGACTGGAAAAAAATCACAACCTTAATTCCCAATTTTTAAGCTTTTCTTTACTTTGTTAAACTTTATTTCTTCTTTAATCACAAGTAAGAAAAAGTTAAAGAACAACTTTTAACCACAACTGAGCTAAACTAAAAAAAATGGAGAACGTTCCATCTTTAAAATGTTTAAATTCAATGTTAACCAATCATCTAGCAAAGGGTCAGATCATCCGTTATGCAGAAAAAAGAAGAAGAACAGGAATAAACTGTTTAAATATTCCTGTAATGTGCAGAATAAGAAGCGCAGACACACCTGCAGGGTTGGGTGGAGGTTCGATAAAAGGCCAGGGAGAGCGGCGAGGGGAAACCCAGAGCGAGCCGACAGTCCTGAGCGTCGGCGCTGTAACCTTCCTTCAGCAGCAGCTCAGCGCTGCTGCTCTGCTCGCTGCTGATGGCCACATACAGCGGACTGACCATGCCTTCGCCGCCATCACACCTCCGGTCCGTCACCTCTATCAGTCTGCGCAGAATACTGGGTTCACAGATTTCACAAAGGTTAGGAGATGAAGCTGCAGCCAGAAAAACATGTTTTAGGGTTTAAACAGTAGATTAATGAGGCGCTGTGATTGGAGCTTTGAACGGCTGTGATGCAGGACGGATCCTCCATCAACCTGAGCAGATCGCCGTACCTGATACGTCCAAACTGAGCAGCAGCATGAATGGGAAGCTGAGGCCAGTCGTCGCTGCAGGCCATGTTGGGATCGGCTCCGCGCTCCAGCAGGAGATCCACGCAGTCCTGGTGGCCTTCCTGGGAGGCGATGAGCAGCGGCGTCGCCAGATCAGCCGCCTGAGCGTTCACATTGGCCCCTGAACACAAAATACCCTACCGGTCATTACGCTCTGGTTTACAGAAAAGTTTCTTAAAGAACTTTATGCGCAAATAAATTCACTGCAAAACCTGAAACATAACGGAGTCAATTTTTCCTGAATTTTTTTAATGTAAATATAGAATAGAACAGAACAGAACAAAATAGAATAGAATAGAACAGAATGGAACAGAACAGAATAGAATAGAATAGAATAGAACAGAATAGAATAGAATAGAATAGAATAGAATAGAACAGAATGGAACAGAACAGAATAGAATAGAATAGAACAGAACAGAATAGAATAGAATAGAATAGAACAGAACAAAATATGACAGAACAGAACAGAATAGAATAGAACAGAATATAGAATAGAACAGAATAGAATAGAACAGAACAAAATATGACAGAATAGAACAGAATAGAACAGAACAAAATATGACAGAATAGAACAGAATAGAACAGAACAAAATATGACAGAATAGAACAGAATAGAACAGAACAAAATATGACAGAATAGAATAGAATAGAACAGAATAGAACAGAACAAAATATGACAGAATAGAATAGAATAGAACAGAATAGAACAGAACAGAACAAAATAGAATAGAATAGAACAGAATAGAACAGAACAGAATAGAATAGAACAGAATAGAATATAGAATAGAATAGAACAGAACAAAATATGAAAGAATAGAATAGAATAGAACAGAACAAAGTATGACAGAACAGAACAGAATAGAATAGAATAGAACAGAATATAGAATAGAACAGAATAGAATAGAACAGAACAAAATATGACAGAATAGAACAGAACAGAACAAAATATGACAGAACAGAACAGAATAGAATAGAACAGAATATAGAATAGAACAGAATAGAATAGAACAGAACAAAATATGACAGAATAGAACAGAATAGAACAGAACAAAATATGACAGAATAGAACAGAATAGAACAGAACAAAATATGACAGAATAGAACAGAATAGAACAGAACAAAATATGACAGAATAGAATAGAATAGAACAGAATAGAACAGAACAAAATATGACAGAATAGAATAGAATAGAACAGAATAGAACAGAACAGAACAAAATAGAATAGAATAGAACAGAATAGAACAGAACAGAATAGAATAGAACAGAATAGAATATAGAATAGAATAGAACAGAACAAAATATGAAAGAATAGAATAGAATAGAACAGAACAAAGTATGACAGAACAGAACAGAATAGAATAGAACAGAATATAGAATAGAACAGAATAGAATAGAACAGAACAAAATATGACAGAATAGAACAGAACAGAACAAAATATGACAGAATAGAACAGAACAGAATAGAACAGAACAAAATATGACAGAACAGAATAGAATAGAATAGAATAGAACAGAATATAGAATAGAACAGAATAGAATAGAACAGAACAAAATATGACAGAATAGAATAGAATAGAACAGAATAGAACAGAACAGAATAGAATAGAACAGAACAGAACAAAATAGAATAGAATAGAACAGAATAGAACAGAACAGAATAGAATAGAATAGAACAGAATATAGAATAGAACAGAATAGAACAGAACAAAATAGAACAGAACAAAATATGACAGAATAGAATAGAACAGAATAGAACAGAACAAAATATGACAGAATAGAATAGAATAGAACAGAACAAAATATGACAGAACAGAACAGAATAGAATAGAACAGAATATAGAATAGAACAGAATAGAATAGAACAGAACAAAATATGACAGAATAGAACAGAACAGAACAAAATATGACAGAACAGAACAGAATAGAATAGAATAGAACAGAATATAGAATAGAACAGAATAGAACAGAACAGAACAAAATAGAACAGAACAAAATATGACAGAATAGAATAGAATAGAACAGAATAGAACAGAACAAAATATGACAGAATAGAATAGAACAGAATAGAACAGAACAAAATATGACAGAACAGAACAGAATAGAATAGAATAGAACAGAATATAGAATAGAACAGAATAGAATAGAACAGAACAAAATATGACAGAATAGAACAGAACAGAACAAAATATGACAGAATAGAACAGAACAGAATAGAACAGAACAAAATATGACAGAACAGAACAGAATAGAATAGAACAGAATATAGAATAGAACAGAATAGAATAGAACAGAACAAAATATGACAGAACAGAACAGAATAGAACAGAATAGAACAGAACAAAATATGACAGAATAGAATAGAATAGAACAGAATAGAACAGAACAAAATATGACAGAATAGAATAGAATAGAACAGAATAGAACAGAACAGAATATGACAGAATAGAATAGAATAGAACAGAATAGAACAGAACAGAATAGAATAGAACAGAACAGAACAAAATAGAATAGAATAGAACAGAATAGAACAGAACAGAATAGAATAGAATAGAACAGAATATAGAATAGAACAGAATAGAATAGAACAGAACAAAATAGAACAGAACAAAATATGACAGAATAGAATAGAACAGAATAGAACAGAACAAAATATGACAGAATAGAATAGAATAGAACAGAATAGAACAGAACAAAATATGACAGAACAGAACAGAATAGAATAGAACAGAATATAGAATAGAACAGAATAGAATAGAACAGAACAAAATAGAACAGAACAAAATATGACAGAATAGAATAGAACAGAATAGAACAGAACAAAATATGACAGAATAGAATAGAATAGAACAGAATAGAACAGAACAAAATATGACAGAACAGAACAGAATAGAATAGAACAGAATATAGAATAGAACAGAATAGAACAGAACAGAACAAAATAGAACAGAACAAAATATGACAGAATAGAATAGAATAGAACAGAATAGAACAGAACAAAATATGACAGAATAGAATAGAACAGAATAGAACAGAACAAAATATGACAGAACAGAACAGAATAGAATAGAATAGAACAGAATATAGAATAGAACAGAATAGAATAGAACAGAACAAAATATGACAGAATAGAACAGAACAGAACAAAATATGACAGAATAGAACAGAACAGAATAGAACAGAACAAAATATGACAGAACAGAACAGAATAGAATAGAATAGAACAGAATATAGAATAGAACAGAACAAAATATGACAGAACAGAACAGAATAGAATAGAATAGAACAGAATATAGAATAGAACAGAATAGAATAGAACAAAATATGACAGAATAGAACAGAACAGAACAGAACAGAACAAAATATGACAGAATAGAATAGAATAGAACAGAATAGAACAGAACAAAATATGACAGAATAGAATAGAATAGAACAGAATAGAACAGAACAAAATATGACAGAACAGAACAGAACAGAATAGAACAGAATATAGAATAGAACAGAATAGAATAGAACAGAATAGAACAGAACAAAATATGACAGAATAGAATAGAATAGAACAGAATAGAATAGAACAGAATAGAACAGAACAGAATAGAACAGAATAGAACAGAACAGAATAGAACAGAACAGAATAGAAAATCTCTTTATTGTCCCATAATGGGGAAATTCTGGTGTTTTCAGCAGCAAACAGATCATAGAAAAATATTCACACGAATGTGGACCTTAGTAAAATGTATAAGAATAACATAATAGTGACGAGTTAAAAGATAAACAATAAAATCCTGTAAGGTGTTTTAACAATATAAAATAAATGTAACTCCTTTATCGATCTCACATTGGAGAAATGTATCTCTGCCTTTAAGCCCTCCCCTTGGGGAGCAGAGGGCTGCCATAGTGAAGCACCCAGGGAGCAGTGTGGGGTTAAGGGTCTTGCTCAGGGACCCAGAGTGGAGGCTGTGGGGGTGTAGGGGATCCTCTGGGCCCCAAGCATAATGCTCTAATCACTAGGCCACCAGAATTATAAAAAAAGAAACTTCTATTTTATTATTTTATAATTAAATAAAAAAAAAAAGACAATTTATTTTCAATTTGCTCATATCTAACTATTTTATTCTAAGGGAAGAAAAACTCAGTGGATCAGTAGATCTGATTGATCTGCTCAGAATAAAACCAAATAACCTTATTTTATGAAACAGTGTTGATGATTAAAGGAAAAGTTCAGTCAGCAGGAAGAATCAATGGATCATTATTTATACCTAAAACTAATACGTTGGCAGTGATTTAATTAATTTAGCGTTAATCGGTAAAAAAATTATAATTATAATTTTCGTCGCTGTCACTGAGTCTGGGAGCTGCCATTTTTGCCCAAATATAGTAGCCCCTCCCTCCTGCCATCTTCCAGCAGTGACGTCACGGTGCGGTAAGCCTAGCGCCATTCTCCCCGCTTTACAAGCTAAATCAATGGGAACTACTAGACACATCTGCAATCAACAACAATTATTGAAGATTTCCAGAGGACTTCACCATTGAAATTCACCAGAGCTATAGTGAACCTGACAATGCCCACGTGCATGGCAGCTGGATGCTGGAATACATCGGGTAAAAGTGAAAAAAAGAGTTATTCCACCTTTCTGATTCCTGATCCTCCACGGACGGGTTGGTCGTTGGATCGCCAACTTGAAGAGGGAGGATTTGCCATCGAACTTCTGGCCAGAGAAAAAACCCGTAATATGTAGCCGACATTTGGAAGAAGAATGTTTTCAAGATGACTTGGATAATAGCGCGTTGTGACAAACACCAGATACAGCACTGGGACTTGATCAACAGCCGATACCTACCGTGACAATGTCACTAACCAGTAGGTGGCAGTAGTGTTCTTTGACAAACATGGATGCCTCCAGTAAAGCACATTCACATGAAAATTACTCTGAATTAAAAACACTGATCATTGATTGAACAGGATGGAATAATTTCAGATTTAAAGAACTTTCAGAAGTTTGAATTCTGAATATGAGCGACTTTTCCTATAAAGCTGCAGCTGCCTAAAGTGCTCAGTAAAAAGGTCTGTGCTACGGGGCGCTGTCCAAGGTGCTGAGTGTTCCTGTCCATCAAAAACTATTAGTGGATTTCTCCTTCCTTTTTTGGCGCAGCAGATTGTTTTGAACTGATTCAGATAAAAACTGGACAAAGAGAAACCGTTCAGACATCCAGAAGAAGCAAATCTCTCAGCTGTTGCCTCGCTGAGGTCGTTTAGCTGAAAACACGCATCCTCAGCCGGACGTACGGCTGACATCAGCGAGTAAAGCGGCTCACCAGCATCAACGAGCAGCTTCAGGCACTCCCTCTGACCGTACTGAGCGGACACAAACAGCGGCGTGATCCGGTGGTCGTCATGTGCCTCCAGGTTGCAGACCGTAACCAGAAAACGCAGGATTTCGCTGTGTCCCTGAAAGAGGAAAGGACATGTTTGACCCAAAGCCTCAGAGCGAGCAGACAAAGCTCCGCCTGTGGATCACCTTATAGGCAGCCTGATGCAGGCAGGTCCAGCAGGAAGCTGTGTGAATCCCGTCCACCTCTGCTCCCTTCCTGACCAGCAGCTTCACCACCTCTGTGTGCCCGCCGTCCACAGCTGTGGAGAGAGAAACGGTTTAAAGCAGAGAGAAAGGCCGATGCTGGGGTGGCTGGGAGGCGGAGCCTAAGGTCACCTGCATATAGAGGACAGGAGAGGTCATTGGTCAGCTGGTTGACGTCTGCATATGCTTTCAGGAGGAGTCGCACCACCACCACATGTCCTCGCCGCGCCGCCAGGAAACACGCCGACTCGCCCTCATGAGTCAGAGAGTTGACATAATCCCGACGACACCTGGAGGATCTGGCTGCACGCCGAGCGGCGGAGGAGACGGAGCAGAGCGTAGAGGTGAACGTCCACAGAATGACCACTGGCCGAGCAGCAAAGACTAAAGCTGCGCTCCTTCAGAAAGAAATGAGACTTTCCAGAAGATGAAATAAAGACATCAGGTTTGGCCGACAGCAGCAATCAGCTCCCATCAGACTAAACACCTAAACATGGCGAGAGACGCTGCATCCAGTCCCTCCCAGCATCACACACAGGTTCCAACTAACAACCTACAAATACTTCCTTACCTTCAGTAGAAATCCTGGCTCTCTAGACTTTACTGGAGGATTTATTATTTAGAAAACTTTTTCCTTCTCCTTACTTTTTAATAATAATCTCATTAGTTTTGTGTCATTTTAGCTCATTTTCATTCTGGACTGTTGGTGTTTAAATAAAATCCATCAAAATATATTAGTTTCATCCAGACATTAAATTTCTCTGTGCTGCCCCAACTTGTTGCTCACCACAAACCAAAATAAATTGTTTTTCCAGATGATGCAAAGTTAAATGTGACTCTATTACCATTAGTTATAAAACTAAGAAAATGAAGTCAGAGAAAGTTATCATGCAGAACGATAGAAAAATGTTCCTTTAATAGGGAAGAGCAGTAAAGCTTCTGGTCTTAACAGTTTCTCCTGCATTAATTTCATACTTTAAGTAAAATTACCAATTAAAAAGGTACTTTTACACTTTTACTGGATTAAAAAGATGAAGTTGATCCTGTAACTTCTATCAAAGTTTTTCTAAACAGCAGGATTTACACTGGAGGAATAAACATGAATACTTTGGACAGGTCTGGCATTACCGGCAGGCAGCCATTGGACGACGTCCCTTACTGATGTGTCCACCACCGGCTAACCTGAAATTAAAACTCATTTCACCTGAAACCTCTCACAGTCTTATTTCAAATTAATATTATCTAACTATTCAATTCAATTCTATTCAGTTTATTTCTATAGCTCCAATTCACATCATGTCATCTCAGGTCACTTTCCAGTTCACCAGATCATCCAGTCAGATTGATTCAAAGTTTTCTATCTAAGGAAAACCAGCTGATTGCATCGACTCATTGACTCTTCAGCAATCCCTCACACTAAGCATGCTTGTAGCGACAGTGGAGAGGAAAAACTTCCTTTGAACAGGAAGAAACCTCCAGCAGAACCAGGCTCAGTGTGAGCGGCCATCTGCTGAGGCCCACTGGGGTTCAAGGAGACAGAAGCAGACATAGAAAAAGAAGCATAGATACAAAAGGCAACTGTCAACCAGCTCCACAGGCGGCCCCGTCCAGGAAACACAATTATCTTATTTTAAGAGTAAAAATACTCATTCCACTGGCAGATAATCCTATTTTCTTAAATTGAGGCTAAATGCACTTATTTAAAGAAATTTTTACTTCTTTCTAGATCATTTTTGCAGTGCAGGCGACGGCTCCATGATCTCGGTTCACCTCAGGTCAGCAGTCTGGATGTCACTATGAACCCCTCCCATACCCATAACCATGCCACGCTGACTAGGCTCCATAAGCTTCAAGACATTCAGAATTCAGCTATTTGCATTTTTCCCTCTGACCACATGACCTCTGGTCCAGATCGGGTGGTCAGAGGGATCGGGTGGTCCAGAGGGATCTGGTGGTCCAGAGGGATTGGGTGGTCAGAGGGATCTGGTGGTCCAGAGGGATCGGGTGGTCAGAGGGATCAGTTGGTCAGAGGGATCGGGTGGTCCAGAGGGATCGGGTGGTCCAGAGGGATTGGGTGGTCAGAGGGATCGGGTGGTCCAGAGGGATCTGGTGGTCCAGAGGGATCTGGTGGTCCAGAGGGTTCGGGTGGTCAGAGGGATCAGTTGGTCAGAGGGATAGGGTGGTCAGAGGGATCGGGTGGTCCAGAGGGATCTGGTGGTCCAGAGGGATCTGGTGGTCCGAGGGATCTGGTAGTCCAGAGGGATTGGGTGGTCAGAGGGATCGGGTGGTCAGAGGGATCAGTTGGTCAAAGGGATCAGTTGGTCAGAGGGATCAGGTGGTCCAGAGGGATCGGGTGGTCCAGAGGGATCTGGTGGTCAAAGGGATGGGGTGGTCCAAAGGGATCGGGTTATCCAGAGGGATCTGGTGGTCCAGAGGGATTGGGTGGTCCAGAGGGATCGGGTGGTCAAAGGGATCAGTTGGTCAGAGGGATCGGGTGGTCCAGAGGGATCTGGTGGTCAAAGGGATCGGGTGGTCCAGAGGGATCGGGTGGTCCAGAGGGATCGGGTGGTACAGAGGGATCGGGTCAGAGGGATCAGGTGGTCCAGAGGGATCAGGTGGTCCAGAGGGATCGGGTGGTCCAGAGGGATCGGGTGGTCAAAGGGATCGGGTGGTCAAAGGGATCGGGTGGTCCAGAGGGATCTGGTGGTCAAAGGGATCGGGTGGTCCAGAGGGATCGGGTGGTCAAAGGGATCGGGTGGTCCAGAGGGATCGGGTGGTCCAGAGGGATCGGGTCAGAGGGATCAGGTGGTCCAGAGGGATCAGGTGGTCCAGAGGGATCGGGTGGTCCAGAGGGATCGGGTGGTCAAAGGGATCGGGTGGTCCAGAGGGATCTGGTGGTCAAAGGGATCGGGTGGTCCAGAGGGATCGGGTGGTCAAAGGGATCGGGTGGTCCAGAGGGATCTGGTGGTCAGAGGGATCTGGTGGTCCAGAGGGATCTGGTGGTAACCAGCTGGTTCCTCCTCCTCTCTCCCTTTGATTCTCGTTACCGCCTCAGTCTGTCTCACCCGTCTAAATTCAAACCACAGCTAATCCTGAACGCCCTCTCATTCAATCATTGTTTTAATCTATTGATGATCTGTTGTTGGATTTTTACTGTGTCTTCAGGTGCTATTAAAGCTTATAAGTGTCCATTTTATGGAGTGTTTGATCTACGGGACATTCAGTGGCATCTGATCAACATTTCTGGTCCTTTTCTTACCGCTCACTGCAGACAGTATTTCCTGCACACACTCTTTGCTGCCAGCGGCCGCCGCCTCATGCAGGGGGTTCCAGCCACGGTTATCCCGGCCGTCCACACTACAGCCTCTGTCGATCAGCCTCCTCAGCTGCCTCCTGCAGCCCGAGCGGGCTGCGGCAGCCACGCTGGACACCGTGTCTTCATAGCATTCTGTGAAATCCATCACCTGCTTAAAACACAGCAGAGGTTAGGACGTGAATATTCCCATCCTTTCTGAGTTTTGTTGGTTTCTGAACAGAACCAAAGGATGCTCGCGCTCCGTCCAGGAACCTTTAGAGCGCTGCAACCAGACTCAGGCTTATTACCACCCTTTTTCCTTTTTATTGCTCAAGTTCGCTTCTTCTTTCACCTTTAGATTTACGTCACAATGGAAGCTTTGAAACATTATTTGATGCAAGAGTTGATTCCATTGGAAGGTGAAGACCTGTCAGTCAGGGTCAGACAGGTCTTTACCACTGGGAGGCCTGTCCAGGGTGGACCATCACTGTCAGATAAGGCGCCCGTCTCCATTGAAATGGACAGACAGATGACTGATGGACATAAACTCTGATACCAGAGAAGGAGTTTGGGTTCCTTTAAATTGAACATTCTGCATGTGGGCCTAAAGCTTCTCTGTCCAGAGCTGCTGGCTCCATGTCTGCTGCGCTAAACGCCACATATGCTGGAGGAGATTCTCAGACATCCTGGTCAGAGTCATACCAAAAAGTTAAAGTTAATTAACAATCCACTGAGCTTTGTTTTCTAAGTTTGAAGATGTTTTTCTTCCCATCCAGAAAACTTTTTCAAAATGTCAGGATCAACTCTGTCAGCTGTATAAAAACCTACAACGCAGTGATACAGTTGATTCCTTCCCAAAACCATCTCAAACTCATCGCTATTCAGGGGAACATAATATCTCCACAGGTCAGCCAGGCCACAATGACGCTTAACGACTGCCTTTTCAGAGGAATGGACCAGTATCGAGTATTGCAGGCCAATAAAAACCTCAACGACTCCCATTATTAAGGGCTGGAGCTGATTTTCCAGTTTCAATTTTCATGTTTTTTAAGCCATTACAAGACTTTAGTCTTTAACTCCTCTATAAAAACCTGGAACTCAGCGCTGATCCAGACATTTGGAAATGAAAACTCTTCCTGGATGGGAAACCAAACGTCTTCAAACTTGGAAACAAAGTCCAGTGGATTGATTTTAACTCGCACAAGCTTGTCTGATGGCCTTTTGATATGAAGTGAACAAAATAACTAAATAATTTCCCACCTGAGCTTTAGTTCTCTGCAGCCACCCTAGAGTTATCATGGGCTTCAGTTGCAGCTCTGATTAATGCCCTCATTGACAAGCCTGTCAGATTAGATGGACACATGTTTTGCTCATAGATATCAGGATATAAGTAATTAGATACAAATTTTTTTTTTTTTAGTTTTGAGATTAGAAAGCATGTGAAGGATTGTTGTGAGAAGAAGTTAGCGCCTCACCAGATGCTGGCATCTATAGTGGGATCCAGGTTGTTTCCTGAGGAGGCTACCAATGGCAGGTTTAGTTTACTCTGCGTTTAAAACCAGCTTAAACACATAAAACAGGATGTTCTAGAAGCTCTGTCTCTATAATCGCTACAGGACAGAAAAACGCACATTTTATTTTAAAGGAAATAATTACAGCATTCAATCTAAAACTGAAATAAAGATTCAATAAAGTAAACAAACCGACTGTTACAGGAAGCCGCCTCCAAATAAGAAACATTCTTCCTGAATAAAGAAATAACATCTAATCAAATGAAAACTCATTTTTCTCACCAAAATAACGCCATAGAGCCAGTCACTGTTTGATTGCGTCACAGCAACGTCATAATATGTTGCAGAGCCATGGAGACCGGAAAGAGCAGAAAAAACAAAAAAAGACCGGAGAGAGCAGATGTGATATCTGTTTCTATTTTTCTGTAGTTCAGCCCGGTTTACTAAAGTCTGTGACTATGCTAGCATGAACCGCTAACTTTTATTAAACTATCGAAGCTCTGGATGCCGCCATTGCTCATCTGTCGCCAATAGAATTGTCGGAACTCTGTTATCTCTAAGGGTCTGCTAGGCTGCAGCGTCGCATAGTGCTACGTCACCGACGAAGGCTGTCAGGAATACCAGATTATTTTACTCAATCTTATTTTTTATCCTTGTTTCAGTTTAAAGTGAATTTGTCTGAAACGTGCGCAGATGTCGGAGTGAGAAGAGCCGAACGGCGGGAAAAACCGAGACCGATTTACGGTAAAATGGGACTGTTAGCAGGAAGGTTAGCTGTTAGCTGACATTAACCCTAATTATTTAGTGATTTTAACTGAAATTAACCCTGATTATTTAGTGATTTTAACTGATATTAACCCTGATTATTTTGTGATTTTAGCTGATATTAACCCTGATTATTTAGTGATTTTAGCTGATATTAACCCTGATTATTTAGTGATTTTAACTGAAATTAACCCTGATTATTTAGTAATTTTAACTGATATTAACCCTGATTATTTTGTGATTTTAGCTGATATTAACCCTGATTATTTAGTGATTTTAGCTTAAATTAACCCTGATTATTTAGTAATTTTAACTGATATTAACCCTGATTATTTTGTGATTTTAGCTGAAATTAACCCTGATTATTTAGTGATTTTAGCTGAAATTAACCCTGATTATTTAGTGATTTTAGCTTAAATTAACCCTGATTATTTAGTGATTTTAGCTGATATTAACCCTGATTATTTAGTGATTTTAGCTGATATTAACCCTGATTATTTTGTGGTTTTAGCTTAAATTAACCCTGATTATTTAGTGATTTTAGCTGATATTAACCCTGATTATTTAGTGATTCTTGCTGATATTAACCCTGATTATTTAGTGATTTTAGCTGATATTAACCCTGATTATTTAGTGATTTTAGCTGATATTAACCCTGATTATTTAGTGATTTTAGCTTAAATTAACCCTGATTATTTAGTGATTTTAGCTGATATTAACCCTGATTATTTTGTGGTTTTAGCTTAAATTAACCGTGATTATTTAGTGATTTTAGCTGATATTAACCGTGATTATTTAGTGATTTTAGCTTAAATTAACCGTGATTATTTAGTGATTTTAGCTGATATTAACCCTGATTATTTTGTGATTTTAGCTTAAATTAACCCTGATTATTTTGTGATTTTAGCTTAAATTAACCCTGATTATTTAGTGATTTTAGCTGGTATTAACCCTGATTATTTAGTGATTTTAGCTGATATTAACCCTGATTATTTAGTGATTTTAGCTGATATTAACCCTGATTATTTAGTGATTTTAGCTTAAATTAACCCTGATTATTTAGTGATTTTAGCTGATATTAACCCTGATTATTTAGTGATTTTAGCTGATATTAACCCTGATTATTTAGTGATTTTAGCTGATATTAACCCTGATTATTTAGTGATTTTAGCTGAAATTAACCCTGATTATTTAGTGATTTTAACTGAAATTAACCCTGATTATTTAGTAATTTTAACTGATATTAACCCTGATTATTTTGTGATTTTAGCTGAAATTAACCCTGATTATTTAGTGATTTTAGCTGAAATTAACCCTGATTATTTAGTGATTTTAGCTTAAATTAACCCTGATTATTTAGTGATTTTAGCTGATATTAACCCTGATTATTTAGTGATTTTAGCTGATATTAACCCTGATTATTTTGTGGTTTTAGCTTAAATTAACCCTGATTATTTAGTGATTTTAGCTGATATTAACCCTGATTATTTAGTGATTCTTGCTGATATTAACCCTGATTATTTAGTGATTTTAGCTGATATTAACCCTGATTATTTAGTGATTTTAGCTGATATTAACCCTGATTATTTAGTGATTTTAGCTTAAATTAACCCTGATTATTTAGTGATTTTAGCTGATATTAACCCTGATTATTTTGTGGTTTTAGCTTAAATTAACCGTGATTATTTAGTGATTTTAGCTGATATTAACCGTGATTATTTAGTGATTTTAGCTTAAATTAACCGTGATTATTTAGTGATTTTAGCTGATATTAACCCTGATTATTTTGTGATTTTAGCTTAAATTAACCCTGATTATTTTGTGATTTTAGCTTAAATTAACCCTGATTATTTAGTGATTTTAGCTGGTATTAACCCTGATTATTTAGTGATTTTAGCTGATATTAACCCTGATTATTTAGTGATTTTAGCTGATATTAACCCTGATTATTTAGTGATTTTAGCTTAAATTAACCCTGATTATTTAGTGATTTTAGCTGATATTAACCCTGATTATTTAGTGATTTTAGCTGATATTAACCCTGATTATTTTGTGATTTTAGCTTAAATTAACCCTGATTATTTAGTGATTTTAGCTGATATTAACCCTGATTATTTAGTGATTTTAGCTGATATTAACCCTGATTATTTAGTGATTTTAGCTTATATTAACCCTGATTATTTAGTGATTTTAGCTGATATTAACCCTGATTATTTAGTGATTCTAGCTGATATTAACCCTGATTATTTTGTGATTTTAGCTTAAATTAACCCTGATTATTTAGGGATTTTAGCTGATATTAACCCTGATTATTTAGTGATTTTAGCTGATATTAACCCTGATTATTTTGTGATTTTAGCTGATATTAACCCTGATTATTTAGTGATTTTAGCTGATATTAACCCTGATTATTTAGTGATTTTAACTGAAATTAACCCTGATTATTTAGTAATTTTAACTGATATTAACCCTGATTATTTTGTGATTTTAGCTGATATTAACCCTGATTATTTAGTGATTTTAGCTTAAATTAACCCTGATTATTTAGTAATTTTAACTGATATTAACCCTGATTATTTTGTGATTTTAGCTGAAATTAACCCTGATTATTTAGTGATTTTAGCTGAAATTAACCCTGATTATTTAGTGATTTTAGCTTAAATTAACCCTGATTATTTAGTGATTTTAGCTGATATTAACCCTGATTATTTAGTGATTTTAGCTGATATTAACCCTGATTATTTTGTGGTTTTAGCTTAAATTAACCCTGATTATTTAGTGATTTTAGCTGATATTAACCCTGATTATTTAGTGATTCTTGCTGATATTAACCCTGATTATTTAGTGATTTTAGCTGATATTAACCCTGATTATTTAGTGATTTTAGCTGATATTAACCCTGATTATTTAGTGATTTTAGCTTAAATTAACCCTGATTATTTAGTGATTTTAGCTGATATTAACCCTGATTATTTTGTGGTTTTAGCTTAAATTAACCGTGATTATTTAGTGATTTTAGCTGATATTAACCGTGATTATTTAGTGATTTTAGCTTAAATTAACCGTGATTATTTAGTGATTTTAGCTGATATTAACCCTGATTATTTTGTGATTTTAGCTTAAATTAACCCTGATTATTTTGTGATTTTAGCTTAAATTAACCCTGATTATTTAGTGATTTTAGCTGGTATTAACCCTGATTATTTAGTGATTTTAGCTGATATTAACCCTGATTATTTAGTGATTTTAGCTGATATTAACCCTGATTATTTAGTGATTTTAGCTTAAATTAACCCTGATTATTTAGTGATTTTAGCTGATATTAACCCTGATTATTTAGTGATTTTAGCTGATATTAACCCTGATTATTTAGTGATTTTAGCTGATATTAACCCTGATTATTTAGTGATTTTAGCTGAAATTAACCCTGATTATTTAGTGATTTTAACTGAAATTAACCCTGATTATTTAGTAATTTTAACTGATATTAACCCTGATTATTTTGTGATTTTAGCTGAAATTAACCCTGATTATTTAGTGATTTTAGCTGAAATTAACCCTGATTATTTAGTGATTTTAGCTTAAATTAACCCTGATTATTTAGTGATTTTAGCTGATATTAACCCTGATTATTTAGTGATTTTAGCTGATATTAACCCTGATTATTTTGTGGTTTTAGCTTAAATTAACCCTGATTATTTAGTGATTTTAGCTGATATTAACCCTGATTATTTAGTGATTCTTGCTGATATTAACCCTGATTATTTAGTGATTTTAGCTGATATTAACCCTGATTATTTAGTGATTTTAGCTGATATTAACCCTGATTATTTAGTGATTTTAGCTTAAATTAACCCTGATTATTTAGTGATTTTAGCTGATATTAACCCTGATTATTTTGTGGTTTTAGCTTAAATTAACCGTGATTATTTAGTGATTTTAGCTGATATTAACCGTGATTATTTAGTGATTTTAGCTTAAATTAACCGTGATTATTTAGTGATTTTAGCTGATATTAACCCTGATTATTTTGTGATTTTAGCTTAAATTAACCCTGATTATTTTGTGATTTTAGCTTAAATTAACCCTGATTATTTAGTGATTTTAGCTGGTATTAACCCTGATTATTTAGTGATTTTAGCTGATATTAACCCTGATTATTTAGTGATTTTAGCTGATATTAACCCTGATTATTTAGTGATTTTAGCTTAAATTAACCCTGATTATTTAGTGATTTTAGCTGATATTAACCCTGATTATTTAGTGATTTTAGCTGATATTAACCCTGATTATTTTGTGATTTTAGCTTAAATTAACCCTGATTATTTAGTGATTTTAGCTGATATTAACCCTGATTATTTAGTGATTTTAGCTGATATTAACCCTGATTATTTAGTGATTTTAGCTTATATTAACCCTGATTATTTAGTGATTTTAGCTGATATTAACCCTGATTATTTAGTGATTCTAGCTGATATTAACCCTGATTATTTTGTGATTTTAGCTTAAATTAACCCTGATTATTTAGGGATTTTAGCTGATATTAACCCTGATTATTTAGTGATTTTAGCTGATATTAACCCTGATTATTTTGTGATTTTAGCTGATATTAACCCTGATTATTTAGTGATTTTAGCTGATATTAACCCTGATTATTTAGTGATTCTAGCTGATATTAACCCTGATTATTTAGTGATTTTAGCTGAAATTAACCCTGATTATTTAGTGATTTTAGCTGATATCAACCCTGATTATTTAGTTATTCTAGCTGATATTAACCCTGATTATTTAGTGATTTTAGCTGATATTAACCCTGATTATTTAGTGATTTTACCTTATATTAACCCTGATTATTTAGTGATTCTAGCTGATATTAACCCTGATTATTTTGTGGTTTTAGCTTAAATTAACCCTGATTATTTAGTGATTTTAGCTGATATTAACCCTGATTATTTAGTGATTCTTGCTGATATTAACCCTGATTATTTAGTGATTTTAGCTGATATTAACCCTGATTATTTAGTGATTTTAGCTGATATTAACCCTGATTATTTAGTGATTTTAGCTGAAATTAACCCTGATTATTTAGTGATTTTAGCTTAAATTAACCCTGATTATTTAGTGATTTTAGCTGATATTAACCCTGATTATTTAGTGATTTTAGCTGAAATTAACCCTGATTATTTAGTGATTTTAGCTGATATTAACCCTGATTATTTAGTGATTCTAGCTGATATTAACCCTGATTATTTAGTGATTTTAGCTTGAATTAACCCTGATTATTTAGTGATTTTAGCTGATATTAACCCTGATTATTTTGTGGTTTTAGCTTAAATTAACCCTGATTATTTAGTGATTTTAGCTGATATTAACCCTGATTATTTTGTGATTTTAGCTGATATTAACCCTGATTATTTAGTGATTTTAGCTTAAATTAACCCTGATTATTTAGTGATTTTAGCTTAAATTAACCCTGATTATTTTGTGATTTTAGCTTAAATTAACCCTGATTATTTAGTGAATTTAGCTGATATTAACCCTGATTATTTTGGGATTTTAGCTTAAACTAACCCTGATTATTTAGTGATTTTAGCTGATATTAACCCTGATTATTTAGTGATTTTAGCTGATATTAACCCTGATTATTTAGTGATTTTAGCTTATATTAACCCTGATTATTTAGTGATTCTAGCTGATATTAACCCTGATTATTTAGTGATTTTAGCTGATATTAACCCTGATTATTTAGTGATTTTAGCTGATATTAACCCTGATTATTTAGTGATTTTAGCTGATATTAACCCTGATTATTTAGTGATTCTAGCTGATATTAACCCTGATTATTTAGTGATTTTAGCTTATATTAACCCTGATTATTTAGTGATTCTAGCTGATATTAACCCTGATTATTTAGTGATTTTAGCTGATATTAACCCTGATTATTTTGTGATTTTAGCTGATATTAACCCTGATTATTTAGTGATTTTAGCTGAAATTAACCCTGATTATTTAGTGATTCTAGCTGATATTAACCCTGATTATTTAGTGATTTTAGCTGATATTAACCCTGATTATTTAGTGATTTTAGCTGATATTAACCCTGATTATTTAGTGATTCTAGCTGATATTAACCCTGATTATTTAGTGATTTTAGCTGAAATTAACCCTGATTATTTAGTGATTTTAGCTGATATTAACCCTGATTATTTAGTGATTCTAGCTGATATTAACCCTGATTATTTAGTGATTTTAGCTGATATTAACCCTGATTATTTAGTGATTCTAGCTGATATTAACCCTGATTATTTTGTGATTTTAGCTTAAATTAACTCTGATTATTTAGGGATTTTAGCTGATATTAACCCTGATTATTTAGTGATTTTAGCTGATATTAACCCTGATTATTTAGTGATTTTAGCTTAAATTAACCCTGATTATTTAGTGATTTTAGCTGATATTAACCCTGATTATTTAGTGATTTTAGCTGATATTAACCCTGATTATTTTGTGATTTTAGCTTAAATTAACCCTGATTATTTAGTGATTTTAGCTGATATTAACCCTGATTATTTAGTGATTTTAGCTGATATTAACCCTGATTATTTTGTGATTTTAGCTTATATTAACCCTGATTATTTAGTGATTTTAGCTGATATTAACCCTGATTATTTAGTGATTCTAGCTGATATTAACCCTGATTATTTTGTGATTTTAGCTTAAATTAACCCTGATTATTTAGGGATTTTAGCTGATATTAACCCTGATTATTTAGTGATTTTAGCTGATATTAACCCTGATTATTTTGTGATTTTAGCTGATATTAACCCTGATTATTTAGTGATTTTAGCTGATATTAACCCTGATTATTTAGTGATTCTAGCTGATATTAACCCTGATTATTTAGTGATTTTAGCTGAAATTAACCCTGATTATTTAGTGATTTTAGCTGATATCAACCCTGATTATTTAGTTATTCTAGCTGATATTAACCCTGATTATTTAGTGATTTTAGCTGATATTAACCCTGATTATTTAGTGATTTTACCTTATATTAACCCTGATTATTTAGTGATTCTAGCTGATATTAACCCTGATTATTTTGTGGTTTTAGCTTAAATTAACCCTGATTATTTAGTGATTTTAGCTGATATTAACCCTGATTATTTAGTGATTCTTGCTGATATTAACCCTGATTATTTAGTGATTTTAGCTGATATTAACCCTGATTATTTAGTGATTTTAGCTGATATTAACCCTGATTATTTAGTGATTTAGCTGATATTAACCCTGATTATTTAGTGATTTTAGCTTGAATTAACCCTGATTATTTAGTGATTTTAGCTGATATTAACCCTGATTATTTTGTGGTTTTAGCTTAAATTAACCCTGATTATTTAGTGATTTTAGCTGATATTAACCCTGATTATTTTGTGATTTTAGCTGATATTAACCCTGATTATTTAGTGATTTTAGCTTAAATTAACCCTGATTATTTAGTGATTTTAGCTTAAATTAACCCTGATTATTTTGTGATTTTAGCTTAAATTAACCCTGATTATTTAGTGAATTTAGCTGATATTAACCCTGATTATTTTGGGATTTTAGCTTAAACTAACCCTGATTATTTAGTGATTTTAGCTGATATTAACCCTGATTATTTAGTGATTTTAGCTGATATTAACCCTGATTATTTAGTGATTTTAGCTTATATTAACCCTGATTATTTAGTGATTCTAGCTGATATTAACCCTGATTATTTAGTGATTTTAGCTGATATTAACCCTGATTATTTAGTGATTTTAGCTGATATTAACCCTGATTATTTAGTGATTTTAGCTGATATTAACCCTGATTATTTAGTGATTCTAGCTGATATTAACCCTGATTATTTAGTGATTTTAGCTTATATTAACCCTGATTATTTAGTGATTCTAGCTGATATTAACCCTGATTATTTAGTGATTTTAGCTGATATTAACCCTGATTATTTTGTGATTTTAGCTGATATTAACCCTGATTATTTAGTGATTTTAGCTGAAATTAACCCTGATTATTTAGTGATTCTAGCTGATATTAACCCTGATTATTTAGTGATTTTAGCTGATATTAACCCTGATTATTTAGTGATTTTAGCTGATATTAACCCTGATTATTTAGTGATTCTAGCTGATATTAACCCTGATTATTTAGTGATTTTAGCTGAAATTAACCCTGATTATTTAGTGATTTTAGCTGATATTAACCCTGATTATTTAGTGATTCTAGCTGATATTAACCCTGATTATTTAGTGATTTTAGCTGATATTAACCCTGATTATTTAGTGATTCTAGCTGATATTAACCCTGATTATTTTGTGATTTTAGCTTAAATTAACTCTGATTATTTAGGGATTTTAGCTGATATTAACCCTGATTATTTAGTGATTTTAGCTGATATTAACCCTGATTATTTTGTGATTTTAGCTGATATTAACCCTGATTATTTAGTGATTTTAGCTGATATTAACCCTGATTATTTAGTGATTCTAGCTGATATTAACCCTGATTATTTAGTGATTTTAGCTGAAATTAACCCTGATTATTTAGTGATTTTAGCTGATATTAACCCTGATTATTTAGTGATTTTAGCTGATATTAACCCTGATTATTTAGTGATTTTAGCTGATATTAACCCTGATTATTTAGTGATTTTAGCTGATATTAACCCTGATTATTTTGTGATTTTAGCTGATATTAACCCTGATTATTTAGTGATTTTAGCTGATATTAACCCTGATTATTTAGTGATTCTAGCTGATATTAACCCTGATTATTTAGTGATTTTAGCTGAAATTAACCCTGATTATTTAGTGATTTTAGCTGATATCAACCCTGATTATTTAGTTATTCTAGCTGATATTAACCCTGATTATTTAGTGATTTTAGCTGATATTAACCCTGATTATTTAGTGATTTTACCTTATATTAACCCTGATTATTTAGTGATTCTAGCTGATATTAACCCTGATTATTTTGTGGTTTTAGCTTAAATTAACCCTGATTATTTAGTGATTTTAGCTGATATTAACCCTGATTATTTAGTGATTCTTGCTGATATTAACCCTGATTATTTAGTGATTTTAGCTGATATTAACCCTGATTATTTAGTGATTTTAGCTGATATTAACCCTGATTATTTAGTGATTTTAGCTTGAATTAACCCTGATTATTTAGTGATTCTTGCTGATATTAACCCTGATTATTTTGTGGTTTTAGCTTAAATTAACCCTGATTATTTAGTGATTTTAGCTGATATTAACCCTGATTATTTAGTGATTCTTGCTGATATTAACCCTGATTATTTAGTGATTTTAGCTGATATTAACCCTGATTATTTAGTGATTTTAGCTGATATTAACCCTGATTATTTAGTGATTTTAGCTTGAATTAACCCTGATTATTTAGTGATTTTAGCTGATATTAACCCTGATTATTTTGTGGTTTTAGCTTAAATTAACCCTGATTATTTAGTGATTTTAGCTGATATTAACCCTGATTATTTTGTGATTTTAGCTGATATTAACCCTGATTATTTAGTGATTTTAGCTTAAATTAACCCTGATTATTTAGTGATTTTAGCTTAAATTAACCCTGATTATTTTGTGATTTTAGCTGATATTAACCCTGATTATTTAGTGATTTTAGCTGATATTAACCCTGATTATTTTGTGGTTTTAGCTTAAATTAACCCTGATTATTTAGTGATTCTAGCTGATATTAACCCTGATTATTTAGTGATTTTAGCTGATATTAACCCTGATTATTTAGTGATTCTAGCTGATATTAACCCTGATTCCTGAGCCAGGCTGGTAAACAGATCCACCTAAAGAGAAGAACAGCCTGCTTCCCTGACAATAGTCAACTGATTGATTAAAACATTTATTTGGGTGCGTCCAATATTTATAAATCCTGTTTATTGTTATTAAGGAACCTGCTGAGGCTCAGGGTCTTGGTTACGTGGTTGATTGCTGTTACGTAGAAGATGAAAAGCCTAAGTGGCTTAATGAGAAACACCCCGCCCGCCTGCTGAGTCTTTCATACAGTAATGTTACTATAGATTTAGTCTTTAAAGATGCTGAGATGTTTGTTTTTACCTCCAGCCTGTTTCTTCAGTCGTCTCGTGTCGCTGCCTTGAAGGCAGCTGCTCCAGCTGCAGCACCATGGTGGACATCAGGGTGAAAAGCGGAGCAGCCTGGGCCTGTCAGAGTCAGGGAGGTCAGCTGGCTGACGTCCTTCTTCCTGTTCATCTGAGCAACACAGAAGATGATGAAGATGACCTCAGTCAGTCTGACAGAGATGCCGATGAGTACGTTCTCTAAACGGACGTTGTTCGTACCAGGATCTGTTATTTCCAGCAGAGCAGAGAGGGCCCATGTTCTGACGTCTGCTCTGTCTCTTGCAGAGCCACTGCGGTGCTGTTGGAGCAGCAGGAGGAAGGCTCTCCCTGCATCCTCGCTCTCAGCTGCAGCTCCTCTGCCTCCATCAGCAGCCTGATGGTGATCAGTGAAGCTCGAACCATGGAGGTCTACAACCAGCAGGAGGAGTACTGTGGGACGGTGCGGGGCAGGAAGGTCCAGAGCCTTCAGTGGGACAGGTACAGGAAGCCACAAAATGGATCATATTTTAAACCTGACCTCTGACCTCTGACCTGCTCAGCTGGAGGAGGTTGGGAAGAATGTTGCACTTTGCTGCAGGCCAGTCAGGACCAACACTGCAAAAACCATTTAGAAATAAGTAAAAATGTCTTAAATCTAGTTTATTTACCCCTAATTTGAGCAGTTGAATAAGAAGATTTGCCAATGGAGTATATTTACATTTAAAATAAGATGATAAAATAATATGCACTCTAAATAAGACAATGCAATTAGTTTTTCTTATTTTAAATGTAAATTTTCTGTTTCTATAAGCAAAGTGTCTCACTTACCTTTTCAATTCAAGAAAAATGCACTTTTAGATTTCTAGTTTTTGCCGTGAAGAACCGGGAGAGTGGAGCACGGTGGAGGGTGCATCATGCTGTGGGAACCTGTAGCAGACTGATGTCCTTCCTGCAGTCTGAACCATCGACTCCTCTGAGGAGACCAATCTTTTATTCAGTAACAGCAGAAATCAACTCTGATTATTTAGCGACTTTAACAGATTTTAATGCTGATTTTAACCCAATTTTTATGTTTAACAATCCTGAAAAGATTGAGTTTTTAAGGTTAGTAACGATCGCTGGATGCGCTGCCATCCATGTTTGCTTCAGAGCACGCTGGTTTGTGACGTTCACACAGCAGATCACATACACGTCGCAGATATTTGGAGTAGTGAACGGCAACGCAAAACATAAGGCCTGCAGCGTGAACGTAGCATAGCCGCCTGCATGGTTCTGTGTCTGACGGCGCCCCTGCCTGTTGGTCGGCTGCTGAGGGTTTCTGTGTCCCGCAGGCCGGACAGAGGCCCGTTCTACAGGAAGCAGCTGCTGCTTCAGGATCCGTCAGCAGGATGTGAGGCGAAGGTGAGACACGGACCCTGAAAACGGCTCCATTCAGGAGGATTTGGGTTCTGATCGGTTCCTGTTCCGTTTCCTCTCAGCTGCTCTCTTTGGCGGGTAGAAGCAGCGTTCTGGTCTGTCGGGTTGTGGTTGGTCTGCAGGAGGCGGCGCTCGCTGCGACCGGCGGTCCGGGGATCGACCTGCAGCAGGTGCAGAGTCTGGTGGAGGAGATGGGGACCAGCTTGTCTCCTGGGGCTCAGAACCTCATGGACATGGTGCGGTTCCAGCAGAAGGTGGGAGGAGCTCCCTAAAGAACCAGTAGGAGGTTCTGGTCTCTGACTGGGTTTCAAAGATTGTCTCGTCCTCCAGAATCAGAGCGGCTCTCTGGGCGCCTTCCTGCCGCTGCTGATGGGCGGTGGAGCTCTCTCTGCATTGGTCGGAGGAGTTGGAACGACTGCAGCCACTGCCAGGAGCCCCCCCCACGCTGCCGACGCCACGGTAACGGATTCATCCCTCACACTGGGCCAGAACCAGTGCAGCAGTCTCATGTTACTTCACTGCATCTGTTGAAAATCTATGTGCATCAAATACAATAAAGTTTTTCTAGATTTAGTTTCTTTACATTTATTTTTATTTATAATAAATCAGCCAAACTTTATTATATTGGAGATGAATTCTATTAAATCCATTTATTTTGACAGGAAGACATTTTTCAGTTTGCTGAAGAATGAAAGCTTTTTTCTTTGGACGTGTTTCCAGCCTCCAGAGCCCAGCAGGTCTGCAGACCGGACTCCGTCTCAGAACGGAGGGATGTCAGAGGGCTCCACCTCCCCAGACCTGTCCCTGTCAGACACCAGCTGCAGTCAGACCAGTAAGCGTCTGCGGATGCTGAGCCCGCCGCCGCCGGCAGGCCTCAGCATCCTTCCTGCTTCTCTGCTTCTTTGTCATTAAGTGTCAGCATCTCCTGGAACCGATGTGTCTTTCATCCATAGTGAGCAGTGAAAACGGGGGGCCGGGGAACCCCGCCCAGCTGGAGGAGATGATGTCCCACTTCCTGAAAGGGCGGGGCCAAGGGCAGGCGCTGAGCCCCGACCTTCTGCCCCTGCTGCAGAGCGTCTGTGGACAGGTCACACAGCTTCGCCTGGACAACGCTGAGGCGGCGCTGGACAGGGAGCGGAACAGGTGGGCGGAGTCTGCTGTGAAACATCCGGTAGCGTTCAGTGTGAAAACGATGCGGCGGAAGCTGAACGCTGAGCTGAAGCTGCTGCGTTTTTTACTTTAACGTCAAACATGTCGACTGAAGCCGGTTGGATCTGAAATGGAGTCAATTCTTCTGCTTCATGAGTTTATTTTCTGATTTCATGGGAGAAAACCTTAAACGCTGTCAGAATAAGCAGGAAGTGCTGGTAGCGCTCCAAGATGGCTGCCATCATGGGCTGCCATGATGGGCCAGCGGTCTGGTTGGAGCAGGTTTGATCCCCCTGAACCAAACCAGGAGGACTGGTTTGGTTTCCAGTCAGCAGAGCCGATCAGTGAGCTGATGTTAAAAGGCTCAGACTGAAAGAAGAGCAGCGGTCCTGCTGGGTCCGAAGGAAGCAGCAGGACCGCTGCTCTTTGAATGGCTCCCTTTGTGAGGCGAGCTGCAGGGGGGGGGGGGAGGTCAGCTGGGTGTGACTCCATGTTTGGAGAGAAACGCAGCTCCACGGTACGTCTTCCCGTCGAAGAATGATAAACTGTTTACAGCTTTAAGCTTCTGATTATTTATTTACTGTTTGGTGAGATTTTCAGTTTGCTGCAGGAAGTAAAACAGTTTGACTCCACTGAGACTCTCAGCTGGTTGAACGTTTCTGTCTGCTGGAGAAATAATGAAGCTATTAAAGGAAAAGTTCGATTAATGGATCATTATCTTTACCTAAAGCTAATACTTTCCCTGTGATTTCATTCATTTAGTGTTAATCAGTTAAAAAATGAAAATAATAATTTCCGTCGTGATGAGTCTGGGAGCGGCCATTTTTGTCAAAATATAAGCTGTTTCTCACTATGTGTACTTGTGTGTCCTCGTGAAACGCCATCAACCTCAGCCCCAGTACTGTTCTAAATCACCAGAATAGCTGACTGAGAACAGTCCCCGGATGTTGTTCTGGCCCCTCCCTCTTTACCCAGCATGCATCAGAGCAGACTTGTTCGTTATCCAGACTGACAGCCGTCCCAGCATGCACTGCAGCAGCAGCAGCTTCCAGGTTAGCGCTCACAGAGCTCAGAGGATTAAGTTAAAAGTTCTTTCTGTTGCTGTTGTTCAATGACAGTACGTTTAAGATCATTTGACGTTAAAACATTATATTTTAAGCTTCACTATATGGAACATTTACTGAAACCGAAGTTAAGAGGACCGTGGCAACCAGCGGTCGCCGAGGGTAACAGCAGCCAGGGCTTTCTGACTGTGTTCATTATTATTCAACCACCTAATGAAAAAATTCTTAATTTATTATCTAGAGACTATTAATAACAGGAGGTGAAATGCAGCTCCAGATTAGCTTTGAATGTGATGATGTCATCAGTACGCTTCAGTTGACCCAGATTTATTCTGCGTGCTCCCGTTCTCCCCGAGTCCAGACTTTCCTGGATTCTAGACAAGAACGGACTTCTCTGAATTGAGAAACGACCATAGTAGCCCCTCCCTCCTGCCATCTTCCAGCAGTGACGTCACGGTGCGGTAAGCCTAGCGCCATTCTCCCCGCTTTACAAGCTAAATCAATGGGAACTACTAGACACATCTGCAATCAACAACAATTATTGAAGATTTCCAGAGGACTTCACCATTGAAATTCACCAGAGCTATAGTGAAACTGACAATGCCCACGTGCATGGCAGCTGGATGCTGGAATACATCGGGTAAAAGTGAAAACAAGAGTTATTCCACCTTTCTGATTCCTGATCCTCCACGGACGGGTTGGTCGTTGGATCGCCAACTTGAAGAGGGAGGATTTGCCATCGAACTTCTGGCCAGAGAAAAAACCCGTAATATGTAGCCGACATTTGGAAGAAGAATGTTTTCAAGATGACTTGGATAATAGCGCGTTGTGACAAACACCAGATACAGCACTGGGACTTGATCAACAGCCGATACCGCACCGTGACGTCACTAACCAGTAGGTGGCAGTAGTGTTCTTTGACAAACATGGATGCCTCCAGTAAAGCACATTCACATGAAAATGACTGAATTAAAAACACTGATCATTTATTGAACAGGATGGAATCATTTCAGATTTAAAGAACTTTCAGAAGTTTGGATTCTGAATATGAGCGACTTTTCCTTTAATGAATCCTCCTCCATCCCAGAGGGATTAAATCCCTGTAATGATGTAATGAGAGGCTTAGAAATGCAGGATAAAGGTCCAGTTATCCAGATGTTTGCTCGATGTCTCGGCTGGTCGCACCTCAGCCATCAGTGTTGTTGGATCAGTTTCCTGTTCTGGCTCTTTGGTCGCTCCTTTAAATACTTCATGAGATGTCGGGAATGGGTTTAAGCCGGGCGCACACTGTACGATTTTTTTCAGGCCGATTCTCCAGATGCGCGAGAATTTTTCGATCGGTCTGACTTTCAGCCTGATGGCGATCCCCTATACAGGGGGTAACGAGAGGCGATCTCTAACAACCACCTCCCATCAGGAATCCTAAGGTTGCATCAGAGCGTTGGGCCGCACAGTGTAAGAACATACATAGCGAGCTGTAAACTTTTAAACCCTGAGGTTTAATCGTACAGTTTGAGTTGTAGCTCCATGCAACGATAGAGAATGTGGCTCAGAGTTTTCCCTGCTTTAGGTTACGATTCCAGAGCTGCATCCGTTTAGAAAAGCCTCTGAAACACTAAACCTGCTGGTTGAAATGATCTGTCCTCCTTCATAGAAAGTTGTTTTGCCTGTTGGCATTAGATAGATGTATATAATCTAGAACCAGCCCAGATGTGTTCTCCCAGTTGTTTGTAGTTTAATCGTTCCGCCTCAGAAACGGGGCGGTCCACATGTTGAATGAGATGGAGGGAAACTGCCTCGGTCCAGTTGATCACCGGTTCTGTTGGTGGTTCTGAAAGGACAGCGTCCTCTGTGCCGTCTCTCCGCAGTGAGTGTGACTGGATCATGGAGCGCCGTCTGGAGGAGATGGAGCGGAGGCTGAAGGAGCACATGGACCGTCGGCTGGACGCTCTGGAGCAGAAGCTGGAGAAGGTTCTGCTGATGGCTCTGAACCACGGCGCTGGGGGCGGATCGCCTGCGCCATCAGAGCACGGCGGCCCAGCGGCGCCAGCAGACCGAGCCGGGACCATCTGACTCCCTGCAGGCCGCCCGGAGGCTCCAGGTGTGACCCGGATGGAAGCAGCAGACTAACAGGAGCAGCTCAGCGTCCATCCAGGCTCTGACTGATGAACCAGCAGAGGGGGGCGGGATCAGTGATGGAAGAGCTCAAAGCAAACCGTTAAACAGCCTAACAGAGAAATTTCCTGTGCTGCTCTCTAACATTCAGATTAACTGACCTGTTCATATAATCCAGATTATCAGCATCTTAACTCAAAGTTGTTCAGACCTCTGAGGATCGCTGTTCTGCTAATCTGGATGTTGTCCATTTTCAACTATTTACACCTTTAGCGTCAGAGGCGCCGTCCCTCCTGTAGAGGCGCCGTCCCTCCTGTAGAGGCGCCGTCCAATCAGCAGCTGCTGGCCTCCTATAGATCTCCTTTAGATCTCCATTCGGCCTCCTTCAGACCTCCTTTCGGTGTCTCTTTAAGGTCGGCTTTGTGTCTCTTAATGAGATCTCCTGTTCAGAGCGAGGTATAAAGACAGCCATGGCTGTTAGTTCAGAACAGATTCAGGGACGTTAGACTCACTCTGCCTACAGGATCATCTTCAGTCATCTCCTTCGTTAGCTGAGCTCAGCTGCAGTTAGATTTTTAATTCTCTCACAGAATGAACTCACTTCCTGTTTCAAGCAGCTAATCCACTGGGAAGAAATCAGATCCAGATATTTTGAACTAAAGCAGGTTGTTAGCAGCTCCTCCTCTGTCTGCTTCGTGCAGCTGTACCTGCAGGAGTTTCCCTTCCACCGAGCAGCAGCATCAGGCTGTAAAGCTCTAACTGGAAGTCAGACCAACAGCCTTGAAATCAGCTGGAAAAGTCATCAATGGTCTGATTGAAGATGTAACTTATTTTAATGACACACTGTAATGTTTTGCAAACTGTAAACGACTGTAAGCTAAACTGATTTTTCACCTCTGAAGTTAACCTGTACTGATGTAAATAATGAATAAAATGAGTTTAATACAAATAAAGCTGCGTTTTCGGGAAGGTTTTTATCTCTGATGAAGCAGCAAATGGATCTGAGCTGAAAGAGCAGAACATTCCTGAATGAAACGCTCAAAGGAATTCACATTATTTAACCTTAAAAAGCACTAAAAGTTGGTTTTTCACATTTATTCCATTTTTCACCAGAAATGGATGCATGGATCTGAAAGCAGATCTTTTTTTCTTACAGTTTTTTTGGATTTTTTTATCACTTCAAGTAAATTTTAAAAAAACACAACCTAATTTCGGATTTGTCCAGATGTGAGACAGGAAATAAGAACTTCCTAAAAAGTTAAAATCAATCCTCTGGACTTTTTTCCAAGTCTGAAGACGTTTCTCTTCCATTCAGGAAGATTTTTCAGTTCAAAATGTCAGAAATAGCGTTTAGTTCCAGGTTTTATCCAGCAGCCCAACAAAGCCTGGGTTTAGTTTAGAAAACATGCAAATAGAAACGGATGAACGGGACGAGCGTGGAGCTGATCTTCATCCCATCAGCTTCACTCTGGGCAGCGACCCGCCCACTTCCTGCTGGAGGTCCTGGCAGGAAGGAACCAGCAGAACCAGGTCATCCTCAAAAAGCAGGGTCCCTGATCCAGACCCTGTCTGGTCCTTGGCTGGTCCTAGAATCCAGTCCATGAAGGTTCTGAACAAAAACCGGTACCAGAGGGCAGCCCTGATGGAGCCCAGTATGGACCAGGAACCGGTCAATGAGGACCAGACTCCTGCTCCACTTCTACAGGGACCCCCCCACACACACACAGGGTGCCACCGGTGGAGGGGTCAGAGTTCAGAAAGTCTCTGTTCTTCAGGACATGTTGTGGTTCCAGCCAGGTGCCAGAGTAATATCTTATTTACCTGCTCAGTTCAAGGCTTAATATACTTAATTTAAGAATTTCTCGATTGTTTTTGCAGTGAAAGGCTAGAGAAGCGACGTTAAAAAAAGAAAAGACAGAACTGCACCCCCCGTCTGTCTGCTAGTAACAGAGAAACATCCACAGCCTTCCATGTTGCTGCTCATCCAAGAAGCTTCTTCAGTTCTTTCCACCGTTTGAACTGAAGCAGCCTCTTGGATGAGAGCCATCTTTAGAAAACTTCACGCCCAGTTGTCTAAACCGAACCTTTCAAGGTTGATCAGGACCTGGAAGACTGAGAATCTTCATGGATGTGCGTTGGTGGCAGGAAGCGTCCTGCTCCTTCCTAACTACCAGCACTATTCAGAACTGATTCTGGTTCCTCCACCGCGGCTCGCGAGTCTTGGGCAGCGTCCGTCCGTCCGCCCTAACCCCCAAATTCCTCCATCACTATAGAGCGGGGACTATAGTGAACTTTATAGTGAACTTCTTTGTTCTTTCTGCCCCCAAAGAAATCCCATGCTGCTTTGTGAAGAAAGCTCTTGCAAAGCATTCTGGGATATATCTACTCATCTAGTGACCATGGATGATCACTGCTTTTCAAGGTGCATTGTGGGACATTGAGTCCCCTGCATCCACTAGACCAGGGGTCACCAACACGGTGCCCTCAAGGACCACATGGGGGGCCCTCAGAGTCTTCTAAATAAACAACAACCCACCAGTGGGCTAAGTTTGAAATTTTATTTTATTATGTTGCTCTTCTTTTTAATCATTTATATAGATTTCAAAATAACAATGTCTAAAGCATAGCTTATTCCCCTTCACAGGTTGATGATTTTGTTGATGGGGTTGCTAGTTCTCTGCGTACTGCCTTAGACAACGCAGCTCCCTTGAAAATGAAAACCTTTGAAAAGAGAAAGCTTGCTCCTTGGTTTAATGCAGAGCTGCGTACTTTGAAGCAAAATGCTAGGAAACTGGAGAGAAAATATCGCTCCACAGGCCTGCGGGAGTCCTTCCTAGTCTGGAAAAATGGTTTACTGCTGTATAAGAGGACCCTTTGTAAAGCAAGAGCAGCATACTTCTCCTCATTAATAGAGGAGAATAAGAATAATCCTAGATTTCTTTTTAATACAGTTGCCAAACTCACCCAGAGCCATAGCTCTGTTGAACCGTCCATTCCACCTGCTCTTAGCAGCAATGATTTTATGGGATTCTTTATAAATAAGATTGATCTTATTAAAAATAAGATCATAAGCACTCCTCTATCCGCGATTGTACCTGAGGTAGTCATGGAATCTGAACCGGGTTTAGACTGCTTTGATCCAGTTGAACTTTCTGAATTAGCAAAATTATTGTCTTCATCTAAGCCTTCAACTTGTATGTTAGATCCAGTTCCAACCAGGTTATTTAAGGAGGTATTCCCTTTGATCTCCTCCTCCATTTTAGATGTGATTAATCTATCTCTGTTACAGGGATATGTACCTAAAGCTTTTAAGGTTGCTGTAATTAAACCTCTGCTTAAGAAACCGTCTCTTGACCCAGATGACTTGGTTAATTATAGACCTATATCCAATCTTCCTTTCTTATCCAAAATTCTTGAGAAAGTAGTTGCCAAACAAGTTTGCGACCACTTACACCATAATGAACTTTTTGAAGAGTTTCAGTCTGGCTTTAGAGCTCATCATAGCACTGAAACAGCTCTGGTGAAAGTCACTAATGATATTCTCATGGCCTCAGATAATGGACTTGTATCTGTGCTCGTCCTGTTGGATCTTAGTGCTGCATTTGATACAGTTGACCATAATATTCTTTTAGAAAGACTTGAATATTTTGTTGGAATTAAAGGAACAGCATTAGACTGGTTTAAATCTTATCTATCTGATCGAATTCAGTTTGTTTATGTTAATGATAGATCTTCAACACGCTCAAAGGTTACCTGTGGAGTACCACAGGGATCAGTGCTAGGACCAATTCTCTTTACTTTATACATGCTCCCAATTGGTAGAGTTATTAGACAGCATGGGATTAATTTCCACTGTTATGCTGATGATACCCAGCTATATCTGTCTATAATCCAGATGAAGCTAACCCATTACATAGATTACAGGCATGTCTGAAGACATAAAAACCTGGATGACTCTTAACTTTCTGCTTCTGAATGCAGACAAAACAGAAGTTATAGTCTTTGGACCAGAGTCTCTGAAAAAGAAGCTGATTAGCCAGTCACTTCATTTGGATGGGATTAAACTGATTTCAGATAATAAAGTAAAAAATCTTGGTGTTATTTTTGATCAGGACCTGTCATTTAAATCCCAGATCAAAGAGGTTTCTAGAATTTCCTTCTTTCATCTGAGGAATATTGCAAAAATTAGAAATCTCCTGTCCAGGGGTGATGCTGAGAAACTAGTCCATGCATTTGTTACTTCAAGGCTGGACTATTGTAATTCTTTACTATCAGGAAGTCCACAAACTGTAGTTAAAAGCCTTCAGCTGATCCAAAATGCTGCAGCCAGAGTTCTGATGAAAATGAAAAAGAGAGATCATATCTCTCCTATCCTGGCTTCTCTTCATTGGCTTCCTGTTAAATCCAGAATAGAATTTAAAATCCTCCTTCTCACATATAAAGCCTTAAATCAGCTTAAATCAGCCATCTTATATCAGAGATCTGATTGTTCCTTATGTTCCTAACAGAGCACTTCGCTCTCAATCTGCAGGTTTACTAGTGGTTCCTAGAATTTCTAAAAGTAGAATGGGAGGCAGATCTTTTAGTTATCAGGCTCCTCTCCTGTGGAACCAACTACCAGTTTTAGTCCGTGAGGCAGACACCCTGTCTACTTTTAAGGCTAGGCTTAAAACTTTCCTTTTTGATAAAGCTTCTAGTTAGGGTGGCTCAGGTTATCCTGAGCTATCTCTATAGTTCTGCTGCTATAGGCTTAGACTGCTGGAGGACATAGGGACCCCCATTTCATCATTCTGCTTCATTCTCTCTCTATTCTCCCACTCTGCAGAATCTGTTAGTTCAATCTCTAACCTTCTGCTCTCTCTGCTTTTCCTCAGAGTAGCTTTGCCTCGTCTGTTCCTGTTTGGCTGTGACGTCATCCAGGAAAGAAACATCAGCTGTGCTGCTTCCATCAACACCCTTGTTTGTAGATGTTGGAGATTGGCCTGTTTTCCAGTGTGGTCCTGTTTCTCTGGCCGTGGCTGGGTGGATGTGCTCTCTTCATCCTCTGGCATGGGAGCTGCCTTGGAGCTTGTCTGCCTGGCTGTGTGTTTCCTGGACGGGGCCGCCTTTTACAGCTGCTTTTTGTATCTCTGCTTCTGTCTCCTTGAACCCCAGTGGGCCTCAGCAGATGGCCGCTCACACTGAGCCTGGTTCTGCTGGAGGTTTCTTCCTGTTAAAAGGGAGTTTTTCCTCTCCACTGTCGCTACAAGCATGCTTAGTGTGAGGGATTGTATTTGAGTCAATGAGTCAATGCAATCAACTGGTTTTCCTTAGATAGAAAACTTTGTATCAATTTGACTGGAAGATCTGGTTGAACTGTAAAGTGCCTTGAGATGACATGTGTTGTGAATTTGGCGCTATATAAATAAACTGAATTGAATTAAATAAACTTAGAAATTAACAGAAACAATAAAATGTTGATAATGTACAAAGTTTAGGCTAACGCTAACCCTTACAGCTCATGGGTCAGTAATGGTCGCCCTTCCTACGTCTCGGTACCCTTGATGTGGCCCTCAGCCTTTGACCATTTGTGCCACGTCATATCTCTTCCCCAGGGAAACATGGTCTTTACTCATTTTCACTTCTTCAAACCAAAATGTTTCCTCTAATTCATTTTACAGGATTGATGCGACTAGCTAATGGTCTGTTTTCTGTTCCTCGGCTGAATGAAGGGATTCATGTGACGTCAATAAAACATGGATTCCTTTCCTGGCTTTCTTCATCCACCATCTTTAGCTGTGAATCAGAACGACACAAATGTTTTTCTCAAAAATAATTTTATTCCCTCTTTTTGACAACATTGTCATCAAACACAAAGACAAAAAACACTTCAAGAAAAAGATTCCCTCCTGAAGGGGAACGTGCTGTACATGAAGAACTACGGTGACCTGCAGTAACCTCTCTGGGAAGGATGTTAGTAGGTTATAAAGATGATTGATGATGGAGAGTAAATGCAGAGTAGAGAAGAGCCAAGATGGCAGGGAAGGAAGGGGCCCCTCAGAGCAGGGGGGGTCTAGAGAGCAGGGGACGTTCCTGGGTGCAGCCTGGCACTCAGGCAGCCTCTGACCGATGCCTGAGGAAATCAAGACTTCCTGATTGGTCGAGAAGCTCCGAAGGCCAGCCCACCATTGGTTGACTGCTTCAGCTTTGATGCTTATTGGCTGCTGCGTCAGGTAAGAGGTCAAGGGTCAATTTCCTCAGGGACAATGGTGAGGATAACATCCTCGTTGCCCCGCCTCACCACCGTTTTCAGCTTGTCGTCCCGCTTTATGGCGTTGCTGACGTCGCTCGCCGAGGCGACGGGCTCTCCGTTGATGCTGATGATGACGTCTCTCTCCTTCAGGCCGGCTCTGTCACAGAGAGATCCCATTGGTTAGAAAGAAACAGCTCTCTGCTTCACCCTGATTGACTCAAAGCATAGCCAATCAGGAGGAAGCCACTATTCTATTGGACAATGGTTAACGCCACAAGACCAGCAGCACAGAAACAGCAACACTTAAGGTTTGAGCCAAGAACGGATTCAGGTCTGCTGTTAATCCACCTTAATGCTGCTTTCAGACAGAGAGGAATTTAGAGAAGGTCTATATTCTTCCAAAATATCCGTCTGTGCATCTCAGAATCAGTTCAAACATTTAGACTCACGCCTCAGCTGGAGTTCTGCTGATGACCTCGATGACGTACGCCCCTGAAGCGACGTCTGGGAAGTCTGAATGCCTCTCCTTCAGCTCCTTCGCCAGCCTGGTGGGAAAAAAACCCACAAAACGTCACCGAGGAAAACTGAGTGGGATCGTCCACAGTCAGTCTGTCCTGATCCGAGATAAATGTAACGCTAGATGTTAAAGTCGTAGGGAAGCGGCTGTTCCAACCGTTGCATTTCTGAATTCTCCCGAGTGGTGCCCGACTTTACACCAGTGAATTAAGTGAAGGTGATTGGTTGATTATCAAGGGGGCGGGATTGTTCACAAGCAGGTTTGGTTGTAGCCGGTTTGTGGGAAGCATCATGCTAACCAGTTAGCATCTTAGTGCTAGCAGGTTCCCAATGGGAAATTCCATTGGGACCAAGTAGCACTAAATTGGTGACTTAGAAACGACGCTGTCAAGGAACGCTATGGACAGAGGAAACATGCAAGAGGAGGAGAGTTTAGTGTCGGAGGTCGTGGATGAGTCTCCTCCGTCATCCATTTTTTATTTAGAGGAGGAAAGCGGGGACGAAGATGTTGTGGAAGAGGACGCCAGGGCGGCAGAAGCTTGGTTTGGTGTAGAAGGCTTCCAGCCGTACATGTTTGAGCCCTTGCCTCGCAACGCTGCCAGTTCTGTTAGCTCTACGCCTGCCGAAGACACAGACGTCCATCCTGCTGTATGCACGGCCAAAAGCTGGAGAGGGGTGTGGCTGCAGACCTGCACCATGAGGTCTCCTGCCAAGTTGATTCAGATCCTTTCTAAAATAAAAGCTAGCATTGATAAACTCCCTGTGAAGCTAGCAAGTGTTGTTATGATGGAAACGTATTTACAAGCACACATTTATCTCCCCATCAAAGTCCTGTCTGGAATAATAGATATGTGCTACATAGAAATAAGTCTCTGTATTTCTATCGCTGGATGGAAAAGGGCATTTGGTCTAGGACACCGGTCCCCAACCACCGGGCCGCGGACCGCTACCGGTCATTTGGTACCGGGCCGCACAACCGGGATTTTTTGTGGTTACAGCGACCAAAACAAAGCTACGGAGCAGACTGGACATCAGGAGCACATTTCGTGTGTCTCCGATTAACAAGCTCAGGGCTCTCACTAATTGAACATAATGGTGAGTTTATTTTAATGCTGTTCGTATTTGATTTTATGCCAGTCGTGTCACTTTATTTGATCGTATCTAAAGGCCGGTCCGTGAAAATATGGTCTAACATATAACGGGTCCGTGGCGCTAAAAAGGTTGGGGACCGCTGCTCTAGAAGACATTTTTTATACGACAATGAAGGTTAGCTGACCTATGAGGATTTCTGCTTACTGTATAATTTAACTGCTCCTATGCTCAGATTAACACTGTTATAAACCCTAATCTGGCAGCAAACACATGCCGCGTGCTATTCCCTAAACTTCCGGTCCCGACACCGCGGGTCTGCAGCCAGATTCTCATGAAAAACTGGGTCTGTAGTTTATTTGACCCACTTTGTGTCTCATAAAGTCAAAGCTGTGGCATTCAGCACTCTGAAACCTTGAAGTGTGTCTAATTCTGGCCATTCCTCCAACTCTTATTCTGTTTCCCGTCTCCATCACTGACCGGCTGCAGTTCAGAACCAGCAGCAGGTATTAAAAGCTCAACAGACACATTTTCAGTCTGATATCAGCCATGATGCCGGTCTGGATCAGAAACTTACGACGGAGTGAGGCTCATCATTCTGACGCCGATGTATTTCTTCTTTGGGAATGTTTTCCCTGAGGGACACAAACACAGCATCATTAGCATCATTCAAAGGGAAATACTTAAACCAGCAAAGCTGATGTGACAAACTGGATGAAAACGTCTCACTGTAGACTTTAATCCCTGCTGGATCAGGACTGACGGAGGAGGCTCCCATCAGTCCTGATCCCTCTGATTAAAACCAGTCCACCACTGCTGAGCGGTGTGAAGCTAACCTTTAGCCTGCCGGTCATGGGACTCTGCCAGGAACTGCTGGATCTTGTCTGATGGGATGGCGAAGGAGATTCCTGCCGTGACCTTCAGAGTGTTGATGCCGATAACCTCTCCATCCTGCAGGGGAAACACACACAGCTCAGCAGCCTGCAGCTGATTGGCTGCCAAGGGTTTCCAGAACCCCAGGAGGACTTAGAGGGGCGGGATGTTCGCTGGTAACCAACTGCCGTGTAATATCTCTTAAACGGGTCAGAATGCAAAACCCAGTTTCCATTGTCATAGATGAAAAAGATTGACGTACAGAGAAGTCAAACGCCATCGACGCCACCTTTTTCTGCAAATCTCACAATTCTAAACTGCCAGGGGGCGCTAAGACAGGCGGGGGGAAGGACAGGGCTGCAGGTGTCCAGGCTACCATCACCGGATCGGGTTCGGTCACTCCGTCCTATGCTGGCTCCCTCCCCTGTCTGCCGGGGTTCTCTGACCAGCCCCGGAGTTGACGGCTCGGTTCTGTTGAACTGTAGGCGACCAAAATCCCGGACGATTTTGAAATTCCCCCCGAACATTATTTTAGGTTAATCTGATGTTTCAGTGAGTGAGTGCTTGTTGCTATGATGCGTCTTTGCTCAGCAGCTTGGCTCGTTTAAACCAACCAATCAGAGCACAGCTCATCTAAATATTCATGATCAGACCATAAAAGGCAGAAAACCTGTGGTTTCATTCTAGGGCTTTTAACCAGGCTGCATTAGGGCTCATAGAACAGCTAACATGCCATTGCAGAAGTCAGAATTCTGACTTTTTTCTCATATTAAACTGAAATAAAATTTAAAAATCACTTAACTTTTTTTTTTCAGTGGCCCTAATCCTCTTCCGTAGTCTTGGGATGATCACTCATCCAATATTTAACTGCTAACTTTCTCTAGACGTTTGCTACGCTAGCCAAACCCTTTTTTTGGCTAGCGTAGCAGCAGCAGGAATGTTATACCTGCCGCGATCCTCATCGTTAGTTAAAATCACAGGGAGAGTTAATTTTAATTCTTAGCAGCGGCGGCCGCATTGGTTTTGCAGCAGAGTGCTGCACAACCACTAATTAACCAAGTAATTAACTTCTGCACCTTCATTTCCTCAAATAAACTGCTGGCTCCTCTTTTTAGACTATAAACAGATTAACACAACATTGACAACTCTGTAGTTTTCTCTGTTCTGTACTGCAAACTGGAATTAAAGGCGCCATTTCTACCAAAGGTCTGGACAGACTGGCGACCTGTCTAGGGCACTAACAACCATCAACTAACAACCATCGGCTAACAACCATCAACTAACAACCATCAGCTAACAACCATCAACTAACAACCATCGGCTAACAACCATCGGCTAACAACCATCGGCTAACAACCATCAACTAACAACCATCAACTAACAACCATCGGCTAAAAACCGTCGGCTAACAACCGTCAGCTAACAACCATCAGCTAACAATGGAATGCCTTAGAAAGATGGAGAATGGTCTAGTTAAAGTCCACACCTGATCCTAACACTCTGAGGCTGACGTTGAATCCAGAGACCTTAGGTTGGTAGGATGGTAGCCTGGACACACGGTTACCATGGCGATATCAGGGTTTATGACTTTAACCAGGACTGTCTGTTCAGGAGGAGGAATTTCAGATGGAGCCTTAGTAAAGGACACCGAGTTTCCTGACGTGTTCCCATTCCCACCATGTCTGGAAATAGAAATAGAATATATAGAGAAACATTCACAGGATGAAACTTACCAGATTGACCAGCGGTCCTCCTGAGTTCCCATACTGCAAGAAAGGGAAGCAGATGATGGAGAAGCCTTATTATTTCTACCCAGGTTTATAATCAGAATGTTCTAACTTCCTGCTTTCATCAGAACAGATTCATCTAATCTCAGTCTGTGTGGCTGAAGCAGCAGAGATCTGGATCTCCAACCTCTAATGATGACTCACATTAATGATGGCGTCTGTCTGGATGTAGTCCATGTCTGAGTTTCGGAGGCCCAGCTCCTTCCCTCCTCTCTGGGTGGTGCTGACGATCCCGGTGGTGACGGTGTTCTGCAGGGAGAACGGGCTGCCGATGGCGACCACGAACTCTCCAGGACGCAGGTCTGCGGAGCGGCCCAGGAGCAGCACAGGCAGCTTGGTCTGCAGCAGCACAGGGGGAACCAGAAGAAGACGGTTCAGGAAGAAGAACGAGTCCAAAGCAGGAAAATCAGAGAGAGTACAGTCTGGATTGGTTTTATAATGTTTTAAAATAACTGGATCCTGAGAAGCTAGATGTTCTTAAAAAGCTTAACTTCATTATCTTCCATCTTGGTGCGAGGAAAAGTCGGATCATCAGCAAACTGATTCCTGCAGCTCATTCTAACTAGTTACATCTACAGTTATATTTTTCATATTTATCTAGGAGCGTCTTTAGAATAGCAGCTTTGTGTGCAGATTCTGCTACTTTACTATGTGGAGGAAGAGGAGAGTAAAGGAAGGGCTCCCCCTAGAGGCCTAAAAGCTTGTTTTTCTTCCTGCCATGTGGGAAACAGACTGAATCATCTCATCCGATGGCCACGCCTCCAACCACCACAGCTGCTGATATGAGAGCAGGAGCTCAGGGTGCAGGATTCTCAGAAGGAGCTGCAGTGGAGGCTGGAGGATCCTCAAGGTGACTTCAGGACACTGCGGCTCAGAGGTGACCTGCCGCTCAGAGGTGACCTGCCGCTGCCGCTCAGAGGTGACCTGCCGCTCAGAGGTGACCTGCCGCTCAGAGGTGACCTGCCGCTCAGAGGTGACCTGCCGCTGCCGCTCAGAGGTGACCTGCCGCTCAGAGGTGACCTGCGGCTCAGAGGTGACCTGCGGCTCAGAGGTGACCTGCCGCTGCCGCTCAGAGGTGACCTGCCGCTCAGAGGTGACCTGCCGCTCAGAGGTGACCTGCCGCTGCCGCTCAGAGGTGACCTGCCGCTCAGAGGTGACCTGCCGCTCAGAGGTGACCTGCGGCTCAGAGGTGACCTGCCGCTGCGGCTCAGCGGTGACCTGCCGCTGCTGCTCAGAGGTGACCTGCCGCTCAGAGGTGACCTGCCGCTGCGGCTCAGAGGTGACCTGCCGCTGCGGCTCAGAGGTGACCTGCCGCTGCCGCTCAGAGGTGACCTGCCGCTCAGAGGTGACCTGCCGCTGCTGCTCAGAGGTGACCTGCCGCTGCTGCTCAGAGGTGACCTGCCGCTCAGAGGTGACCTGCCGCTGCCGCTCAGAGGTGACCTGCCGCTCAGAGGTGACCTGCCGCTGCCGCTCAGAGGTGACCTGCCGCTCAGAGGTGACCTGCCGCTGCCGCTCAGAGGTGACCTGCCGCTCAGAGGTGACCTGCCGCTGCCGCTCAGAGGTGACCTGCCGCTCAGAGGTGACCTGCCGCTGCCGCTCAGAGGTGACCTGCCGCTCAGAGGTGACCTGCCGCTGCGGCTCAGAGGTGAGCTGTAGCTCCTCACTCTCCTGTGAACTCTTTCTGACCAGATGAGGGAAGGCTTTAGTGGTCAGCTCTGAAAACAGGCCATAAAAACACAAAGAGCCAAAATCAGCTTGTTGAGAGGCTGGCGTCATGGTTTTGGGAGGGGGTCATCATCAGGGAGGGGTCCTCCTCCTCCTCCCTGACTGCTCTTCCAGGTCTGTTCCAGCTTAGCTTCAGAGGAGAAGCTGGCAGGAAATGGATCACCTGCAGGATTTCCCCTAAAACTAGATTGAAGTTTTAACTGATTTTGTTTCCTAGTTCCTGCAACGGCAGCAAAACAGAGAAACGGTTATGGTTTGATTCCCTGACAGAAAGCCCATGAGCATAAAGAATCCACCGAATTGGATGTTTGCAGCTGGTTTAGGGAAGAAGTGGGAGATCTCAGGAATATGGTCAATGTTTGGGGATCTGCCGTCACTCCGCCTTCCTGCTTCATCTGGTGCTGCTGTGTCACCAGTTACCCATTACAGCATCAGGGAGAGGCTTTCTGGGAAGTAGGACAGGCCGCTTTAATGGGAGGTCAGGCTGAGGTTCAGCAGCAGATCCTGGTTGGTGGCTGCAGCTCAGAGTTCCTCCATAACATCAGCATTTATTCCCCTCAGAGCGTCTGAAAGCCGTGCAGAGAACCTGGGGGACGTTTAGACCCCAGAAGCCCTTAGAATAAACAAAACCTCAGTTCATCCATCCAACCTCCAGCAGCAGCTCAAAAGATAAACAATTCTGGATACTTTTCTTCCATTTTAGTTTATACTGATGTTTTTATTCATCTAGACATAATTTCTCCAACATCTTCTCTAATGCTGCTTATGAACCCAAACAGAGCTGATCTCACTGGGAAAAATGCAAATCTTAATACATAGTTTTTTCTTATATGTGCATTTTTTCTTTTTGAATTGAGAATGTAAGTGAGACACTTTGGAACAAGATCATTTACATAAAAAAAAAAAATAACTGCATTGTCTAATTTGTAGTGCATATTATCTAATTATCTTATTTTCAGAGTAAAAATACTGATGCCATTGGCAGATTGTCTTATTTGCTGCTCAAATTAAGGCTAAATACACTTATTGCTTATTTCTAGAAACTTTTTGCAGTCCGGGCTTTATAGCTGCGGCCATCTTGGAGTTTGGATCTGGGTTTCCTGAATTAGTTTGTCTGATTTTAAACTTTTTTTTGCAATGTTTCTAACATAGGAGTTCATAATAATCCTAATAATTTGGGTGTTTGTTGGAGCGTTGAGCTTGACTCATGATATTTTTCCTATGATTACAGTTATGTCAGCTATGCCCTGTTAGATATGCTGCTGCAGATTCTCAGTCATCCAGGTCAGAAACCTTCAATGCAGCGATAGAGTTGATTCCTTCCTGCTATCATCGTAGCTCCAGCCCCTTTACAGGAGAGCAGAAGACCTCGTCTGTTCATCCAGGCCAACTATTCCCTCTAATGCCCCCCTTTCAGAGACATAGACAGGTATGGGGCATTGCAGGCTAACAAAGAAGCCAAACGACCCCCATTCCAAAGGGGGGGACCCGTTCATCCGTTTCTATTTGCATGTTTTCTAAACTAAAACCAGGCTTTGTTGGGCTGCTGGATAAAACCTGGAACTAAACGCTATTTCTGACATTTTGGATTGAAGAAGCTTCCTGGATGGAAGAGAAACGTCTTCAAACTTGGAAACAAAGTCCGGAGGATTGATTTTAACTTTTCTGGAATGCACTGTTAGCTTTATATATTTAGAAATATCCCTTTAGTTTTCATTTCTGCTCCAACTGTGGAAAAGCTTCCAGGTGATCAGAGTTTCACTCCGCTGCAGAGCTGCAGCCTCCAGCTCCACTTCCTGTGTCTCTGACCCATTTAGTCCATGTGACACCTGGAGAACCTTCAGCTGCAGACTCTGGAGGTCGGCCAGCCTCCTCTGCCGTCCTACTGACCCATTCTGGGTGCAGATGTGACGGGAAGCAGAAAAGCTCAGATAGAAAACATCTGTGACAAAGACGTTAGCATCAGCTGCTCTCTTCCAAGCATAACAAGCGCCTGTTTGTCTCCATGTGCGTGCAGTCAGCCTGGCTGCTGCTCACTCATTGCCGCCCATTTCCTCTGTTAAATAACAAGCCTTCAGGCCGGTTACTCAACACACAGACTGACCCACTTTCTGGAGTTTAATAAGAAGGTTGAGGTGAGGATGAGGGCATCTAGAGGTGTTCCTGCTCTCCTCTCTCAGCCTCAGTCGTGGTCAAATAATAGAAATGGTGACAAACTGGCTGCAGAAAGAGTCACTGAGGTGCAACAGCGGCTGAGCGGACAGGAAGGAGAGGAACAGATGCTGCAAACACTCAGCAGATGATGAAGGTGTTTCCAGAGAAGCTTAAACACTGACAGGGGGGAGGAGAAGGCTGGCTGGGTGGTGGGAAGGTGTGTTTGAATCCTGCGGTCTGAATGAGTTACGACTTGTGATAAAACTAATTAAATGTGGAGCCTGAAGCTGAGAAAAAGGGGATTTTATCGCAGATGAATTTTGGTTCCAGGAAAAGGTTCTGATTTTTAGCTCTGTTGCTTCTCGCTTTGCTCTCTACATAACTTTCTATCGTCCTCGTTAACAAATGCATGTTTTATAAGTCACCGTCCATCAAGCATGAAGATGGTGTCTGAAACTCTGGATGATCATCTTCTGCAGAAAGCAGGATAAACTAGACGCTGCTGCTGCTGCAACACACTGGAAAATGATCTAGAAATAAGTAAAAATGTCTTAAATTAAGTTTATTTACCCTTAATTGAGAAGGTAAATGAGATAGTTTACCAATGAAATGCATATTTTACTGTTAAAATAAGATAATTGGGGGGCCACATGCCGAAGGCATGGCCCACCTACTACTATTGCACATATTTATTCCGCGTATTATTGGGGGGCCACATGCCGAAGGCATGGCCCACCTACTACTATTGCACATATTTATTCCGCGTATTATTGGGGGGCCACATGCCGAAGGCATGGCCCACCTACTACTATTGCACATATTTATTCCGCGTATTATTGGGGGGCCACATGCCGAAGGCATGGCCCACCTACTACTATTGCACATATTTATTCCGCGTATTATTATTATTATAATTCTCCCGTATACCCAAAACTTCGGCGCGTAACTAGTCCCGCACGGTTTGGCGGATCGGGCCCAAAGTTGGCACACGCGTCGGGACCAATGGGGTGATGTGTGCTTGTATAAAACTTTCTCATTAGTCCGAAGGTTTGCGAATTATTAGCGAAAACGTCGCAAAAAAATCCCATAGGAAATGAATGGGGAGAGGAAAAAAAAAGCATAAAAAACAGCACTTCACTGTGTCAGCATACATTCACCTAGAAAAACAGTTTGAAGCTCAGTTTGTAGATAAATCCTTCGTCTATTTAAAACTGAAGACGGTATGTTGATAACTGCTACGGTTTTTGTATAATCAGACCTCAAGCGCCACAAAGTTTTAGCAAAATCCAGCCTGCTAGAGTGGAGCAACTGAAAAGCTAGAGTGTGAGGCAGGCGTTTTTTAAACACAAAAAAACATTTTAAACTCGCCCTCAAGGCCACATATTTATAGCTAGAGTCACCATTTTTGGTCAGTTTGTAGACTGAAATCTCTGGACCCACACAATATCTTCGGAATTACGGTAGGATTAATACTTTTCCTTAAAAACCCTCCAGACCGACCTAAAGTCGATGAAAATCAGAGCCGTTTTTCATTGGTTTTGGAGCAGAAGAGGGGAGAAAAACGAATCAGACTATGTGTTTTCAACTCGTCATAAATATTTTTCTGAATGACACACATACACCAAAGTTGGCATAGTTGGAGTCGAAGGATGACTGACGCTCACGGTGAAAACTTTTTTTGAATAACTCATACGGTTTTTGCTCAGCAGTCGTTTGTTCGGAGGACATTTTAAGCACCTGAAAGCTGAGTGACAGTGACCTGCTGCAGCTAGCTCAATTAGAAGCTTAGGTGTGATGAAACGTTTTTTCTTTTTCTTTCTCTTCCCATTCAGTTTGTAGATGACCTACAGCCATGAAAGTTACTCCAATTGAAGACAAGATATAGCTGTCGCTTAGATAAAAAGAATTTTTCAGATACCTTTTACGGTTTTTACTCAGCAGTCGTTTGTTCGGAGGGGTGCTTTAGCAGCTAAAAGGTGAGTGAGAGTGAGGTCCTGCAGTTCAAACAAAGGGAGGAGCAGGTGGGCCAACCATTTTGTTTGTGCTTCGTTTTGGGTTGTGAAAGACCTACAGACATGAAGGTTACCCCAGTCTGAGACAAAGGATAGATGTTGCTTTCACTGAAAGAATTTTTCAGATATCTTTTACGGTTTTTGCTCAGCAGTCGTTTGTTCGGAGGGTAAGCACCTGGAAGCTAGCTGACAGTTAGCTTCTGCAGCAGCCTGCTAGAGTGCAGCTGCTGAGATCTTAGTGTGAGGCGGCCATTTTTTTAAGATCAAACATCTTATTCTCGCCCTCACGGCCACATATTTGGAGCTACAGTCACCATTTTTGGTCAGTTTGTAGACTGAAACCTCTGGACTCACACAATGTCTTCGGAATTACGGTAGGATTAATACTTTTCCTTAAAAACCCTCCAGACCAACCTAAAGTCGATGAGAGTTTCAGCCTTTCTCTATTCTTTTTGAGCTGAAGATGGGAGAGAAACGAATCAGACTATGTGTTTTCAACTCGTCATAAATATTTTTCTGAATGACACACATACACCAAAGTTGGTATAGTTGGAGTCGAAGGATTGCTGATGCTCATGGTGAAAATGTTTTTTGAATAACTCATACGGTTTTTGATCAGTAGTCGTTTGTTCGGTGCCGTTCTTCCCATACAAAAAAGCCTGGGAAGAAGAAACCAATAGTGAGTGCAGCTGTTGTCTGTGTCAGTGAGAGGCTCGTTAAGCGTTGTCAAGGTTACCAAGCTTCAAACAGATTTTACCTCTGCTGTTTTAAACAGCACATATTAATCTAATGGAGGGTGAAAGGACTGATTTAACATTGGGAAATGGATACTATATGACTGCTGTCCATGACACTTCCCTTGCCACTCAGCACTGATAGACTTTCAAAATAAGACTCCAGGGACCCTACAAAATAAAAGCCTCTATATTTTTTACATATATTTATTGCCCTATATGGCTCAACATTATGACCCAAACTCAACCCCGTTTTAGAGAATAGACTCTAGGAGACTGTTTAAAACACACCCTATAGCAAATTTCAAAATAAAAGCCTCCCATTTCCGCTTCATCTACTGCCCTAATAACATGGAAAAAGAGTGATTTAACGATTGGAAAGTAATCAACTATCATTGACGGGTCTGAACATTTTCTATAAACACAACTCTGTTGGACTTTCAAAATAAAACTCCAGCGACCCTACAAAATCAAAGCCTCTAGATTATACTAATGCATTAATTGATGCAAATGGCTCAACATTATGACCCAAACTCTTCCAGGTTGTTTTTATTAGACTCTAGTGACCTTTTCAAAACACACCCCAGAGCAAATTTCACAATAAAAGTCTCCCATTTACTCTGTAATACAGCAACTATTCACCTAATAACATGGAAAACCAGTGATTTAACATTTGGAAATGGTTTCCATATCACTGCTGGGCGTGACCCATCTTTTGATGCACATTCATGATAGACTTTCAAAATAAGACTACAAGGACTCTACAGAATAAAAGCCTCTTCCTTATACACACTCATACATTCTGGCATATTGCTCATTGCCATTGGTGATTTCATCACTGCAATGGCTCTTAGAAGGCGGGCGGAGCCCGCCAATGGTAACAGGCGGGCGGAGCCCGCCAAAGGTGATTACATCACTGCAATGGCTCTTAGCAGGCGGGCAGAGCCCGCCCTTGGTGATTTCATCACTGCAATGGCTCTTAGAAGGCGGGCAGAGCCCGCCATTGGTGATTTTTTTCTTCACTGAGATGGCTCCTAGCAGGCGGGCGAAGCCCGCCAACTGGGCTTTACCCACCGTGTTTCAGTATGGACAACCCATATTACCCTTGTGCATCATACGCTGTGCACGTCTATTTCCCAGATTTCAGCACAAGTGGCACACAGCTCTCTTTGCCCATGAACTTGCCCTCTTTCCTTCCCTCAGCAGCCCTCAAAGGCGTAAGCAGTTGGTCTGGGGAGCCCCGACGTCACTTGCCAGGGCCGTATTGGCCCGGTTCCCCAGACGGGCAGTAGGTGGCCCCCCTCAAAATTTCTTTAGAAATTTTCTAGTTATTATTATAATTCTCCCGTATACCCAAAACTTCGGCGCGTAACTAGTCCCGCACGGTTTGGCGGATCGGGCCCAAAGTTGGCACACGCGTCGGGACCAATGGGGTGATGTGTGCTTGTATAAAACTTTCTCATTAGTCCGAAGGTTTGCGAATTATTAGCGAAAACGTCGCAAAAAAATCCCATAGGAAATGAATGGGGAGAGGAAAAAAAAAGCATAAAAAACAGCACTTCACTGTGTCGGCATACATTCACCTAGAAAAACAGTTTGAAGCTCAGTTTGTAGATAAATCCTTCGTCTATTTAAAACTGAAGACGGTATGTTGATAACTGCTACGGTTTTTGTATAATCAGACCTCAAGCGCCACAAAGTTTTAGCAAAATCCAGCCTGCTAGAGTGGAGCAACTGAAAAGCTAGAGTGTGAGGCAGGCGTTTTTTAAACACAAAAAAACATTTTAAACTCGCCCTCACGGCCACATATTTATAGCTAGAGTCACCATTTTTGGTCAGTTTGTAGACTGAAATCTCTGGACCCACACAATATCTTCGGAATTACGGTAGGATTAATACTTTTCCTTAAAAACCCTCCAGACCGACCTAAAGTCGATGAAAATCAGAGCCGTTTTTCATTGGTTTTGGAGCAGAAGAGGGGAGAAAAACGAATCCGACTATGTGTTTTAAACTCGTCATAAATATTTTTCTGAATGACACACATACACCAAAGTTGGCATAGTTGGAGTCGAAGGATGACTGACGCTCACGGTGAAAAAATTTTTTGAATAACTCATACGGTTTTTGCTCAGCAGTCGTTTGTTCGGAGGACATTTTAAGCACCTGAAAGCTGAGTGACAGTGACCTGCTGCAGCTAGCTCAATTAGAAGCTTAGGTGTGATGAAACGTTTTTTCTTTTTCTTTCTCTTCCCATTCAGTTTGTAGATGACCTACAGCCATGAAAGTTACTCCAATTGAAGACAAGATATAGCTGTCGCTTAGATAAAAAGAATTTTTCAGACACCTTTTACGGTTTTTACTCAGCAGTCGTTTGTTCGGAGGGGTGCTTTAGCAGCTAAAAGGTGAGTGAGAGTGAGGTCCTGCAGTTCAAACAAAGGGAGGAGCAGGTGGGCCAACCATTTTGTTTGTGCTTCGTTTTGGGTTGTGAAAGACCTACAGACATGAAGGTTACCCCAGTCTGAGACAAAGGATAGATGTTGCTTTCACTGAAAGAATTTTTCAGATATCTTTTACGGTTTTTGCTCAGCAGTCGTTTGTTCGGAGGGTAAGCACCTGGAAGCTAGCTGACAGTTAGCTTCTGCAGCAGCCTGCTAGAGTGCAGCTGCTGAAATCTTAGTGTGAGGCGGCCATTTTTTTAAGATCAAACATCTTATTCTCGCCCTCACGGCCACATATTTGGAGCTACAGTCACCATTTTTGGTCAGTTTGTAGACTGAAACCTCTGGACTCACACAATGTCTTCGGAATTACGGTAGGATTAATACTTTTCCTTAAAAACCCTCCAGACCAACCTAAAGTCGATGAGTTTCAGCCTTTCTCCATTCTTTTTGAGCTGAAGATGGGAGAGAAACGAATCAGACTATGTGTTTTCAAGTCGTCATAAATATTGTTCTGAATGACACACATACACCAAAGTTGGTATACTTGGAGTCGAAGGATTGCTGATGCTTATGGTGAAAATGTTTTTTGAATAACTCATACGGTTTTTGATCAGTAGTCGTTTGTTTTCGTTGCCGTTCTTCCCATACAAAAAAGCCTGGGAAGAAGAAACCAATAGTGAGTGCAGCTGTTGTCTGTGTCAGTGAGAGGCTCGTTAAGCGTTGTCAAGGTTACCAAGCTTCAAACAGATTTTACCTCTGCTGTTTTAAACAGCACATATTAATCTAATGGAGGGTGAAAGGACTGATTTAACATTGGGAAATGGATACTATATGACTGCTGTCCATGACACTTCCCTTGCCACTCAGCACTGATAGACTTTCAAAATAAGACTCCAGGGACCCTACAAAATAAAAGCCTCTATATTTTTTACATATATTTATTGCCCTATATGGCTCAATATTATGACCCAAACTCAACCCCGTTTTAGAGAATAGACTCTAGGAGACTGTTTAAAACACACCCTATAGCAAATTTCAAAATAAAAGCCTCCCATTTCCGCTTCATCTACTGCCCTAATAACATGGAAAAAGAGTGATTTAACGATTGGAAAGTAATCAACTATCATTGACGGGTCTGAACATTTTCTATAAACACAACTCTGTTGGACTTTCAAAATAAGACTCCAGCGACCCTACAAAATAAAAGCCTCTAGATTATACTAATGCATTAATTGATGCAAATGGCTCAACATTATGACCCAAACTCTTCCAGGTTGTTTTTATTAGACTCTAGTGACCTTTTCAAAACACACCCAGAGCAAATTTCACAATAAAAGTCTCCCATTTACTCTGTAATACAGCAACTATTCACCTAATAACATGGAAAACCAGTGATTTAACATTTGGAAATTGATTCTATATAACTGCTGGGCATGACCCATCTTTAGATGCACTTCCATGATAGACTTTCAAAATAAGACTCCAGGGACTCTACAGAATAAAAGCCTCTTCCTTATACACACTCATACATTCTGGCATATTGCTCATTGCCATTTGTAATTTCATCACTGCAATGGCTCTTAGAAGGCGGGCAGAGCCCGCCATTGGTGATTTCATCACTGCAATGGCTCTTAGAAGGCGGGCGGAGCCCGCCATTGGTGATTTCATCACTGCAATGGCTCTTAGCAGGCGGGCAGAGCCCGCCATTGGTGATTTTTTTCATCGCTGCAAGGGCTCCTAGCAGGCGGGCGGAGCCCACCAACTGAGCTTTACCCACTGCGGTTCAATATGGACAACCCATATTACCCTTTTGCATCATACGCTGTGCACGTCTATTTCCCAGATTTCAGCACAAGTGGCACACAGCTCTCTTTGCCCATGACCTAGCCCTCTTTCCTTCCCTCAGCAGCCCTCAAAGGCGTAAGCAGTTGGTCTGGGGAGCCCCGACATCACTTGCCAGGGCCGTATTGGCCCTGTTCCCCAGACGGGCAGTAGGTGGCCCCCCTCAAAATTTCTTTAGAAATTTTCTAGTTATTATTATAATTCTCCCGTATACCCAAAACTTCGGCACGTAACTAGTCCCGCACGGTTTGGCGGATCGGGCCCAAAGTTGGCACACGCGTCGGGACCAATGGGGTGATGTGTGCTTGTATAAAACTTTCTCATTAGTCCGAAGGTTTGCGAATTATTAGCGAAAACGTCGCAAAAAAATCCCATAGGAAATGAATGGGGAGAGGAAAAAAAAAGCATAAAAAACAGCACTTCACTGTGTCGGCATACATTCACCTAGAAAAACAGTTTGAAGCTCAGTTTGTAGATAAATCCTTCGTCTATTTAAAACTGAAGACGGTATGTTGATAACTGCTACGGTTTTTGTATAATCAGACCTCAAGCGCCACAAAGTTTTAGCAAAATCCAGCCTGCTAGAGTGGAGCAACTGAAAAGCTAGAGTGTGAGGCAGGCGTTTTTTAAACACAAAAAAACATTTTAAACTCGCCCTCACGGCCACATATTTATAGCTAGAGTCACCATTTTTGGTCAGTTTGTAGACTGAAATCTCTGGACCCACACAATATCTTCGGAATTACGGTAGGATTAATACTTTTCCTTAAAAACCCTCCAGACCGACCTAAAGTCGATGAAAATCAGAGCCGTTTTTCATTGGTTTTGGAGCAGAAGAGGGGAGAAAAACGAATCCGACTATGTGTTTTAAACTCGTCATAAATATTTTTCTGAATGACACACATACACCAAAGTTGGCATAGTTGGAGTCGAAGGATGACTGACGCTCACGGTGAAAAAATTTTTTGAATAACTCATACGGTTTTTGCTCAGCAGTCGTTTGTTCGGAGGACATTTTAAGCACCTGAAAGCTGAGTGACAGTGACCTGCTGCAGCTAGCTCAATTAGAAGCTTAGGTGTGATGAAACGTTTTTTCTTTTTCTTTCTCTTCCCATTCAGTTTGTAGATGACCTACAGCCATGAAAGTTACTCCAATTGAAGACAAGATATAGCTGTCGCTTAGATAAAAAGAATTTTTCAGATACCTTTTACGGTTTTTACTCAGCAGTCGTTTGTTCGGAGGGGTGCTTTAGCAGCTAAAAGGTGAGTGAGAGTGAGGTCCTGCAGTTCAAACAAAGGGAGGAGCAGGTGGGCCAACCATTTTGTTTGTGCTTCGTTTTGGGTTGTGAAAGACCTACAGACATGAAGGTTACCCCAGTCTGAGACAAAGGATAGATGTTGCTTTCACTGAAAGAATTTTTCAGATATCTTTTACGGTTTTTGCTCAGCAGTCGTTTGTTCGGAGGGTAAGCACCTGGAAGCTAGCTGACAGTTAGCTTCTGCAGCAGCCTGCTAGAGTGCAGCTGCTGAAATCTTAGTGTGAGGCGGCCATTTTTTAAGATCAAACATCTTATTCTCGCCCTCACGGCCACATATTTGGAGCTACAGTCACCATTTTTGGTCAGTTTGTAGACTGAAACCTCTGGACTCACACAATGTCTTCGGAATTACGGTAGGATTAATACTTTGCCTTAAAAACCCTCCAGACCAACCTAAAGTGGATGAGAGTTTCAGCCTTTCTCCATTCTTTTTGAGCTGAAGATGGGAGAAAAACGAATCAGACTATGTGTTTTCAACTCGTCATAAATATTTTTCTGAATGACACACATACACCAAAGTTGGTATAGTTGGAGTCGAAGGATTGCTGATGCTCATGGTGAAAATGTTTTTTGAATAACTCATACGGTTTTTGATCAGTAGTCGTTTGTTCGGTGCCGTTCTTCCCATACAAAAAAGCCTGGGAAGAAGAAACCAATAGTGAGTGCAGCTGTTGTCTGTGTCAGTGAGAGGCTCGTTAAGCGTTGTCAAGGTTACCAAGCTTCAAACAGATTTTACCTCTGCTGTTTTAAACAGCACATATTAATCTAATGGAGGGTGAAAGCACTGATTTAACATTGGGAAATGGATACTATATGACTGCCGTCCATGACACTTCCCTTGCCACTCAGCACTGATAGACTTTCAAAATAAGACTCCAGGGACCCTTCAAAATAAAAGCCTCTATATTTTTTACATATATTTATTGCCCTATATGGCTCAACATTATGACCCAAACTCAACCCCATTTTAGAGAATAGACTCTAGGAGACTGTTTAAAACACACCCTATGGCAAATTTCAAAATAAAAGCCTCCCATTTCCGCTTCATCTACTGCCCTAATAAAATGGAAAAAGAGTGATTTAACGATTGGAAAGTCATCAACTATCATTGATGGGTCTGAACATTTTCTCTAAACACAACTCTGTTGGACTTTCAAAATAAGACTCCAGGGACCCTACAAAATAAAAGCCTCTAGATTATACTAATGCATTAATTGATGCAAATGGCTCAACATTATGACCCAAACTCTTCCAGGTTGTTTTTATTAGACTCTAGTGACCTTTTCAAAACACACCCCAGAGCAAATTTCACAATAAAAGTCCCCCATTTACTCTGTAATACAGGAACTATTCACCTAATAACATGGAAAACCAGTGATTTAACATTTGGAAATGGATTCTATATCACTGCTGGGCATGACCCATCTATAGATGCACTTCCATGATAGACTTTCAAAATAAGACTACAGGGACTCTACAAAATAAAAGCCTCTTCCTTATACACACTCATACATTCTGGCATATTGCTTATAGCCATTTGTAATTTCATCACTGCAATGGCTCTTAGAAGGCGGGCGGAGCCCGCCATTGGTGATTTCATCACTGCAATGGCTGTTAGGAGGCGGGCGGAGCCCGCCAATGGTGATTTTTTTCATCACTGCAATGGCTCCTAGCAGGCGGGCGGAGCCCGCCATTGGTGATTTCATCACTGCAATGGCTCTTAGCAGGCGGGCAATGCCCGCCATTGGGGATTTTTTTCATCGCTGCAAGGGCTCCTAGCAGGCGGGCGGAGCCCACCAACTGAGCTTTACCCACTGCGGTTCAATATGGACAACCCATATTACCCTTGTGCATCATACGCTGTGCACGTCTATTACCCAGATTTCAGCACAGGTGGCACACAGCTCTCTTTGCCCATGACCTAGCCCTCTTTCCTTCCCTCAGCAGCCCTCAAAGGCATAAGCAGTTGGTCTGGGGAGCCCCGACATCACTTGCCAGGGCCGTATTGGCCCGGTTCCCCAGACGGGCAGTAGGTGGCCCCCCTCAAAATTTCTTTAGAAATTTTCTAGTTGGGGGGCCACATGCCGAAGGCATGGCCCACCTACTACTATTGCACATATTTATTCCGCGTATTATTATTATTGGGGGGCCACATGCCGAAGGCATGGCCCACCTACTACTATTGCACATATTTATTCCGCGTATTATTATTATTATTATAATTCTCCCGTATACCCAAAACTTCGGCGCGTAACTAGTCCCGCACGGTTTGGCGGATCGGGCCCAAAGTTGGCACACGCGTCGGGACCAATGGGGTGATGTGTGCTTGTATAAAACTTTCTCATTAGTCCGAAGGTTTGCGAATTATTAGCGAAAACGTCGCAAAAAAATCCCATAGGAAATGAATGGGGAGAGGAAAAAAAAAGCATAAAAAACAGCACTTCACTGTGTCGCCATACATTCACCTAGAAAAACAGTTTGAAGCTCAGTTTGTAGATAAATCCTTCGTCTATTTAAAACTGAAGACGGTATGTTGATAACTGCTACGGTTTTTGTATAATCAGACCTCAAGCGCCACAAAGTTTTAGCAAAATCCAGCCTGCTAGAGTGGAGCAACTGAAAAGCTAGAGTGTGAGGCAGGCGTTTTTTAAACACAAAAAAACATTTTAAACTCGCCCTCACGGCCACATATTTATAGCTAGAGTCACCATTTTTGGTCAGTTTGTAGACTGAAATCTCTGGACCCACACAATATCTTCGGAATTACGGTAGGATTAATACTTTTCCTTAAAAACCCTCCAGACCGACCTAAAGTCGATGAAAATCAGAGCCGTTTTTCATTGGTTTTGGAGCAGAAGAGGGGAGAAAAACGAATCAGACTATGTGTTTTAAACTCGTCATAAATATTTTTCTGAATGACACACATACACCAAAGTTGGCATAGTTGGAGTCGAAGGATGACTGACGCTCACGGTGAAAAAATTTTTTGAATAACTCATACGGTTTTTGCTCAGCAGTCGTTTGTTCGGAGGACATTTTAAGCACCTGAAAGCTGAGTGACAGTGACCTGCTGCAGCTAGCTCAATTAGAAGCTTAGGTGTGATGAAACGTTTTTTCTTTTTCTTTCTCTTCCCATTCAGTTTGTAGATGATCTACAGCCATGAAAGTTACTCCAATTGAAGACAAGATATAGCTGTCGCTTAGATAAAAAGAATTTTTCAGATACCTTTTACGGTTTTTACTCAGCAGTCGTTTGTTCGGAGGGGTGCTTTAGCAGCTAAAAGGTGAGTGAGAGTGAGGTCCTGCAGTTAAAAGAAAGGGAGGAGCAGGTGGGCCAACCATTTTGTTTGTGCTTCGTTTTGGGTTGTGAAAGACCTACAGACATGAAGGTTACCCCAGTCTGAGACAAAGGATAGATGTTGCTTTCACTGAAAGAATTTTTCAGATATCTTTTACGGTTTTTGCTCAGCAGTCGTTTGTTCGGAGGGTAAGCACCTGGAAGCTAGCTGACAGTTAGCTTCTGCAGCAGCCTGCTAGAGTGCAGCTGCTGAAATCTTAGTGTGAGGCGGCCATTTTTTTCAGATCAAACATCTTATTCTCGCCCTCACGGCCACATATTTGGAGCTACAGTCACCATTTTTGGTCAGTTTGTAGACTGAAACCTCTGGACTCACACAATGTCTTCGGAATTACGGTAGGATTAATACTTTTCCTTAAAAACCCTCCAGACCAACCTAAAGTCGATGAGAGTTTCAGCCTTTCTCTATTCTTTTTGAGCTGAAGATGGGAGAGAAACGAATCAGACTATGTGTTTTCAACTCGTCATAAATATTTTTCTGAATGACACACATACACCAAAGTTGGTATAGTTGGAGTCGAAGGATTGCTGATGCTCATGGTGAAAATGTTTTTTGAATAACTCATACGGTTTTTGATCAGTAGTCGTTTGTTCGGTGCCGTTCTTCCCATACAAAAAAGCCTGGGAAGAAGAAACCAATAGTGAGTGCAGCTGTTGTCTGTGTCAGTGAGAGGCTCGTTAAGCGTTGTCAAGGTTACCAAGCTTCAAACAGATTTTACCTCTGCTGTTTTAAACAGCACATATTAATCTAATGGAGGGTGAAAGGACTGATTTAACATTGGGAAATGGATACTATATGACTGCTGTCCATGACACTTCCCTTGCCACTCAGCACTGATAGACTTTCAAAATAAGACTCCAGGGACCCTACAAAATAAAAGCCTCTATATTTTTTTACATATATTTATTGCCCTATATGGCTCAACATTATGACCCAAACTCAACCCCGTTTTAGAGAATAGACTCTAGGAGACTGTTTAAAACACACCCTATAGCAAATTTCAAAATAAAAGCCTCCCATTTCCGCTTCATCTACTGCCCTAATAACATGGAAAAAGAGTGATTTAACGATTGGAAAGTAATCAACTATCATTGACGGGTCTGAACATTTTCTATAAACACAACTCTGTTGGACTTTCAAAATAAGACTCCAGGGACCCTACAAAATAAAAGCCTCTAGATTATACTAATGCATTAATTGATGCAAATGGCTCAACATTATGACCCAAACTCTTCCAGGTTGTTTTTATTAGACTCTAGTGACCTTTTCAAAACACACCCAGAGCAAATTTCACAATAAAAGTCTCCCATTTACTCTGTAATACAGCAACTATTCACCTAATAACATGGAAAACCAGTGATTTAACATTTGGAAATGGATTCTATATCACTGCTGGGCGTGACCCATCTTTTGATGCACATTCATGATAGACTTTCAAAATAAGACTACAAGGACTCTACAGAATAAAAGCCTCTTCCTTATACACACTCATACATTCTGGCATATTGCTCATTGCCATTGGTGATTTCATCACTGCAATGGCTCTTAGAAGGCGGGCGGAGCCCGCCAATGGTAACAGGCGGGCGGAGCCCGCCAAAGGTGATTACATCACTGCAATGGCTCTTAGCAGGCGGGCGGAGCCCGCCATTGGTGATTTCATCACTGCAATGGCTCTTAGAAGGCGGGCAGAGCCCGCCATTGGTGATTTTTTTCTTCACTGAGATGGCTCCTAGCAGGCGGGCGAAGCCCGCCAACTGGGCTTTACCCACTGTGTTTCAATATGGACAACCCATATTACCCTTGTGCATCATACGCTGTGCACGTCTATTTCCCAGATTTCAGCACAAGTGGCACACAGCTCTCTTTGCCCATGAACTTGCCCTCTTTCCTTCCCTCAGCAGCCCTCAAAGGCGTAAGCAGTTGGTCTGGGGAGCCCCGACGTCACTTGCCAGGGCCGTATTGGCCCGGTTCCCCAGACGGGCAGTAGGTGGCCCCCCTCAAAATTTCTTTAGAAATTTTCTAGTTATTATAATTCTCCCGTATACCCAAAACTTCGGCACGTAACTAGTCCCGCACGGTTTGGCGGATCGGGCCCAAAGTTGGCACACGCGTCGGGACCAATGGGGTGATGTGTGCTTGTATAAAACTTTCTCATTAGTCCGAAGGTTTGCGAATTATTAGCGAAAACGTCGCAAAAAAATCCCATAGGAAATGAATGGGGAGAGGAAAAAAAAAGCATAAAAAACAGCACTTCACTGTGTCGGCATACATTCACCTAGAAAAACAGTTTGAAGCTCAGTTTGTAGATAAATCCTTCGTCTATTTAAAACTGAAGACGGTATGTTGATAACTGCTACGGTTTTTGTATAATCAGACCTCAAGCGCCACAAAGTTTTAGCAAAATCCAGCCTGCTAGAGTGGAGCAACTGAAAAGCTAGAGTGTGAGGCAGGCGTTTTTTAAACACAAAAAAACATTTTAAACTCGCCCTCACGGCCACATATTTATAGCTAGAGTCACCATTTTTGGTCAGTTTGTAGACTGAAATCTCTGGACCCACACAATATCTTCGGAATTACGGTAGGATTAATACTTTTCCTTAAAAACCCTCCAGACTGACCTAAAGTCGATGAAAATCAGAGCCGTTTTTCATTGGTTTTGGAGCAGAAGAGGGGAGAAAAACGAATCAGACTATGTGTTTTAAACTCGTCATAAATATTTTTCTGAATGACACACATACACCAAAGTTGGCATAGTTGGAGTCGAAGGATGGCTGACGCTCACGGTGAAAAAATATTTTGAATAACTCATACGGTTTTTGCTCAGCAGTCGTTTGTTCGGAGGACATTTTAAGCAGCTGAAAGCTGGGGGAGAGTGTCCTGCTGCAGCTAGCTCAATTAGAAGATCAGGTGTGACAAAACGTTTTTTCTTTTTCTTTCTCTTCCCATTCAGGTTGTAGATGACCTACAGCCATGAAAGTTACTCCAATTGAAGACAAGATATAGCTGTCGCTTAGATAAAAATAATTTTTCAGATACCTTTTACGGTTTTTACTCAGCAGTCGTTTGTTCGGAGGGGTGCTTTAGCAGCTAAAAGGTGAGTGAGAGTGAGGTCCTGCAGTTCAAACAAAGGGAGGAGCAGGTGGGCCAACCATTTTGTTTGTGCTTCGTTTTGGGTTGTGAAAGACCTACAGACATGAAGGTTACCCCAGTCTGAGACAAAGGATAGATGTTGCTTTCACTGAAAGAATTTTTCAGATATCTTTTACGGTTTTTGCTCAGCAGTCGTTTGTTCGGAGGGTAAGCACCTGGAAGCTAGCTGACAGTTAGCTTCTGCAGCAGCCTGCTAGAGTGCAGCTGCTGAAATCTTAGTGTGAGGCGGCCATTCTTTTAAGATCAAACATCTTATTCTCGCCCTCACGGCCACATATTTGGAGCTACAGTCACCATTTTTGGTCAGTTTGTAGACTGAAACCTCTGGACTCACACAATGTCTTCGGAATTACGGTAGGATTAATACTTTTCCTTAAAAACCGTCCAGACCAACCTAAAGTCGATGAGAGTTTCAGCCTTTCTCTATTCTTTTTGAGCTGAAGATGGGAGAGAAACGAATCAGACTATGTGTTTTCAACTCGTCATAAATATTTTTCTGAATGACACACATACACCAAAGTTGGTATAGTTGGAGTTGAAGGATTGCTGATGCTCATGGTGAAAATGTTTTTTGAATAACTCATACGGTTTTTGATCAGTAGTCGTTTGTTCGGTGCCGTTCTTCCCATACAAAAAAGCCTGGGAAGAAGAAACCAATAGTGAGTGCAGCTGTTGTCTGTGTCAGTGAGAGGCTCGTTAAGCGTTGTCAAGGTTACCAAGCTTCAAACAGATTTTACCTCTGCTGTTTTAAACAGCACATATTAATCTAATGGAGGGTGAAAGGACTGATTTAACATTGGGAAATGGATACTATATGACTGCTGTCCATGACACTTCCCTTGCCACTCAGCACTGATAGACTTTCAAAATAAGACTCCAGGGACCCTACAAAATAAAAGCCTCTATATTTTTTACATATATTTATTGCCCTATATGGCTCAACATTATGACCCAAACTCAACCCCGTTTTAGAGAATAGACTCTAGGAGACTGTTTAAAACACACCCTGTAGCAAATTTCAAAATAAAAGCCTCCCATTTCCGCTTCATCTACTGCCCTAATAACATGGAAAAAGAGTGATTTAACGATTGGAAAGTAATCAACTATCATTGACGGGTCTGAACATTTTCTATAAACACAACTCTGTTGGACTTTCAAAATAAGACTCCAGGGACCCTACAAAATAAAAGCCTCTAGATTATACTAATGCATTAATTGATGCAAATGGCTCAACATTATGACCCAAACTCTTCCAGGTTGTTTTTATTAGACTCTAGTGACCTTTTCAAAACACACCCAGAGCAAATTTCACAATAAAAGTCTCCCATTTACTCTGTAATACAGCAACTATTCACCTAATAACATGGAAAACCAGTGATTTAACATTTGGAAATGGATTCTATATCACTGCTGGGCGTGACCCATCTTTTGATGCACATTCATGATAGACTTTCAAAATAAGACTACAAGGACTCTACAGAATAAAAGCCTCTTCCTTATACACACTCATACATTCTGGCATATTGCTCATTGCCATTGGTGATTTCATCACTGCAATGGCTCTTAGAAGGCGGGCGGAGCCCGCCAATGGTAACAGGCGGGCGGAGCCCGCCAAAGGTGATTACATCACTGCAATGGCTCTTAGCAGGCGGGCGGAGCCCGCCATTGGTGATTTCATCACTGCAATGGCTCTTAGAAGGCGGGCAGAGCCCGCCATTGGTGATTTTTTTCTTCACTGAGATGGCTCCTAGCAGGCGGGCGAAGCCCGCCAACTGGGCTTTACCCACTGTGTTTCAATATGGACAACCCATATTACCCTTGTGCATCATACGCTGTGCACGTCTATTTCCCAGATTTCAGCACAAGTGGCACACAGCTCTCTTTGCCCATGAACTTGCCCTCTTTCCTTCCCTCAGCAGCCCTCAAAGGCGTAAGCAGTTGGTCTGGGGAGCCCCGACGTCACTTGCCAGGGCCGTATTGGCCCGGTTCCCCAGACGGGCAGTAGGTGGCCCCCCTCAAAATTTCTTTAGAAATTTTCTAGTTCGATAATATGACCTTAATAAAACAATGCAATTTTGTTTATTTTAAATGTAAATTGTCTTTTTTCATTGGCAAAATGTCTCTTACCTCCTCAATCCAAGAACAAATGCACTTATTTTAATAAGAAATGACTTTTTTCCAGTTGATTTTAACCCATTAAGAAACAATTAGATGAGTCGTTTCACAGACACATTTAAATAAATTCCTTTTTTAAACCATTATCCATAAAAACCTCGTTCTTCATTATCATCTTATATATTTAGGCAGGATGACAGGAAGATGTGACTGAGGAGAGATGGTAGGAGAACTTTACACTGAATCACTTTAAAGCAGAAAACTTCTACTGTTAAATGTTGAGAAAAACATGTTTCTTCTCTTTTTATTTCCAGATTTATGATCCTCCATCATCATCTCAGGAAAACGTCTCCAAATGTTAAGATTGAAGCAAAATAAAACAATATTTCTGCTGATCCCAGAGACCTGGAGGAAAGCAGGATTTTAAAGCAAAGCTTCTCTCTTCTTTACTGAAGGAGGAGGTGGGATTCAAAATCACTGCTGTCCATCTTTCACTCAGCCTCGAGTTAAATGATGTTTGGAAGCAGCCTGTTCTGCTTCCTAACCTCCATTTATCCTGCAAACAGGTTCAGTTCTGGTCCAGGATCGGTCCTTCATTAGACCTGAACGAAGCGACCCAGCAGCTCTTATCTTGGTCCACACTGATCTTCCAACAGTTCTCCTCCCGGCCTGCAGAGGGGGCCTCACCAGGAGGGCAGGAGCCTCAGAGGGCAGGAACCATTTCTTCTCTCATCCCGACTCGTTCCTTTTTTATTTCATAGCTATAGAAACTGTTCAACAAGCTGATTTCCAAGCAGATCAATCATCTTGACCAAAACCCAACTTTACAGACGCAGGTTTTAATGATCATCTTTAACAGAGTCACTAAACTTTCATCTAATAATCACTAAAGGAGAATCAATAAAACCGAGTCTGGTCAGAAGATCTGACTCGGTTTTATTGACCTGATTGGAAGGTAAAGATTTGTGCAGAGAGTTGAATCCGTCAATCATCCATCCAGCAATTCGCTGGGAGCAGCTCCTCCTTCTGGAACCTGGTTGAAGTCGCGCCGTGGCTGAATCTGCCGTTGTTACCGCTAATGTGTTCGGGTCAGACCAGCTGAACAGCCTCGCTGTTGGATAGACTGGTTTTAACCCATTTATCCCAGTTTGTAAACCACGAGTCAGTTCCACTGAAAGCTCAGGATGAAACATCTACAAGCTTGATAAAGCAAATAAAGATAGAAATAAAAATATTTTTTGTCAAAATCTTTCAGCTTTAGTTTCCATCATCCTTTTTTTTCTACTCTGCATTTATCTGTGATTTTTGCGGCTCTTGTCTCAGCCTTAGAACCCTGTGGTGGTCCTCAGACTTCATACCTCCTCAGATCAACGTCTCTGTGAGGACCTGACTGCCAGGCTGGGCTTCTTCGCATCACTCATCTTTAATCCGACATCCAGGCCTGTTGGAGCCAATCTGATCAGTTTCCACACATGATCGCGACGGGATCGAGGTGGAGTATATGGCCACAGGGCTCTGAATGGATGCAGATTAAGCAAGTCTGCACGCGCTTCAGAGGGAGATGCTGCAGATGCCAGAAGTGAGCAAAGCTGGAAACTCAAACCAACATTGTTCCAATTCTACTTTCTGTCCAATGAACTAAACTTCTTTACCTGCTGATAAATAAAAAGCTGTTTGTGAGACACTTCTCAGCCAAGTGAAAGTTTTCAGTTTGTCCACCTTTCCTGCATTAAACAGGCGTCCCACATGTAGAACATTAAACCTCCGGATCTTCTCTCACTTTAACTTCAAACTCTTTAAAATGATGCAGTCACACATTTCCCAGAGTTTGCTTCTATCCAGAAGGGAAACAAACTGAACCCACGGTGGGCATGAATGGCAGGAGATCAAACTTCTTTAATCAGCTTAAAGCCTCTCTGTCCTCCTGAGCGTGCAGCTACACGTCTACCTGCCTCACCTGCTTTTAGTGCTGCACAGCTGCAATTACTGGAAGCTGTGTGACACTGAGCTGCAGGACGTTCTCAGTCCTCGGGGATTAAAGGGAGCCCTGCTGCTAACGTGACCTTAGAGGAAAAGGCAGCACCATTCCTCTCATCACAGCCGACATGCATGTTGTTAAGAGCAGAAGTTAAAACTGCCCAAGGACTAAAAGTTGCAGATCTGCTGCAGCAGCAACGTAAACCTCCACCTCTGACACGTTCAGTTATCCTTTATTGGCGAGACCAAAATAAGCACCAAGGAGCTGAAAGCAAAGGAATAAGGTTCCTTTAAACCTTTTTCTCATAAGTCCTGGTTAGAAGTTCTGCAGGAGCCTGTTGACAATCATTTGATTTCAGCAAACAAACATCTGAAACAATCCAGACTGGAAAAAACTCATTCTACTGAATATGAAATCATATTTCACACAGAAATCAATCTGCTTCCAGCATTTCATCTCTATGCAGAGCAGCGGATGACAGTAATGCAGGAAAACAACCAGGTGAGACCCATAAGGTAGAGGCAGCAGCGAAGAGAAGAACAATTCTGCTCACCAAACCAGGTGAGCCGCTCAGAAGGAGAAATGGGCTCGTGCACGCTCTCGCACGTGTTTAATAGGCGTTCCTTCTCGGGAGCTGGAACAGGGTTGTGCATGTGCATTTTTTTTTTTTTTACTGGAGAGGGCGGGTCTTTTAAAAAATTTGTGAAAATCCTCCCCTATAGCTTTAATCCCTAGAAACCTGCAGACTCTGGATTGAAGCTGAAGGCAAACAGGAGGAATGGGGAGGAGCTAAAGGTCTGCATGATACGCTCAGGTCCAGAGGAGACGTCTCCACTCATGGTATGATGACGTCTTTGTTTTGTAAAAGAATAAATCATGAATGCAGTCTCTAAAGTGGCCCCTCACCCACTATGAGCTGAAAATAAAAAGGAATTCTAGATGATGTGAGATTGTTGCAGGCGACGCTTTTCCATCTTTTCATAGATCCTCTGTTTGGCCTCATCCACACCGTCTGGAAATGTTTTCTTCGGGTTTCTCTAACCGTCGTTCTACAGACGCACAATTCAGACGTTTTCAGGCTTTAAATAGTCCTGAAGTTGGACCGATTCTGACACACTAGCTCAGAGTTGCATAATACGTTGCGTCTGCTTTCATAAGCCCAGCTGGACTTCATTTGCTTTGATTTACTGCCTGTTTTGCTCCTCGAAAAAATGGAGTAAACTGTCCAGCCTGAAACCCTGCAAATCAGGAAATATGACATCTCTCTGACGTCTAAACCAGACCGGAGCTCAGAGAACAAACACAAACTCTGACGGACAGAAAGGAACCAAATAATCTATATGTCTTTACTGTTTAGATTCTGCATGTAAAGCTGTTAAGGTGTGTGTGGACCAAAACAATCCACAGGCCCACGGCTCCATGCTCCGCCTCTTTGGTGAGTCATCGAGTTTTTTCCTGAGGCGCCTCGCCTGTGAAATCCCACCGGGTAGAAATTAAAGCCAGACGTTCGTCTCTTTACCAAAACCGCAAGAATACCTGAATTAATCACATCGTTTCATAAAATAGAAGCAGGGTTAGAAGATGGGAGACGTAGAAAGTTAGAAAACAAGAATCTGGGCTACAGAACAGCAGGGAAATAAACCAGATGGACATGTTCATGTGAAATTATACAAATGGGACAGAAGACTTATTCCGAACCTCCAAACTTTACCGGCTGTTTCTTTCATATTTAGATTCCTCTCACTGTAAATATCAGTGTAGGAGGAAAGATTGACTTTATTGATCTCAGTGGAGAAGTTTACTGGTTATGTCAGATCAACCAGACCAAGCAAAGTTCAAACAGGAGAAAACTTCCTGCTGTTTGTTTCAGTCTCTACCAGCGGATTCCTACCTGGGAGTAAAATCAGGAAATACTTTTGGAAAAAACAATAAAAGGTAGCGGTGCAGAGGGAGGACGGTTCAGTCTGCAGGGTTCGCGGTGCAGAGGGAGGACGGTTCAGTCTGCAGGGTTCGCGGTGCAGAAGGAGGACGGTTCAGTCTGCAGGGTTCGCGGTGCAGAGGGAGGACGGTTCAGTCTGCAGGGTTCGCGGTGCAGATCGAGGACGGTTCAGTCTGCAGGGTTCGCGGTGCAGAGGGAGGACGGTTCAGTCTGCAGGGTTCGCGGTGCAGAGGGAGGACGGTTCAGTCTGCAGGGTTCGCGGTGCAGAGGGAGGACGGTTCAGTCTGCAGGGTTCGCGGTGCAGATCGAGGACGGTTCAGTCTGCAGGGTTCGCGGTGCAGATCGAGGACGGTTCAGTCTGCAGGGTTCGCGGTGCAGAGGGAGGACGGTTCAGTCTGCAGGGTCCGCGGTGCAGATCGAGGACGGTTCAGTCTGCAGGGTTCGCGGTGCAGAGGGAGGACGGTTCAGTCTGCAGGGTTCGCGGTGCAGAGGGAGGACGGTTCAGTCTGCAGGGTCCGCGGTGCAGATCGAGGACGGTTCAGTCTGCAGGGTTTGCGGTGCAGAGGGAGGACAGTTCAGTCTGCAGGGTTCGCGGTGCAGAGGGAGGACGGTTCGCGGTGCAGAGGGAGGACGGTTCAGTCTGCAGGGTTCGCGGTGCAGAGGGAGGACGGTTCAGTCTGCAGGGTTCGCGGTGCAGAGGGAGGACGGTTCAGTCTGCAGGGTTCGCGGTGCAGATCGAGGACGGTTCAGTCTGCAGGGTTCGCAGTGCAGAGGGAGGACGGTTCAGTCTGCAGGGTTCGCGGTGCAGATCGAGGACGGTTCAGTCTGCAGGGTTCGCGGTGCAGAGGGAGGACGGTTCAGTCTGCAGGGTTCGCGGTGCAGATCGAGGACGGTTCAGTCTGCAGGGTTCGCGGTGCAGATCGAGGATGGTTCAGTCTGCAGGGTTCGCGGTGCAGAGGGAGGACGGTTCAGTCTGCAGGGTTCACGGTGCAGAGGGAGGACGGTTCAGTCTGCAGGGTTCGCGGTGCAGATCGAGGACGGTTCAGTCTGCAGGGTTCGCGGTGCAGAGGGAGGACGGTTCAGTATGCAGGGTTCGCGGTGCAGATCGAGGACGGTTCAGTCTGCAGGGTTCGCGGTGCAGATCGAGGACGGTTCAGTCTGCAGGGTTCGCGGTGCAGATCGAGGACGGTTCAGTCTGCAGGGTTCGCGGTGCAGATCGAGGACGGTTCAGTCTGCAGGGTTCGCGGTGCAGATCGAGGACGGTTCAGTCTGCAGGATTCGCGGTGCAGATCGAAGACGGTTCAGTCTGCAGGGTTCGCGGTGCAGATCGAGGACGGTTCAGTCTGCAGGGTTCGCGGTGCAGATCGAGGACGGTTCAGTCTGCAGGGTTCGCGGTGCAGATCGAGGACACTAAGGAAATCAGGGTCTTACTTTTTATCCTGCATTACAGCTGCAGAGGTACTTAATGAGGTCCATTACGAGACCATTTATCAGCGGCATCAGGGGCCCATTATTCCACCTGCTGACTATAGGGGCCCCTGATATGCTGCAGACCTAGAGTTCATCGACTAGAAGAATTACAGAAGATATCAGACCGACAGGAAGACTGACCTTATTAGGTCTTACTCACCGGTACGTCGATCTTGATGAGAGCAATGTCTGCCTTCTCATCAATATCTTTGATCTTAGCGTCATATGTGGCACCACTCTTTAGCTCCACCTGCAGGAGATTGAAAGAAACTGCTGTTAATTACACACGGATGGATGGATGGATGCATGGATGGATGGATGGATGGATGACTGATGGATGGATGGATGACTGATGGATGGATGGATGACTGATGGATGGATGGATGACGGATGGATGGATGGATGACTGATGGATGGATGGATGGATGGATGGATGGATGGATGGATGGATGACTGATGGATGGATGGATGGATGATGGATGGATGACTGCTGCATGGATGGATGCATGGATGGATGGATGGATGACGGATGGATGGATGGATGGATAACTGATAGATGATGGATGGATGGATGGATGTATGGATGGATGGATGGATGGATGACTGATGGATGGATGGATGGATGGATGGATGACTGATGGATGGATGGATGGATGTATGGATGGATGGACGGATGACTGCTGCATGGATGGATGCATGGATGGATGGATGGATGGATGACTGATGGATGGATGGATGCATGGATGGATGGATGGATGATGGATGGTGAAGAAGTCTCCATCATCCGTCCTTCTGCCTTCAGATGTCGTTTCGTTTCCAGGATCTTTGCCTACCTTCACCCTGTGCTTGTTGGCGACCACATGTGCGTTGGTGACGATCAGTCCGTCCTCAGAGACAACAAAGCCAGAGCCGCTGGCCACGGCTACCTCCCTCTTAGAGAACATCATCCTGAGGAGAAAAGGGTCAGAAAGGGTCAACGTCCTGACAGGATCCTTTCATTGGGACGTTTCAAACCTCTTTTTTCTCTCTTACTTGCGGAAGAGTTCAATGTGAACAACAGCAGGAGCGATTTTCTCCACCACGTCAGCGATAAAGTTGTATTTGTAGCGAAGACTGTCAGGGTTCTGCTGAGCTGAAAGAGAACAGGATCAGTTAGCGGCCTCATGGCGTTGGGTTTGGCTTCAGACGAGGTCCACAGAGGAAGCTGTGATAGATGTGCTGCTGGGTTGCCAGGTTGGAAGTATAAACAAGAGTTATCGTAGAGTCAGATCGCTGCACATGCACCCAAACAGGAGACCAAACATGGGATGAGTGAGCAGCTGTGGTTCATGAAGCGAAGCTGATGTGTTTCTGCTTCTCCCTCTGAACTTCAGGAGATAATCAGTAACATGTCCAACACTGAAGCAGGTCTGTTATCCTCTCATTAATCTTTGTTCCTGACCAAATCTTAAACATCTGGAAGTGATCTTTTTTTTTCACTGATGTTAAGACTTTCCAATTAGATCTAGTCAGACATTTCTGTGCTGCAAACATTCACCCTGAGCAGGCTGATGTAGCTACGCTAACGCTAGCTACGCTAACGCTGTCCTTCAGACTGAGATAGGAGCAGAGTTCCTGACTGCTGCTTCAGATTATCAGATTATCTTCAAGAGAAAACTGCAATGTTCTGATGGCTGATTGGCTGAAAGAAAGACTAAGGGACATTCCAGCTGCTTCCAGATCTCATCACAGGAAATCCCTCCTTTTTGTTGTCATGGCAACCACCACGCCTCATTTCAGTGCTGTTGAGGCGCTGCTGGGACCTTTAGCTGCCCCAAGCAATCCTCAATGACTTCATGTTTCCTTTTCTGCTTTCTGCAGCGGCACATTGGGCTCAAACAGGAAATGGATTCAAGCTAAAGGTCAGATCCATCATCTGGAGTCCACCCTCCTGCGAACTGTGGTCAATCAGCTCCGAGTCGCTGATCACTTCCTGCTGCAGTCAGATCAGTTCTGGAAAACATCCAGGTTTGTATTCAGGAGAGAATAAGCAAAGAGATCAGGCGTGGTCAGGTGTGGTGAAGCAGGACCAGGCGTGGTCAGGCGTGGTGAAGCGGGACCAGGTGTGGTCAGACGTGACCAGGCGTGGTCAAGCGTAGTCAGACGTGACCAGGCGTGGTGAAGCGGGACCAGGTGTGGTCAGACGTGACCAGGCATGGTCAGGCGTGGTGAAGCGGGACCAGGTGTGGTCAGACGTGACCAGGCGTGGTCAAGCGTAGTCAGACGTGACCAGGCGTGGTGAAGCGGGACCAGGTGTGGTCAGACGTGACCAGGCATGGTCAGGCTCGTTGAAGCGGGACCAGGTGTGGTCAGACGTGACCAGGCGTGGTCAAGCGTAGTCAGGCGTGACCAGGCGTGGTCAGGCGTGGTCAAGCGTAGTCAGACGTGACCAGGCATGGTCAGGCGTGGTGAAGCGGGACCAGGTGTGGTCAGACGTGACCAGGCGTGGTCAAGCGTAGTCAGAGGTGACCAGGCGTAGTCAGAGGTGACCAGGCGTAGTCAGACTTGACCAGGCGTAGTCAGACGTGACCAGGCATGGTCAGGCGTGGTGAAGCGGGACCAGGTGTGGTCAGACGTGACCAGGCATGGTCAGGCGTGGTGAAGCGGGACCAGGTGTGGTCAGACGTGACCAGGCGTGGTCAAGCGTAGTCAGAGGTGACCAGGCGTAGTCAGAGGTGACCAGGCGTAGTCAGAGGTGACCAGGCGTAGTCAGACTTGACCAGGCGTAGTCAGACGTGACCAGGCATGGTCAGGCGTGGTGAAGCGGGACCAGGTGTGGTCAGACGTGACCAGGCATGGTCAGGCGTGGTGAAGCGGGACCGGGTGTGGTCAGACGTGACCAGGCGTGGTCAAGCGTAGTCAGAGGTGACCAGGCGTAGTCAGAGGTGACCAGGCGTAGTCAGACGTGACCAGGCGTAGTCAGATGTGACCAGGCGTAGTCAGAGGTGACCAGGCGTAGTCAGGCGTGACCAGGCGTGGTCAAGCGTGACCAGGCATGGTCAGGCGTGGTGAAGCGGGACCAGGTGTGGTCAGACGTGACCAGGCGTAGTCAGATGTGACCAGGCGTAGTCAGAGGTGACCAGGCGTAGTCAGGCGTGACCAGGCATGGTCAGGCGTGGTGAAGCGGGACCAGGTGTGGTCAGACGTGACCAGGTGTGGTCAAGCGTAGTCAGGCGTGACCAGGCGTGGTCAAGCGTAGTCAGACGTGACCAGGCATGGTCAGGCGTGGTGAAGCGGGACCAGGTGTGGTCAGACGTGACCAGGCGTGGTCAAGCGTAGTCAGAGGTGACCAGGCGTAGTCAGAGGTGACCAGGCGTAGTCAGACATGACCAGGCGTAGTCAGACGTGACCAGGCGTAGTCAGACGTGACCAGGCATGGTCAGGCGTGGTGAAGCGGGACCAGGTGTGGTCAGACGTGACCAGGCATGGTCAGGCGTGGTGAAGCGGGACCAGGTGTGGTCAGACGTGACCAGGCGTGGTCAAGCGTAGTCAGAGGTGACCAGGCGTAGTCAGACATGACCAGGCGTAGTCAGATGTGACCAGGCGTAGTCAGAGGTGACCAGGCGTAGTCAGGCGTGGCCAGGCGTGACCAGGCATAGTGAGGTGTGGTCAACTGTGACCAGATGCCGTCAGGTGTGTGAAACGGCCTCCGCATTTCTAACTGGTTCAACTGGAGGCTCTGAGTCCAGCTGAAGCAGCTGAAATAAACAGTTGATAAACAAACTGAAGAGATGCAGTCGGAAAACAGCCTGTTCAGGATGGTGGCTGTGACTCCATCCTGGAGAGAAATATCAGCTGTGCTGCTGCCATCAACAACTTTGTTTCTAGATGTTGGAGCTTGGCCTGTTTTCCAGTGTAGTCCTGTTTCTCTGACTGTGACTAACTGGATGTGCTCTCTTCATCCTCTGACATGGGAGCTGGCTCGGAGCTCGTCTGCCTGGCTGTGTGTTTCCTGGACGGGGCCGCCTGTGGAGCTGGTTGACAGTTGCCTTTTGTATCTATGCTTCTTTTTCTATGTCTGCTTCTGTCTCCTTGAACCCCAGTGGGCCTCAGCAGATGGCCGCTCACACTGAGCCTGGTTCTGCTGGAGGTTTCTTCCTGTTCAAAGGGAGTTTTTCCTCTCCACTGTCGCTACAAGCATGCTTAGTGTGAGGGATTGCTGAAGAGTCAATGAGTCGATGCAATCAGCTGGTTTTCCTTAGATAGAAAACTTTGAATCAATCTGACTGGATGATCTGGTGAACTGGAAAGTGACCTGAGATGACATGATGTGAATTGGAGCTATAGAAATAAATTGAATAGAATTGAACTGAATTCAGCAACCTGTTTGGCAGCCTGAGAAGCTGCAGCGTGTTGGGAGGTGAGGAGCTTTGAGCTTTTCTAGGATCTAAGAAGGGATCAAAAACTCCACTTTCCCATTAAACTCATTTCCTGCAGATCTTCTGGTATAGAATCTGTTTGGCTCCTAAATGAGGCGAGTCGTTGAGAGAAAAAAAAAAAAACTTTCATTTGTCCCTAAATCCAAACAGCTCTGCACACGGAGAAGGACTGAGGAAACATCCTGATGTCCAGATCTAGGATAAATAGAATCTGACCTGCATCTGTCTCCGTTTATGGAGTTACAGCTGATTTCTGTCTGTGACCTTAAAGCAAAGATCAGCTGTGAAACATGGAGAAGCAGAGGATGCCTTGGCTGACTTTGACCTTGTTTGACTCAGAGAATCTGTCTGCCTCAGCATGTCGGTGTGTTTGCAGCTGCAGTGTCTCTGGGATGTGTGTGTCTTGCATGACTTGCAGCTCTGGAAGCCACACAGGGGCGGCTACCAGGCACAGCTCACGGCATCCACACATTATGACCCTGTTAAGATAACATGGAGGGCGTGAGTGTGGAGCTGGAAAACGGCCCGCTGTAGAGTTAGCTGCAGAGCGAGGCGCCGCTCTGGGGAGGGAGGGGGGCGGCGGGGGGACCAGGAACAAAGAACTGGTGTTTGGGAAGTCCCCCCCCCCAGGTCACATTTAGGATGAACTAGAGCCGTGCTTCAACTTCTGGATTTTTACATCTGATATATTTAAGAAAAACATTGACTATTTAATGATGATGAAAGCTGCTGACTACGGGATGGAGGATGAACTGAGCTCCTGATCGTCTTTCTGCTGCTCTAATCGATACGTTTATATAAACTGCAGACGTACACTATATTGCCAAAAGTATTTGCTCACCCATCCAAATTATTGGAATCAGGTGTTCCAATCACTTCCATGGCCACAGGTGTATAAATTCAAGCACCTAGGCATGCAGACTGTTTTTACAAACATTTGTGAAAGAATGGGTCGCTCTCAGGAGCTCAGTGAATTCCAGCGTGGAACTGTGATAGGATGCCACCTGTGCAACAAATCCAGTCGTGAAATTTCCTCGCTCCTAAATATTCCACAGTCAACTGTCAGCTGTATTATAAGAAAATGGAAGTGTTTGGGAACGACAGCAACTCAGCCACGAAGTGGTAGGCCACGTAAACTGACGGAGCGGGGTCAGCGGATGCTGAAGCGCATAGTGCGAAGAGGTCGCCAACTTTCTGCAGAGTCAATCACTACAGACCTCCAAACTTCATGTGGCCTTCAGATTAGCTCAAGAACAGTGCGCAGAGAGCTTCATGGAATGGGTTTCCATGGTCGAGCAGCTGCATCCAAGCCATACATAACCAAGTGCAATGCAAAGCGTCGGATGCGGTGGTGTAAAGCACGCCGCCACTGGACTCTAGAGCAGTGGAGACGCGTTCTCTGGAGTGACGAATCGCGCTTCTCCATCTGGCAATCTGATGGACGGGTCTGGGTTTGGCGGTTGCCAGGAGAACGGTACTTGTCTGACTGCATTGTGCCAAGTGTAAAGTTTGGTGGAGGGGGGATTATGGTGTGGGGTTGTTTTTCAGGAGCTGGGCTTGGCCCCTTAGTTCCAGTGAAAGGAACTCTGAATGCTTCAGCATACCAAGACATTTTGGACAATTCCATGCTCCCAACTTTGTGGGAACAGTTTGGAGCTGGCCCCTTCCTCTTCCAACATGACTGTGCACCAGTGCACAAAGCAAGGTCCATAAAGACATGGATGACAGAGTCTGGTGTGGATGAACTTGACTGGCCTGCACAGAGTCCTGACCTCAACCCGATAGAACACCTTTGGGATGAATTAGAGCGGAGACTGAGAGCCAGGCCTTCTCGTCCAACATCAGTGTGCGACCTCACAAATGCGCTTCTGGAAGAATGGTCAAAAATTCCCATAAACACACTCCTAAACCTTGTGGACAGCCTTCCCAGAAGAGTTGAAGCTGTTCTAGCTGCAAAGGGTGGACCGACGTCATATTGAACCCTATGGATTAGGAACGGGATGTCACTTAAGCTCATATGTGAGTCAAGGCAGGTGAGCAAATACTTTTGGCAATATAGTGTAACTCATCTGCTGTTTGCTGAAGAGGTTGCATAATGAAGCAAACATGTGCATAGATGCTGCAAACCAGGAGACAATGGTTTGTGTTTCTAGGAAGTGTATATCTATCAAAGGCTTAACTTTCTGAAGGACTGGTGTGGACTTCGGCTCTCATGGGACAAATTTCTAAATTTGATTTTGTTGCTTTTAAAGGAAGATAATCCCTGATGGAGCTCAAAGAGAAAGCATCCAATCAAGCAATCCACATTTTTCTGGATGGATGAAGGAATGAAACTGAAATTCTGTCCATACTAGGGAGGCATGATATTTTGCTGTTGGCATTGGAATCGGCTGCAATTTATCCGTTTTTTATACATTAATGTCAAACTGTCAGGGTTTTGTTGAGGTTTTGAGGACCCAAATGCAGAGGCGACGAGGCAGAGGTGAGTTCTTGGAGATTTAATTTAAAAACTGAGGCAGAAATTCCAAAAACTAAAGTACTAAATACAAGGAACCAAAAAAACACTAAACCTCATGGGAAAAACTCACCTGGGGAGGCTGGAAAAGACGAGGAACCAGCAATGAGGAACTGGACAGCGATAGTTTATATGGGAGACTGAACAAAGACTGGACTAATGAGCTGATTGGGAGCAGGTGTGAACAGAGGAGTCTAGAAGGAGCTAGGAGAAAAGGAGACCAACACAAGAGGGCAGCAGAGGGCAGCCAAGAAAAACCTAAGAACTCAAATACATCCAGAAAACGCCACAAAATAGGAATTAAACCAATAAAACTAGAAAACAAAGAAAATTACGGATCAAAGTGAAACCGAAAACTCAAAAGAAAACTAAAGCAGAACCAAGACAGTGACACAATCTGCCCATAAATATAAATATCAGTGTATTTTAGTGGGTTCCCAACAATAGGAAAGCATTCAATAAACAGATGTTCGAGCTCAATTTATGGAAAATATAAAACCTATTGAAAGCGTTTGTGTCGAGTCACTGTAGGTCAATCAGCCCCCACCCTCAGAGCGCCCCCACCCACTTTCATCACTAAGTTACTCCCTTGGTATCTGAGCAGGGATGACCATTAAACCCAGAAATGATCAAGAGAAAATGGAGAAAGGTGAGCAGGAAGGTTGATCAGGATGTTCTCCTGCCAACATGCTGCAGCATGAAGCTCCAGCTGCGATGACCTGAAGTTTGTTTTGGTTTTTTTCAGGAATCTGTCAGACTTTGCCCACACAGACACCGCAGCTCCTCATAGCTCAGCTGTTTCTGGTTTGTGCGTTTGAACCAGCTGCTGATTCAGCAATAAACCAAAGCAGGACATAAACAGTCCACCAGGTTCAAGTTCTGCATCAAACAGACTGGATTTAGAAACAGTTCTAATCGTATCTTATCCCCGCAGTAAAGATAAAAATCATCTTTAAATCAGAAAAAGTGAAGAGGAAGAAAGTTGGAGAGGATTCTTCTTTCTGTTTCTAATGTTATTTGTGGAACTTTTCTCCGTTTTCAGACTCCCTCCTTTATTCCTTTCTCCTAACTTTCCTGTCCTCCTAAAGATGCACCCTGACCATCCTCCCGCACCCGCTGCCTCCTCTCACCCTTCCCGCAGGCTCCTCTCTGGATGAAGATGATGGGCGGCTGCTGCAGCTTCATGGCCCGGTTGCTGACGCGCCTCAGCTCGCAGATGTTCCGGTAGGACACCCCGTCGCTGCCGCACACCGGCTCGGAGCTGCTGCACGCGCACACGCCGGCTTTGCCCCTCCGCCTCACGGTGGCGGACGCCCCCACGCCGTCGGTCACCAAGCACTCCATCCCCTCTGCGCAGTCCGGGTCCCCGGCGCCGCCGCACGGCTCGCCCTCCCCGGAGGCGCACACCGGGCAGCAGCCGCAGCGGTCCAGCACGTCCCCGGCCAGGCAGTCTGCGGGGATCTGCGGGCACTGAGACCTGTCGCAGCTCTCCGGACAGTCGATGGCGAAGCGTTTGGCGATGCGCGCCTCGGCCAGCAGGAGCTGCGCCATTACGCACAGGAGAACCAGGAGCTGCATGGCGGGAGGCTCCAGCAGAAGAGAGGAGAACCCAGCGGAGGAGAAGAAGGCTGCAGAAGCTGATTGGAGGAGCTCAGAGGAGCATCAATGGAGAGCCAGACAGCCACACACTCCTATTTATAAAGGATGCAGAATCAAAGCTGGGAGTGATTGGTGGAGAGAAGTGACGTCAGTCTTTAGGAGGGGCTGTAAATAGCAAAGAGAAGGCCTCCTTCAGTCTCCTCTGTCTTCCAGGAAGCACAGCTGGACGCTTCACTTCCTGTTTTTATTCATCCACCAAAGTTTCTTCATAAAGTCTGAAGAGAAAAATTTCTGCTAGATAAACTGAACATTTAAGCTTTTATCTCACAGGTGAAGGAATGTGTGACGTTTTCAAGGCAAGACAAGTTTATTTCTACAGACCAATTCAGTATATGGAAAAATAAAAGCAAATAAAGATAAAACACAATAAAGCAGGAAGTAAAGAAAATCAAACAGTTGGATGATAACCTTAAACTAATAATACCTTAGTTAGTAGGCAGATTTACCATCAGGCAATACTAGGCAGCTGCCTGGGGCCCCAAGCTCCTGGGGGCCCCAATAAAACTCTGTTTCCATGTGTGGTTAATACATCTATCCCTCATTTGTTCACATTTATTATGTTTTTGATAAAATCCTAAAATGCCATCAGAACGCTGATAATATTAAATGTGTCTCGGCCCCGAAAATCTACGTCTCAGAGGTAGATCGACTGAAAATAGATCTGTTATGGATTGAAGTGCTGATCTATTGGGTGATTTCTAGAAAGGATTTTAAAGTCTATTCTCTGAGCTACAGGGAGCCAGAGGAAGGACTTCAGAACCAGGCTGATGTGATCTACTTTATATAGTTCTAGTGAGGACGCAGGCAGCAGCATCAGCTGTCTGATCTAGTTTCTATAGTTCTAGTGAGGACGCAGGCAGCAGCGTCTGGATCAGCTTTAGTCTCTGATGGACTTCTTAAGCAAACCAGTGAAGATGCTCTTCCAGTGATTAATTCCACTAAAGATAAATGCATTAAGGAGTTTCATGAATTTTCAAACATTTCCTTACATATGTGAATCTGTAAAGTGTGGTGTGCATTTGTATCTAGCCTTTACGAGTGAATAGTTACATTTTTTTTCTTATAGGTATCTACTGCTAACCTGACTCCGCCAGATGGATTTGCTCCGCATATCCATCTGGAAACCTTCCGTTGAAGTAATTTTGGGAAGGGGCGAAAATACTGGTTAGCTGATTGGCCTATGTTGGTGATAGACGGGCCAAATAAACCAATCAGATCAACGAAGCATATGACGTACTAACAGAGCGACGACGAAGAGGAGCCAATTGATAGATCAAACTCTTGCCGAAACCAGTCGGGAGAAGAGCAAAAACATCTTTTCCTCTGAGAAAAGCCTCCAGAGCAGTGTTTTGCTCTTCTTTCAGTGAAGAAATACTCTGTAATTCCGATAAAACTTGCTCGATAGCCACGCTAACGCTAGTTTCATCGGCTGAAGCCGCCATGTTCTTTAGACTGAACCGTCGCGCTTCTCGTTGCGTCACACCTCAACCCGCCTCAAAGCCAACGCTGATTGGACGTTCGTTTGGTGAACGGCTCCAAATTTTCTTTAACGGAGAGTCTCCAGACTGATCTGCGAGTGAAACCTTGAAAGCTTGTGAGATCAGGATGGTCTCACCAGGCTAATCTACTAGCTTCTCTCATCATAGCTTTTCCTCCCTGTTGCTTCTCCCTCCATCTGGAGCTGAAAGGACTGAGGAGCAGAGAATAGATTCCCTGCAGACTGAAGGTCCAGCGCCTCGTTTTACTGGATCATTCTGATGTAGAAATGTTTGGGGAGGTCACCCTGCTGGAAGGAAAAGCTCTGGATTTCTCTCCTCAGGCATAAAGTCAGGTGAGTAGAGTAAGTGATTGAACAGCAGCTTTGTTCCTGAACCATAGATCTATGGTCCTCACCTATCAGCTTAGGTGGACCGTGGCGTCTTCATAGAGGAGCAGGTGCTTCTGATCCTCAGAAAACAGGAGGAGGAACGGCGCTGTGCCGCGTTCAGGGTTCCACTGTTGTTTTGGAAACTCTGCAGCAATAACCTTTAAATAAAGATGATGGAGAGATTGGATGGAATGGATCCCTGATGCCGTCGGCTCTGGGTGACCTGCCCCCTGGCAGAGGTGCACAGCCATCGGCTCATTGATTTTTCCAGTAGAGGAGACTGGAACGTTTATTCATTGTCTCTCTACAGGGAAGACAACATTCACAGGAAAACCCCAGGAATTTATTTTCTGTTGTTCTGAGATGCTTTTATTTAACAGCAGTCAATCTGCATTAAAGGAAACATGAGCAGCATTAGAAATGACTTGTTTTTGTGTCTTTCATCAGATGTTCTATAATAAAGACAATTACTGACCAAAAATGGTCAGACCGATCAGTTGCTGCTCTATCAAAGTTTCTGTAGTTTCTATAAATACGCTTTAAGTCAAAGTCGTCCCTGAAGCAGCTTCTGCCCAGAAACGTGTCCTTGTTCTCTCTGGTTACCAAAGATGCTGAAAATGTGAGGAATTTGTTCACAGGCCGCCTCCAGGTCTGAAGCGAGTCCCGAGTCTTCGTCAGGGTTGAAGAGCGAGGCCGACGTGTCCCCGATGAAGCTTTGTTTTGGAAACTATCGATTGTTTTGAACGCTGAACAACCAGTGACAACATCTATGACAACACATGTGACTTCATGTGATTATTATGCAACTACTGGACCTAAAGATCCTGGCTGACCTGCTGGCAGCCATGTTTGCTCATTTGCCTCCCAGCTGTGGAAAGTTTGTTCAGGGGAAGTTGCTGTGCTATTTTACACATCTGGAAGGTTCATTTGTCATGTTAAAATGTACAAATCTTTAATGATGTCATGCAGAGAAAGAGCACTGCAGATGTGATGTTTGCTTTGGTGCAGCTAGAGACGTTTGGATGGTCTCTGTGATGATAGATCTAAAGCACATAGATGAGAAAGAGGACAGGTAGTAGAGGCAGCGGGTCTCTGTGACAATGAGAGAAGATGAGACCCAGCAGAGTCGAGCTAGATAATAAAACAGGGCGGGGCTACGGAAGCCCTGAAAGGGAAAATAAAAAATAAAAATCTGGAAATTAAAAGTTTGAAGCATTTTTTTTCTGTCCTGAAAGACAAGTAAAAAAAAAAATCAAAGGCACATTTTTCAGTGTTTTTTTGTTTGTATTACTTTGTTTGGCCACTAGAGGCGCTGAAGTATATTTGAAGGCGTCAGTTGTATTTTTCAGCTGTGTAGTCAGAGAGGCCTGGTTTCCAAGAGTCTATAGTTCCATTTAGACGTCCCTCTGAAACCGTCGCTATAGCGCCACACACTGATGATTCTGCTCAGCAGTGGGAGGAACCTCAACGTCTGTCGTTGTTTCCTGCATCTGGAAGCCCTGATTAGACAATCGTTTGTCGTATCCACTTCCCAAAAGCCGACAATGTCATGTAAATTCACCAAAGACTGCCTTATTCGCCTGACTCTCCGCAAAACAATGAAATATCACAATTATAGCAAAACTTCCTGAATGTTACGGGCGCCGCCATCGTCCTTCAATGTTAGAGAGCAGCAGTACCGTAGATCGCCACTAGGAGGCGAGGAATCACGCCAGTGTGGTGTGTAAACGGTTGTAAGGAACCGAGCTCGACACGGTTAACTGATCCAAGCTCGGTCCGAACTCGGCATGGATCGGTTTCAGAGTGGAGTGGAAACGGGGCTTCTGCTATCGGAGAACCGCGCCGCGCCCTACTGATGAGCTACTACCATGCTAGCGCAGTTAGCGCAGTGTCTGGCAGTTATCTGGGTTACCGTGCTTGGACCGATCTTGGCACGATTTCAAAATGGTGACATGCAAAGTAAACTTAGATCCAAAGCAGGTCCAGTAGCTGTTTATTCATTGGCCGTGGGGTTATTATATCAACCTTTCATGAGTTTGCAGAGATGATCCAGCATCACAGCTGCTCTGTGTTTGGATCAAGACTGTATTTCCCAGATAACCTTAGACCTGCTGTCAGTCAATGGTTATCAGAACTGATTACGGTAAATTAGAAATAATGTGGAGACAATTTAAATATGAATGATATTTATTCATGCTTTATTATAACAGCTAAATGGAAAGTAGTTGCAAACTTAAAAGACTTTTTAATCTCAAAACACAGAGTGGAGGAAAAACTCTTAGATTAGATTTCTGTTTTTAGGACATTGCCTCTCTGACTGTAGAGCTGAAGAACGCAGCCTTTTTACTTCACTGCCTCTAGTGGCAAAACAAAGAATTACAAGAATAAAAATTGCCTTGGATTTTTTAAAAACTTGCTTTTCAAGGGAGAAAAAATAAACCTTGGTCACTGGTAAAATATGAAGTGTAAGTTTGATCGTGTGTTTAGGGGAGGATTATTTTACTAAGGGATTGATATTCAGATAGAAAATTATTTATTTTAATTGATTTGACAGGATCAGAAGCAGGTGAGGCTAAAAATGCTGCTTGAGGAGTTTTCGGACAAAAACAGATTCTTTTATTCAAACAGTAAACCTTGATGCTTTCGTAGCGTTTTGGTCTCATTTCTGCTCTATTTTGGTCGTCCCGGTTTGATCAGATTATATTGATAGTCGATTCATACCAACTAATCTGCACTCCTCCTCAGATTATAACAGATTATCTGGATTTTATGAGTGAGGGCTTTAACCAATGTGAATATCTGAAACCTTTTAATGAATAAAAAGCCTTTGCTGTTCTCTAGTGAATCCTTCAGGGTTTCCCTGCTCAGCAGCTGCTGCAGGGGATTAACCAGAGTTTTTTAGTCACTATTTCGCTTTAATGCAGCAGGAGGCAAACATTAAAAGTTTCTCTTGGAAGCTTCCTGGGTCGGTTCTAATGTAGAACAGAAAATGGGTTATTCTGCACAGAAAAATGTTCCTGCAGAGTTCTTTAGTAGCACTTTGAGATTTGATGTCAAATGTAAAGTGCGTTATAAATAAAATTCATTATTATTATTATTATTTAGTGAAAACATAACACTGCAGGAACCACAGAGCGGTTAAATGTTCCCCAGATGCATCCAAATGTTTGACAGCTTACTTACAAATCCATATCTTTGCTCAGAACTGACACGAAACAGCGGATCGTTGCTACATAACTGGAGAAAGTTAAAAAAACTTGAGTTTAAATCATCCTCCCCTGATGTAACATGAGTCACAATAAACACAAAGCAGATAAAAGCGAAGGGCTGGAGAAAGGTCTGAAATGTGACTCAGTCTGGAGCAGGAACGCTTCCCAGTGCTGACGTGAAGAACTCTGGAGGCTGATTAACGGCTCTGTTCCCAGAAAAACATCCCATCTGAGAGAAAGACGCCTCAACCTGAATTCAACTGATCCTCATTACTCAGCCACAAGTACAGAGCAACCAAATGAGGTTTGCATCTATCCAGAGGTTCTATACAGGATAGAAATGTTTATTTACATGTCAATGCATGCATGGGCTATAAATGGTAGATAAAAGCAGAGAATAACTGGAAGAGGCTATAAAATAAATAAATATGGAAGCTATATACAGATTATACAGGAAGGTTAGGATATGGATTATATATATATATTAGTGGGGTTATAATACAGGATTAAGAAATAGCAGATCAAATGTTTACAGATTAAATCCAGCTATAGTTGAGAAGTGCATTGGAATGTTGTTGGATCCATGAATGTGTGTGTGAGGTCAGTCTGTGTTCCTGATGTGTCTGTAGCGCCTCCCAGAGGCAGGAGTGAGAAGAGTGCGTCTGCAGGGTGAGCAGAGTCTTTGGTGATTTTCTGGCTCTTTTCATACACTGCTTCCTGTTGATGTCCTTGATGGCAGGGAGCGTTGCCCCGGCAATGCGCTGAGCTGTTTCCAGCAGCGTCTGAAACCCCTTCTGCTCCAAGCAGAGCAGTTCACACTGTGATACTGTTGGTGAGGATCTCTGAGGTCAGATGGTTCTTCCTCATGAAGAAGAGGCGCTGATGAGCCTTCTGGATGAATATGGAGCAGCTGGTGGTCCAGGTCAGGACTCCCATGAACTTAAAGCTGTCCACACGCTCCTTCACTGCCCCGTTGTGATTGGGTGGATGGAGGTTGTGTGTGGCGCCTCTCAGCCAGACGGTCCACCTGCTCCCTGTAGACGTCATCATTGCCTCTGAAGTGAGCTAGAAGCAGCCGCTCAAAGCGCGTGGTGATGATGAGGGTGAGGGCTACGTTGGTCACTGAGAGTGGAGGGGTTTGAGTTCTTGGGCAGCATGACTTAGGTTTGTAATGTTGCGTCTAAACAATGATGGCAGAGGTGCAAATGTGCTGCAAATGCAAAATGAGGTAAAAACATGCAAAGAAAAAAAAGTTGCAAAAGAGAAATCCTGCAAAGAAAAAAGATGAAAATAATAAACATGCTGCAAAAACAGATTTCTTCATGCATCTGCAGTCTCTGAAACAGCCACTAAATGCTTGACCATAACGGAGGCTACAGCGCCACCTATAGAAATAAATCAATACACGTCATCACAAAAAACGGATTCGTTAAGAGTAGAAAGGGAGGTCATCGGTCCAACAGCTGCGATTCGACCCGACTGGGTCATCAGCGAGACAAAAATCCAAAAGACATAAGAGAATGATTGTTAAAAAGCTTTAGTCATTTCAGTGGCCTAGTCAAAGCCCAGACCTAAAGAGAATATCATAACCCAAAGTGGAGGAGTGACAATCAGAAGCAGCACCAACATGATGAAGCTATTTTTACCTAGCAAGCTTAGCACACCTTTTTAAAAAATATATATATAGTGAAACATGGTAGTGGCAGCATCATCCTGTGGTGATGCATTGCTTAGAATGCCGGAGATTCAGCTGCAACGGAAAGTTTTAAAGCATCTTCATGTGCTGCAGTGGCCTAGTCAAAGTCCAGACCTACTGAATGACCACCTGAAGCGGCTACCTCCCCCAGTTCAATCATGCCTGTATGGATAGATATAGAACACATAGAATGCACGTTTGTTGTAGTAAGGAGTCAGAAACAGAAACACAATTATTTTAAAATTATTTTAATAAATAGAAAACTGGTCTTAGAATCAGACAGAGGATCAAACATGCTCTGAAACATACACTGATGCTGCCCCCCCCCCACCTCATGAATCAAGGGGGGGTATACAGTCATGCAAATGAGTTCATAGAAATTCAGTAAACAACATATATTTCATTTTTTCCATAATGAATATCAATACTATAAAGCACCCACAACCAGAGAGGAGGAAGGACCTGCAGAGTCAGGAGTCCTAGTCATAGACACGGCAGCAGGACGGGTCGCAGGATGCTGAGGGGAGGGGAGCTGGTGAGCAAGAAGGACATGTTTCCTGCTGCAGGTCTGAGATGTGGAAGACAGAAGGAAGGCCGACGTCTATCAGGCTGAGAAAGCGTTAAAATAAAGACAATAAAGATGTTTCTGGCACAGAAAGGGTTAATATAGGAGAGTTAATTCTGTTTTTTTCCCTAAAAGTTTCCTTTTAGAGGATCTGAGCGAATTTTCTGTTTTGCTTTAAGCAAACGGCTCTAATTCATTGAGCCGTGTGCTTAATTTATTGTGTTTCTGGATGTTTATTCACAGGCTTGATTAAAAGTTCGATATATCATTTCTTTTTTACTTTATTCCTATTTTTTCTGCCTCGGTTTTATTTGATCTTATCGTTTTAAGATCAGAAAAAAAATTCAATATGCATAAATCTGAGAATTAAAACCCAAAGCGAGTTAAGAATTCTCATCAACACTCTGCTGCAGTCACTAGGTGGCAGCAAAGAGCTCTGATGCCTTCCTCCATTCTTCCTGTTAAACATGTTAGCCTGTCAGAGATCACCGCCACATCCTGCACTGTATGAAGTGGAAGAAAATCAAACATGATTTATTCACATGTCTCAGAATTAAAACCATAAAAGTGCAGAGCAAATTTAGGCTTCACCCCCCCTTGCTTTGATACCCCTAAATGAACTGAAGCAGTGGTGTTTTGAGAGGCGCGTGAAGGAAGCCATCTATGTTAAAGTCGTAGGGAAGCGGCTGTGGTGCCCGACTTTACATGAGTGATTAAAGTGAATGTCATTGGTCGATTATCAAGGGGGCGGGATTGTTGTGGCGGAAGGTTTGCAAGCCTTTTGGTTGTGGCCGGTTTGTTGAAAGTATCTTGCTAACCAGTTAGCATCTTAGTGCTAGCAGGTTCCCAATGGGAAATTCCATTGGGACCAAGTAGCACTAAATTGGTGACTTAGAAACGACGCTGTCAAGGAACGCTATGGACAGAGGAAACATGCAAGAGGAGGAGAGTTTAGTGTCGGAGGTCGTGGATGAGTCTCCTCCGTCATCCATTTTTTATTTAGAGGAGGAAAGCGGGGACGAAGATGTTGTGGAAGAGGACGCCAGGGCGGCAGAAGCTTGGTTTGGTGTAGAAGGCTTCCAGCCGTACATGTTTGAGCCCTTGCCTCGCAACGCTGCCAGTTCTGTTAGCTCTACGCCTGCCGAAGACACAGACGTCCATCCCCGTGAACACTGGGACGCAACTCAATGGGAAAGGAAAGGATTCTGGTTTCAACCGTTGCGTATATTAGCTGCGACATTTGAATCAAGATGCTATGACCGAAAACATTTGATTGACAGATCACCGTTGATATATGTTTGGCTGAATTTAGGTGTTCAGGCTGACGTAGAACTAACTGGCCTGCAGAAGATAACGGAAAAAACACAGATTTTGACTTTTTTTTTAAATAGAAATTTTCTAACTTTTGGGCTCTGATTGGTTCTGACCCGTTTCTGCTGACTCTGTTAGCCTTTGAACCCAGAGTCTACCTGATCCCTACCAGAAGACCTGCAGGTCCAGCAAAAATAAGATTTTTATAAAAGGAGTTGGTTAAAGGGGGAGGAAACAAATGCACAACACATTTTATGATTTGTACCTGTTGGAAATAAAACTATGCATCATTTTCCTTCTGCTTCAGTTCAGTGCAGCATCTGTGTCGCTCTGTGACATTAAGTTCTAATGAAACTAGAGGATGTTCGCCTTGATGGGAAGATCTGTGAGTCGTATGAAGAACTGCTCCATAGTTGGAGAAGAACGTGTTGCAGTTCGCTCAAGAAAGAAACATTAAATCTTGACCTTTCAAAGAATGCAGGACTGAATTCTAAAAATAGAAGATCTCTCTCATCAACGTGGAACCTGACAAATTCAGGCTTTTGTCACTGAACTCCTGCTGAAAGCTTAACTGGACTGGAAGGTCCGTGATGCTGGTTTATTGTAACATTGTGAGAAACCTTCAGGAAGATAAGGTGCAGGCGATGAGCAGAGGAAGACCCACTGGGGATGAGCAGGGGAAGACCCACTGGGGATCGCCAGAGGAAGACCCACTGGGGATCGGCAGAGGAAGACCCACTGGGGATCGCCAGAGGAAGACCCACTGGGGATCGGCAGGGGAAGACCCACGGGGGATCGGCAGAGGAAGACCCACTGGGGATGAGCAGGGGAAGACCCACTAGGGATCGGCAGGGGAAGACCCACTGGGGATCGGCAGGGGAAGACCCACTGGGGATCGGCAGGGGAAGACCCACTGGGGATGAGCAGGGGAAACCCACTGGGGATCGGCAGAGGAAGACCCGCTGGGGATCTGCAGGGGAAGACCCGCTGGGGATCGGCAGGGGAAGACCCACTGGGGATCGGCAGGGGAAGACCCACTGGGGATGAGCAGGGGAAACCCACTGGGGATCGGCAGAGGAAGACCCGCTGGGGATCTGCAGGGGAAGACCCGCTGGGGATCGGCAGGGGAAGACCCACTAGGGATCGGCAGGGGAAGACCCACTAGGGATCGGCAGGGGAAGACCCACGGGGGATCGGCAGGGGAAGACCCACGGGGGATCGGCAGAGGAAGACCCACTGGGGATCTGCAGGGGAAGACCCACTGGGGATCGGCAGAGGAAGACCCACTGGGGATGAGCAGGGGAAGACCCACTGGGGATCGGCAGAGGAAGACCCACTGGGGATGAGCAGGGGAAGACCCACTGGGGATCGGCAGGGGAAGACCCACTGGGGATCGGCAGGGGAAGACCCACGGGGGATCGGCAGAGGAAGACCCACTGGGGATGAGCAGGGGAAGACCCACTGGGGATCGGCAGAGGAAGACCCACTGGGGATGAGCAGGGGAAGACCCACTGGGGATTGGCAGAGGAAGACCCACTAGGGATCGGCAGGGGAAGACCCACGGGGGATCTGCAGGGGAAGACCCACTGGGGATGAGCAGGGGAAGACCCACTGGGGATCGGCAGAGGAAGACCCACTGGGGATCGGCAGAGGAAGACCCACTGGGGATGAGCAGGGGAAGACCCACTGGGGATCGGCAGAGGAAGACCCACTGGGGATCGGCAGAGGAAGACCCACTGGGGATGAGCAGGGGAAGACCCACTGGGGATCGGCAGGGGAAGACCCACTGGGGATGAGCAGGGGAAGACCCACTGGGGATGAGCAGGGGAAGACCCACTGGGGATCTGCAGGGGAAGACCCAGTGGGGATTGGCAGGGGAAGACCCACGGGGGATCGGCAGGGGAAGACCCACTGGGGATGAGCAGGGGAAGACCCACTGGGGATCGGCAGGGGAAGACCCACATAGAAAAACATAGTTCAGCAGGAGAATAAACAATGATGAGTTTTTATCACATCTGAGTCATGAGTGTGTCTGGATCCTCTGAGGTCAGGTCGTCCTCGCCACCACAGAGCCTCTTGGTCGCCATCACTTTGAGGACTGAACCGTCTCCTGCAGCGACAGGCGGGAGCGCATCGGCTGGACTCCACTGAGCCGCCAAGGAAGGAGGCTGAGGAAGCTGTCCTGTTGGTGAGTGTCCAGCGTGAGGCTGATCACCCGCTGAGGATTCTGGGTAAAGCGATTCCGAGTTAACGGAGTAGTAGAAGGTGGAGGCTGAGGTGGGAGAGGGAGAGCCGCTGTGCTCCTGGGGAAAGAGTAGAAGAGAAGGTGAGGGGTAGAAAAGGAGACTGTGAATGACGGGATGGATGGATGGATGGATGGAGATTAACAGATTACTGGTGGAGCAGATAGATGGATGAGCCTGTGATTGCAGGAGGAAAAGTCAAACTTTTAAGACAGAAAGAAAGTTCAGCTGAAATTTGTTGTCAAGTTTTCCTTGTATTGGGATTATTCTGATAATAATCCCAGAGATTTTTTCTTGAATTGAATTTCCGTTTGCTTATAAATCAGGAACAACAATTAAAGATGATCACTGCAGAAACAATCAAGAACAGTAATCATCCCAGAAGCTTAAAATGTAAACAGTTGTTTCTCCAACCAATCAAATGCTGGAAATATCCAAGTCATTTAAAAAAATATGTTTTTGCAGCAAAATAATCTCCCCCTGAAATCTTTAAACAATCATCCCCGAACCAGAGGACATTGGTTCAGTGGCAGCTTGAATGAACCAATCAGAGCGGAGCACATGCAGCTCATTAACTTTAGTAAACAAAGTTTGCTTTTAACCTCAACAGCTACTACGAACTTCAACGTTTATACATTTATTTGTTTTTTGATTAAAAAATTGTTTCTGATTTAAGATATTTTATCAAGATGAAATTCCTTAAAGTTTCAAACAGATCAGGCTGCTCCGACTGAGGGCCGATCAACGATAATGACCGTTGACAGATGTGGTTAAGTCTTTGGTCAGAGGAGAAACACCCAGCAGAGGCAGAAACTGTGGGAAAGTGACTTCTAGTTTTACAGTCTGTGGATCGTTGGCTGAAGCCTCTGACTGCTGCCCTGTCCTCTCTGTACCCGTCCCTCATGGGTCCCCCTGCAGCTGGGGGCCACAGAGGGAGGGCCTCTCGTTCCTCCTTCAGGCAGGTTCCCATGATGAAGAAGTAAACCACCAGGCGCTTGCCCATGAAACCTGTTCCAGGGTAGGGCCCCAGCTCTGCCGTACCGAGTGATGTCACGTGCCTCGACTTTTCAGTCTTCAGGGCTGGAACCTACCAGGGGCTTTAAGCCCGCGACAACACAGCCTCTGGGATCATCTGGGCACTAAAGCCCCTCACCCACGCTAAGGTGGAGGTTCAAGGATGGCTCAGTTCCCTGGACTGGTAGACTGGGGAAGTGGTTCTTGTTCAGAGGGTGGATGTCTAATCCAGGGTGCTGGAGGGGAAAGTCCTCTGCTTTAGGAGCAGCAATATGGTTCTGGCTGTGGAAAGGTGGACCAGGTAGGGAGCACCAGGGTTCATGGGAGTTGGCTCAATTGGTCCACATGTGTTAAATGGACCTGCCCTGTGGGGAGCGTTGGGAGCGCGAGTATGGAGTCAGGGGCCCCACCAGGGGCTGTAAAAGAGAAGCAGGAGATTGGACCTCATCGGCGGCATAGAGTCGGACCTGTTCCTGGTCCATGTTGGACTCCATCAGGGCTGCCTTCTGGTACCGGTTCTATTCAGAACTTTATGGACTGGATCCTAAGAGCAGCCCAGGACCAGAGGGGTTCTGGTTTGGGAACCAGAGGGTTTCCTTCCTGCTTTTTGCAGACCTGGTTCTGCGGGTTCCCTCCTGCAGCATGGACTGGGGCGGGTTAGTGTGAAGCGGCCAGGAGGCTTCAGCTTCTCCCAGCAGAGGGAGGAGAGGGAAGGCTGGGAGTCTCTGTTGCCCTCTGTGACCCCTTCCTACAGAAGACGAAGACTACCAGTAGATTTCCGTGAGGTAAAAGTAGACAAAGTAGCACAATCAGGAGAACGTAAACTTCTGGGTTCAGACCATTTCATTTCATATCAGATTTTTCTAAACCTCCAGGGAGAGATTATGCCGCTGCAAAGAAAGATGGGGTTTTACCATCTCTTTATTCTACATCTATAAGAAATTTTCCTTTCCAACTCAAGTTGCTCTATTGATTTTTTCCGGTAAGAATTACTTTTAAAATGAACTGATTGAATGTGAGCAACAAAGTTAAAACTGGGTCATAGTCACAGAAATGCAGCTCTCATGCAGGTCCACATACAGACGAGTGATGCTGCTGCTGCTGGGGAAGAGGAGAGGATGAAGAGCACTGGCTAGCGGGGCTGGGGGATGAAGACGATGAGCAGCAGTGAGGGGGGAGGAGGAAGGCAGTGGGCTCATTTAGGGAAGGTTACTGTGTCACTGTCACACCTCACCCTCTGGAAAACACACACACACACCAGGAAGCAGAACCAGAAAGACAAGATGGCAGAGGGTTAGCAGAAAGACAGTAACGTTTCCTTCCGACTGGGAGGCGGAGAATCCAAAGGCTTTAGGACCTGGAAACTCTCCAGACATTTTGGGAAAAAAGAACCGTGGGCTTGGATAGAAACATGATCCAAATGTCGTGAAAACAAAGGATAGATGCAACTAACGGCATTATTAAACCTCCATATGCTGCTGAAGTTAGTGCTGATTTGTCAGATTCCCCTGCAGTCAGTTTGAGATCGACTGAGCAAAACTTGGTTTTAAATGAGAAGAACAGATCCTTCAAGTTTCAACTCATCAGCTTAGTTTCCTAATAAACTACTGTTTTGGCTTTCCTCATGTGTCCCAGCATTGCTGTCACCCTGCCTTGACTTGCTACCGTCCTGCCTTGTCCTGTCACTATCTTGCCTTGTCCTGCCACTGCCCTGCCATTGTCCTGCTACCTTACCGCCATTGTCCTGCCTTGTCCTGTCACTGTCTTGCCTTGTCCTGCCATTGTCCTGTCACTGTCTTGCCTTGTCCTGCCACTGCCCTGCCATTTTCCTGCCACTGCCCTGCCATAGTCCTGTCACTGTCCTGCCTTGTCCTGTCACTGTCTTGCCTTGTCCTGTCACTGTCTTGCCTTGTCCTGCCACTGCCCTGCCATTGTCCTGTCACTGTCCTGCCTTGTCCTGTCACTGTCTTGCCTTGTCCTGTCACTGTCTTGCCTTGTCCTGCCATTGTCCTGTCACTGTCCTGCCATTGTCCTGTCACTGTCTTGCCTTGTCCTACCACTGCCCTGCCATTGTCCTGTCATTGTCTTGCCTTTTCCTGCCACTGCCCTGCCATTGTCCTGTCACTGTCTTGCCTTGTCCTGTCACTGTCTTGCCTTGTCCTGCCACTGCCCTGCCATTGTCCTGTCACTGTCCTGCCATGTCCTGTCACTGTCTTGCCTTGTCCTGCCATTGTCCTGTCACTGTCCTGCCATTGTCCTGTCACTGTCTTGCCTTGTCCTACCACTGCCCTGCCATTGTCCTGTCATTGTCTTGCCTTTTCCTGCCACTGCCCTGCCATTGTCCTGTCACTGTCCTGCCTTGTCCTGTCACTGTCTTGCCTTGTCCTGTCACTGTCTTGCCTTGTCCTGCCATTGTCCTGTCACTGTCCTGCCATTGTCCTGTCACTGTCTTGCCTTGTCCTACCACTGCCCTGCCATTGTCCTGTCATTGTCTTGCCTTTTCCTGCCACTGCCCTGCCATTGTCCTGTCACTGTCCTGCCTTGTCCTGTCATTGTCTTGCCTTTTCCTGCCACTGCCCTGCCATTGTCCTGTCACTGTCCTGCCATGTCCTGTCACTGTCTTGCCTTGTCCTGTAACTGTCTTTCCTTGTCCTGCCATTGTCCTGCCATTGTCCCGCTACCTTCCCGCCATTGTCCTGCCTTGTCCTGTCACTGTCTTGCCTTGTCCTGTCACTATCTTGCTTTGTCCTGCCACTGTCCTGCCATTGTCCCGCTACCTTCCCGCCATTGTCCTGCCCTGTCCTGTCACTGTCTTGCCTTGTCCTGTCACTGCCCTGCCATTGTCCTGTCACTGTCTTGCCTTGTCCTGCCACTGCCCTGCCATTGTCCTGTCACTGTCTTGCCTTGTCCTACCACTGCCCTGCCATTGTCCTGTCATTGTCTTGCCTTTTCCTGCCACTGCCCTGCCATTGTCCTGTCACTGTCCTGCCTTGTCCTGTCACTGTCTTGCCTTGTCCTGTCACTGTCTTGCCTTGTCCTGCCACTGCCCTGCCATTGTCCTGTCACTGTCCTGCCATGTCCTGTCACTGTCTTGCCTTGTCCTGCCATTGTCCTGTCACTGTCCTGCCATTGTCCTGTCACTGTCTTGCCTTGTCCTACCACTGCCCTGCCATTGTCCTGTCATTGTCTTGCCTTTTCCTGCCACTGCCCTGCCATTGTCCTGTCACTGTCCTGCCTTGTCCTGTCACTGTCTTGCCTTGTCCTGTCACTGTCTTGCCTTGTCCTGCCATTGTCCTGTCACTGTCCTGCCATTGTCCTGTCACTGTCTTGCCTTGTCCTACCACTGCCCTGCCATTGTCCTGTCATTGTCTTGCCTTTTCCTGCCACTGCCCTGCCATTGTCCTGTCACTGTCCTGCCTTGTCCTGTCACTGTCCTGCCTTGTCCTGTCATTGTCTTGCCTTTTCCTGCCACTGCCCTGCCATTGTCCTGTCACTGTCCTGCCATGTCCTGTCACTGTCTTGCCTTGTCCTGTAACTGTCTTTCCTTGTCCTGCCATTGTCCTGCCATTGTCCCGCTACCTTCCCGCCATTGTCCTGCCTTGTCCTGTCACTGTCTTGCCTTGTCCTGTCACTATCTTGCTTTGTCCTGCCACTGTCCTGCCATTGTCCCGCTACCTTCCCGCCATTGTCCTGCCCTGTCCTGTCACTGTCTTGCCTTGTCCTGTCACTGCCCTGCCATTGTCCTGTCACTGTCTTGCCTTGTCCTGCCACTGCCCTGCCATTGTCCTGTCACTGTCTTGCCTTGTCCTGCCACTGCCCTGCCATTGTCCTGTCACTGTCTTGCCTTATCCTGTCACTGCCCTGCCATTTTCCTGTCACTGTCTTGCCTTGTCCTGCCACTGCCCTGCCATTGTCCTGTCACTGTCCTGCCATGTCCTGTCACTGTCTTGCCTTGTCCTGTCACTGTCTTTCCTTGTCCTGCCATTGTCCTGCCATTGTCCCGCTACCTTCCCGCCATTGTCCTGCCTTGTCCTGTCACTGTCTTGCCTTGTCCTGTCACTATCTTGCCTTGTCCTGCCACTGCCCTGCTATTGTCCCGCTACCTTCCCGCCATTGTCCTGCCTTGTCCTGTCAGTCTTGCCTTGTCCTGTCACTGTCCTGCCATTGTCCTGCCTTGTCCTGTCAGTCTTGCCTTGTCCTGCCACTGCCCTGCCATTGTCCTGTCACTGTCCTGCCTTGTCCTGTCACTGTCTTGCCTTGTCCTGTCACCATCCTGCCTTGTCCTGCAATCTTTTTTGGTTTTCCTGTTACAACAACTTCTTCTAAATGAGCTGCTTTTACATGAAGATCAAAGGCATTCAAAACTAAAGGATTTAAGTTTCTGACCTTCCAAAGTGGTTTAACATCCAAACCACCATCACCATGACAACAGTCAGGTTCATCCAAAAATGGTGATGTCATCCGTTTGCTGCCATGGTTGACCATTTCCCCTGACTGATCAACTCTCCTCTCATTAACCCTGATTCAGTGCGAGTCAAAGCAAACGGGTGAATCTCAGGCACCAATGGCGGATGACAGTGGATAAAAATGGAAACTATGTTTTCAAAGACGCTTTGAGGAAGTTAATCAGTTTATTAAGGTTCCACCTGATTAGTTATTTCTGGGCAGCTGATTGGGCCGTCTTCTCTCTGGGTTGACCTGCTGAATGGACGCTACACCAGAACTCATTCCAATAATATACGTTTGGACTTTTGTTATACAGTAAATCTTGCCTTAAATTCAAGTTGAACTTGAAAATGAGATCAGAGTTAGCTCATCTTCAAACGGCGCTATTGGGGATTTAAAAATAACTTTACGATCATAACCTCTCACCAAATACCTTCTAGAAAAACATCTTTTGAAATCTCCACTAGGGTTGTCAAAAGTATCAATACTCAAAAAAGTATCGATACTGAAACGTTGTATCCGGATACAATACTCGTTTTTAAAAGTATCGATACAGTGCCACCACCAGTGGCACCTAAGCAGTCATTCATCTAAAGTGCAGAATAGAGGAAAATGCACAATCAGAACACTGTGTGATTGAATAATTCTACGCACTTTTCAGTTTCACACTTTTTTTGTAAGAGGTGCAGCTGCTGAGAATGATTTCTGTTTCTTAACCAGTTTGGCTAGTGTCATGTGTGCAAAGCATAGCCAAGTAAGGAAAACTTAATTTTAATTTTGTAAGTTTTTTATCAAGCTTGTTTAATATTGTGCACAGCATACAACCTCAAAATATTGTTCTTATTGTTTATTGTATTTATTTATTGTATTTTTATTATTAATGAAAATTTCTGTTGAATTTTGGAGTCTTTGTTTTTATCCTTGTGGTATCGAAAATGGTATCGAGTATCGAATATTTCCTTAGTATCGCTATCGAGGTAAAAAGTTTAGTATCGTGACAACCCTAATCTCCACTAAGATAAATGTTTATTCAGCTCTTTGAAAATGATGAAACGGAGAAGCAAAAGTCCTGCCCTGTTTGATTGATGCCACCTGTCCCATTAATAATGAACACTGAGACCCTCAGCAATCAACCATTCAGAGTTTTAACTTCTGTTATACGCAACGCTACCTTTGATAAATACCACATTAATGTCAGGATAAAGGATTTTAAAGAGAAAAATGTTGCTCTCACTGTTGCTAGGCAACTGAAGCTACGCTCAGGATGCCGCCCTGAATCCACCCAGGCATGGAGTCCAGCTGTCTTTAGGAGTTCAAACCGTTATTTTCAGCTGGGATTTCATTGGAATCAAATATTAGATTTCCGGTTATATCTGTGTGGATCTCTGATAAGATCCTCTTTGCCTCTCAGCAGATTTTTGCCTTCAGTCAATAACCTGAAGCGTCTGGTTGTAATCAGAGCTACAGTCCACTCTCTCACTGATCCTGGACCAGCTTCATATCAGGATCCTAAAGCGTTTCCCAAACCCATCCCTCCTCCGTAACGTCTTAGCCGGATTAATGACGGATCTTTAAGCTCTGCCATTAGTAGATCTGTGCTGTCCATCACAGGCAGCACATTTATTTCTCCACATCCGTTTTATACTGGAGACACACAGCAATGCTAACACAGCAGTGCTAACATGTCACTGCTTTACTGCAGAGGACGAGCATGAAATTCACACTGGATACTGGAAAGAGTCAAACTAATCCCAGTTAAAACCAGTCCATAAATAAAGGGGGGTCTGAAAGATCGAGGGAATATGTTTAAACTTAGGGGGAAAAAAGCTGCAAAACGTCCTAAAGTAAAGAATAAAAAACGGCTGCGCCTTGGATCAGGGCGAGTTAATGACTTCTAGAGATGGCCTCTGATGACAGAGGAATCAGAAAGACGAGAGTGTCGGAGAGTTAGCGAAACATTTCTGGAGTCTGCTGTAGATTCAGGAGATGAAGACATTTATTACTGGTTTCACTTTAATAGCTGGAAGCTTGGGGGTAAATTAGGAGGAAGCAGAGATGGATGAATGGGGGTTAGGTTAGGGTTCGGGGGTCAAATACGTGCAGATCAGAGTATACCTCTGTATACAGGGACTGGACAGCCGGCGGGCCTGACGGATCTGAAAACAACAGTTTACAGCTCAGTTCCAGGGAGGCAGACAATCCCCCCCCCCCCCCTTAACGGCGCCATGGCGACCTGCTCCTAACCTGCAGGTCAGAAACCAGCTGATGATGTCACAGCAGCTCAGACAGAGCAGCTGTTTGCAGTTGGATCTGTTACAAGATTAACCTTTTTATCCGCAGAAACTAACAGCTACAATAAAAACACTGATTTTAATCTTCTCTCATCAAATATCCCAAACTTTAATTCAGAAATAAAAAAAATTTTAGTTTTAATTCCAAACAAACATTGAAGACGAAGAACTGATGAGGTTTGGAAAGAGACTGTAGAGAGAAACTTCACAGGCTGGGGGAGAAAATCACTAAAAACACATCATCACCATGTCATTAACTCTAAAAATGTTTAAAGCTAGGAACCTCTGGACAAACAGTAACTATGAGCCTGATCCCAGGATGGAAGCATTCCTTTCTCTGCCACCAGGTGGCAGCACCTTCTGGCAGCTGTGAGATACGCACCGAGCTGGCGGAGCGTCCCGGCCCGCGCTGAGCGACTATGGCCCCGGAGATGGCCTTGATCCAACCGTGCATGTCCTCCGGACTGTCAACCTGAAGGACACAGAGACACAGGGACAGTTTTAGCTGGTTCCCATGGTAACGGGAGCTCCGGGTCTGTTTAAAAAAGCAGGTTTACTGAAAACTCTGAGTTTTCTAAACCTGAAATCAGGGAAACTCTGAGTTTTCTGTTTCTCAAAGAGAGTGTCCTCATCCTGTTTCTGTTGCCATGGTAACATCCTCCCAGAGCTCACCTGGTCAGCAGCAGGTTTCCTTCAGTAAACTCAGAGTGTCTCTGTCTCCGCTCTGCTTACAGCCAATCATGATGCTTCATTTCCTCATTTAGTCAGATTTTTGTTAAAGTTTTATACATAAAAATATATATATTATTCTCTCGGTCCGTTAGACACATTAGATTTTAATAAAAATTTCATGCCTGTTTGACGAGGATCTTATTAAAGAATGATTAACATTAATTCACAGAGAATTAAATATTCATAGGGAGAAGATTCTACAACTCAGTGATGGGGGATTTATTTGTTCTTTGTTTAATATGAGTCATTTTGATTTGGTGAACTGGAAAGTGCCTGAGATGACGTGTTGCTAAAGAAATAAACTGAATTGAATTGTATTTTTTTAATTCTTTACAGTACATGAAGAACTACAGAAATGACTTTCAGATAACACATAAATAGAATAATTAATTCTGCTGGAGGGTAAAAGGGAACAAAGTTAGCGTTAGGATTCATTCAGTAATAACCTACCGAGCATCAATCTGAAGCCGTTCTATGGGGCTGATAGCCGCTAATAACGAGCATTTATTGGGACTTCAGGTAAAACGGCCTGCCACAGCCCACTTCAGATAAAACGGCCTGCCATAGGCCGCTTCAGATGAAACGGCCTGCCATAGCCCGCTTCAGGTAAAACGGCCTGCCATAGCCCACTTCAGGTAAAACGGCCTGCCATAGGCCGCTTCAGATAAAACGGCCTGCCATAGGCCGCTTCAGATGAAACGGCCTGCCATAGGCCGCTTCAGATGAAACGGCCTGCCATAGCCCGCTTCAGGTAAAACGGCCTGCCATAGGCCGCTTCAGATGAAACGGCCTGCCATAGCCCGCTTCAGGTAAAACGGCCTGCCATAGCCCACTTCAGGTAAAACGGCCTGCCATAGGCCGCTTCAGGTAAAACGGCCTGCCATAGGCCGCTTCAGATAAAACGGCCTGCCATAGGCCACTTCAGATAAAACGGCCTGCCATAGCCCGCTTCAGATAAAACGGCCTGCCACAGCCCACTTCAGGTAAAACGGCCTGCCATAGCCCGCTTCAGGTAAAACGGCCTGCCATAGGCCGCTTCAGATGAAACGGCCTGCCATAGCCCGCTTCAGGTAAAACGGCCTGCCATAGCCCGCTTCAGATAAAACGGCCTGCCATAGCCCGCTTCAGATGAAACGGCCTGCCATAGCCCGCTTCAGGTAAAACGGCCTGCCATAGCCCACTTCAGGTAAAACGGCCTGCCATAGCCCACTTCAGGTAAAACGGCCTGCCATAGCCCACTTCAGATAAAACGGCCTGCCATAGGCCGCTTCAGATGAAACGGCCTGCCATAGCCCGCTTCAGGTAAAACGGCCTGCCATAGCCCACTTCAGATAAAACGGCCTGCCATAGGCCGCTTCAGATGAAACGGCCTGCCATAGCCCGCTTCAGGTAAAACGGCCTGCCATAGCCCACTTCAGATAAAACGGCCTGCCATAGCCCGCTTCAGATAAAACGGCCTGCCACAGCCCACTTCAGATAAAACGGCCTGCCATAGCCCACTTCAGATAAAACGGCCTGCCATAGGCCGCTTCAGATGAAACGGCCTGCCATAGCCCGCTTCAGGTAAAACGGCCTGCCATAGCCCACTTCAGATAAAACGGCCTGCCATAGGCCGCTTCAGATGAAACGGCCTGCCATAGCCCGCTTCAGGTAAAACGGCCTGCCATAGCCCACTTCAGGTAAAACGGCCTGCCATAGCCCACTTCAGATAAAACGGCCTGCCATAGGCCGCTTCAGATGAAACGGCCTGCCATAGCCCGCTTCAGGTAAAACGGCCTGCCATAGCCCACTTCAGATAAAACGGCCTGCCATAGGCCGCTTCAGATGAAACGGCCTGCCATAGCCCGCTTCAGGTAAAACGGCCTGCCATAGCCCACTTCAGATAAAACGGCCTGCCATAGGCCGCTTCAGATGAAACGGCCTGCCATAGCCCGCTTCAGGTAAAACGGCCTGCCATAGGCCGCTTCAGATGAAACGGCCTGCCATAGCCCGCTTCAGGTAAAACGGCCTGCCATAGCCCACTTCAGGTAAAGCGGCCTGCCATAGCCCACTTCAGGTAAAATGACGTGTTGCTAAAGAAATAAACTGAATTGAATTGTATTTTTTTAATTCTTTACAGTACGTGAAGAACTACTGAAATGACTTTCAGATAACACATAAATAGAATAATTAATTCTGCTGGAGGGTAAAAGGGTACAAAGTTAGCGTTAGGATTCATTCAGTAATAACCTACCGAGCATCAATCTGAAGCCGTTCTATGGGGCTGATAGCCGCTAATAACGAGCATTTATTGGGACTTCAGGTAAAACGGCCTGCCACAGCCCACTTCATATAAAACGGCCTGCCATAGCCCACTTCAGATAAAACGGCCTGCCATAGCCCACTTCAGGTAAAGCGGCCTGCCATAGCCCACTTCAGGAAAAACGGCCTGCCATAGCCCACTTCAGGTAAAACGGCCTGCCATAGCCCACTTCAGATAAAACGGCCTGCCAGGTAAAACGGCCTGCCATAGCCCACTTCAGATAAAACGGCCTGCCAGGTAATACGGCCTGCCATAGCCCACTTCAGGTAAAGCGGCCTGCCATAGCCCACTTCAGGTAAAGCGGCCTGCCATAGCCCACTTCAGGTAAAACGGCCTGCCATAGCCCACTTCAGATAAAACGGCCTGCCATAGGCCGCTTCAGATGAAACGGCCTGCCATAGCCCGCTTCAGGTAAAACGGCCTGCCATAGCCCACTTCAGATAAAACGGCCTGCCATAGGCCGCTTCAGATGAAACGGCCTGCCATAGCCCGCTTCAGGTAAAACGGCCTGCCATAGCCCACTTCAGATAAAACGGCCTGCCATAGGCCGCTTCAGATGAAACGGCCTGCCATAGCCCGCTTCAGGTAAAACGGCCTGCCATAGGCCGCTTCAGATGAAACGGCCTGCCATAGCCCGCTTCAGGTAAAATGGCCTGCCATAGCCCACTTCAGGTAAAGCGGCCTGCCATAGCCCACTTCAGGTAAAATGACGTGTTGCTAAAGAAATAAACTGAATTGAATTGTATTTTTTTAATTCTTTACAGTACGTGAAGAACTACTGAAATGACTTTCAGATAACACATAAATAGAATAATTAATTCTGCTGGAGGGTAAAAGGGTACAAAGTTAGCGTTAGGATTCATTCAGTAATAACCTACCGAGCATCAATCTGAAGCCGTTCTATGGGGCTGATAGCCGCTAATAACGAGCATTTATTGGGACTTCAGGTAAAACGGCCTGCCACAGCCCACTTCATATAAAACGGCCTGCCATAGCCCACTTCAGATAAAACGGCCTGCCATAGCCCACTTCAGGTAAAGCGGCCTGCCATAGCCCACTTCAGGAAAAACGGCCTGCCATAGCCCACTTCAGGTAAAACGGCCTGCCATAGCCCACTTCAGATAAAACGGCCTGCCAGGTAAAACGGCCTGCCATAGCCCACTTCAGATAAAACGGCCTGCCAGGTAATACGGCCTGCCATAGCCCACTTCAGGTAAAGCGGCCTGCCATAGCCCACTTCAGGTAAAACGGCCTGCCATAGCCCACTTCAGATAAAACGGCCTGCCAGGTAAAACGGCCTGCCATAGGCCACTTCAGATAAAACGGCCTGCCATAGCCCACTTCAGGAAAAACGGCCTGCCATAGCCCACTTCATGTAAAACGGCCTGCCATAGCCCACTTCAGATAAAACGGCCTGCCATAGCTCACTTCAGGTAAAACGGCCTGCCATAGCCCACTTCAGATAAAACGGCCTGCCATAGCCCACTTCAGATAAAACGGCCTGCCATAGCCCACTTCAGATAAAACGGCCTGCCATAGCCCACTTCAGGTAAAGCGGCCTGCCATAGCCCACTTCAGATAAAACGGCCTGCCATAGCCCACTTCAGGTAAAACGGCCTGCCATAGGCCCACTTCAGGTAAAACGGCCTGCCATAGCCCACTTCAGATAAAACGGCCTGCCATAGCCCACTTCAGATAAAACGGCCTGCCATATCCCACTTCAGGAAAAACGGCCTGCCATAGCCCACTTCAGATAAATCGGCGTGCCATAGCCCGCTTCAGGTAAAACGGCCTGCCAGGTAAAACGGCCTGCCATAGCCCACTTCAGGTAAATCGGCGTGCCATAGCCCGCTTCAGGTAAAACGGCCTGCCAGGTAAAACGGCCTGCCATAGCCCACTTCAGGTAAAACGGCCTGCCAGGTAAATCGGCCTGCCATAGCCCACTTCAGGTAAAACGGCCTGCCAGGTAAAACGGCCTGCCACAGCCTCTGTTTCTCTGTCTTTTAAACACATTCTTCATTTCCATTTTTTTTTCTTGCATTTCTGTATTAAAATCTCTAGTTCCAGTGGGGGAGTAATGGCACTTCCTGTTGCCTGTTGTCATGGTGACTGATTGAATCATTTCTCCACTTGTTGTGCAGGTGCTAAACTCTGATTGGTTCTACTTAGAGTTGACTGAACTAATTGATAGCAGCCGTTATGAAACTGAAAACTCAGTTTCAGACTTTAGGCTGGATTAATTTAGAGCTGAGGATTTTAATCTGAGTTTGTTAAACCTGCTTCAAGGTGATGAGCTGCACTAACAGTGATGTTCCCTTAGTTTAAAGTGTGCTTTAAAAGCTGACATTCATTGGTGGATCTTTCTTTCACATTATTTGTTGGTCTGAGATGTTTTTTATTTTGATTTTCAGTCCATCAGGAAGGTCTGGGAATAGTTGAAGCTGCTGCAGAGCCTCATCCATCCTAAGCAGAATAAAGATGAAAGCAGCACCTGGATGTAGAAGGTTCTGGAGTTGGTGACCATTTCAAACAGGTTGTCTCTCATCATCAGTTCGCTGCAGAACACAGAAGAGAGCAGCTTTTAAACTCTGTGGCCTCAGCAAGGCTCTGAAGGATCCAGCAGGTCACTGACCTCTGTTTGCACTCCTGGACCTTCTGGATCTCCTTCAGAGGGATGACTCTCAGCGCCTCCCGGTCCTGAGAAAGACCAGATATGTTTTATAAATCAAACTTTCTTTTATCTCCTTTACTCCAACTTTCTGCAGGATGTGAGAGCACTGCAGGGCTGATGGGAGGTGGAGGCAGTTGAGGGCAGTAAACTCCATACCAACCAGGTCATAATCCAGATTATGTATCTTGTATCCAGATTATGACCTGCACCATCACCTGAGGGAAGCCTTTGGTAAAAATGTCATTGAAATCTACAGTTACACAGACAGACTCTCCTAAAACATCAGAGCGCCTCTGAACAGGGCGCCCTCTTCTGGATACCGGTATCACTACAACACTCTGAGCAGGAAACAGTTAATCTGGCAGAGCAGAGATGATCAGAGGTGGATTATCATCCCTGGTTCAAACATTTCCATCATCATCACAAACGCTTCCTGTTTGCCTTTTCGTTGCCCTGGTAACGGGTCAGCCACAGCCTGAGTCAGCTCCTGGCCCAGACCGGCAGATGGAGGATGATGGTGAAACGGGTCCGTTCTCCCAGAGCTGGAGGCTCCAACAAGCAGCTCTGACTTCCTCAGTCAGACCATGTGACCAAGCTAACATCTGCTGAGGTATGAACTCGCCGCCTGAGGGAACACGCTCAGCCGCTCTGGGTGTGTCCTCATGTGCTCCGACAGGTCCTGGTTGGGACATGGTTCAGCCATCTGTCCAGGCATGGATCCTATGAGCAGGAATTCAGAGCGCGTGCTGCAGCATGCAGAGATAACCAGGCCTCGGTATTTAGATCCCTGTTAGAACATCAGCAACCTCCGCTCCATTTACACTCTGACCTAAAGAGGATGTTGATCAGGACACAAACAGGGCACAAACCAGCACGGTTCCTGCTTCATATGCTGCTAAAAAACAATTCTTATAGATCATCAGCTTTGCTCCGTCTGCAGCCAATAAAGAACTTCCTGTCTCACCAGGTCAGACTTGTAGTAGCTGAGAGCGTTTTCATCCAGGATGAAGTACCTCCTCTTCCAGTTCCTCATCTGAAAAGCAGAAAAAAAGACCTGAGCGTCGGGGGGGTTCTGGACATGGACGGGTTCTGATGGCGCCGGGTCTCACCACAGCTCCCTGTTTAACGCAGTATCCAGCCTTAATGAAAGCCTGATCCTGCACCCCTCTGGACAGGAAGTACGGCAGCTGGTTCTGAGCCCGCTTCCCTCGCTCTGACCCGTTCTGGCCTTCGCTCTGCTCCTGAAACAGAAACCAGCTTCATCTCAAACAGCCAAACACATGGCGACATGTTGGAGGGGACCGCCATGGCGGGGAGGAAGGAGAGGGAGGCAGGAAACAACCGCCTGCAGACCGGCAGGAGTCTGAGCTGCTTAAAAAGACCCGGTTCCAAAGGAGCCCTGTGGAACCGGTCCAGATCCGACAGAAAGAGATGTTCTACAGGAGCTCAGCTCATCCTGATGGACCAACAACCAACTGGAAACATGTCATCAACATCCGACTTCTGGACAACAGATCCAGTTTCTTTCAAACAGGTTCAGACTCAGCTGGCAGCAACACTGGGGTTCCTCAGGGCGGTCGCCCCATGCCTGCTGGGACCAGTGGTTCTGACAGCTGGACGTCCAGTCAGTCGCTGGTCAGCATCCTGCTGGGACCAGTGGTTCTGACAGCTGGACGCCCAGTCAGTAGCTGGTCAGCATCCTGCTGGGACCAGTGGTTCTGACAGCTGGACGCCCAGTCAGTAGCTGGTCAGCATCCCGCTGGGACCACTGGTTCTGACAGCTGGACGCCCAGTCAGTCGCTGGTCAGCATCCCGCTGGGACCACTGGTTCTGACAGCTGGACGTCCAGTCAGTCGCTGGTCAGCATCCTGCTGGGACCAGTGGTTCTGACAGCTGGACGCCCAGTCAGTCGCTGGTCAGCATCCCGCTGGGACCACTGGTTCTGACAGCTGGACGCCCAGTCAGTCGCTGGTCAGCATCCCGCTGGGACCACTGGTTCTGACAGCTGGACGCCCAGTCAGTCGCTGGTCAGCATCCTGCTGGGACCACTGGTTCTGACAGCTGGACGCCCAGTCAGTCGCTGGTCAGCATCCCGCTGGGACCACTGGTTCTGACAGCTGGACGTCCAGTCAGTCGCTGGTCAGCATCCTGCTGGGACCACTGGTTCTGACAGCTGGACGCCCAGTCAGTCGCTGGTCAGCATCCCGCTGGGACCACTGGTTCTGACAGCTGGACGCCCAGTCAGTCGCTGGTCAGCATCCCGCTGGGACCACTGGTTCTGACAGCTGGACGTCCAGTCAGTCACTGGTCAGCATCCCGCTGGGACCAGTGGTTCTGACAGCTGGACGCCCAGTCAGTCGCTGGTCAGCATCCCGCTGGGACCAGTGGTTCTGACAGCTGGACGCCCAGTCAGTCGCTGGTCACCAAGCAGGAGGCTGTGCGCTGCAAAAACCATCGAGAAATAAGTCAACAATTCTTAAATTAAGTGTATTTATTATTAATTTGAGCAGGTAAATAAAATGATCGGTGAATAGAATGAATATTCTTCCTTTAAAGATAATTAAATTACACGCACCTGAAAAAAGACAATGCAATAGTTTTTAAATTGTCTTGATCTATTGGCAAAACGTCTCACTTACTTCCTCAATAAAAGAAAAAAATGCATGTATTTTAAGAAAAAATTATAAATAATAAAAATTACTTCTTTATATTTCTATTTTTTCCCCGTAGGCCCAGCATGCACTGCAAAACATTTAAATCTAAATAGGTCATTTTTTCTCATAAGTGCATTTTGTCTTGAATTGAGGAGGAAATTGAGACACTTTGCTAATGGAAAAAACTATTTACATTTAAAATAAGAAATAAACAATTGAAGTCTCTTATTTTAAGTCTATAATATCTAATTATTGTTTTCTAAGGGTAAAAATACGCCATTGGCAGAGCATCTTATTTACCTGCTCAATTTAAAGGTGAATAAACTTATTTTAAGAATCTTTTACTCGTTTTAAGATCATTTTTGCGGCGCAGGTCCGTTGGTGGCGGCCCCCCGGAGCCCCAGCATGGCCGAAGCTTTCAGCAGGTTGTAAACTACAAAGATGGAGGAGTTCACAAACTGCTCAGCACCTGAAGGGCTGCAGCTGAGTGCTGCTGAATAAAAGGAGGCCAAAGGGAGCGCCGCATGAATGGACAGAACTTGGGTTAAACTGGGATGATATCCCAGACGGGATTAATAATCCAAGGCAATGGTTACACTGATTGGAGGACCTGTCCTGTTGGATCAGTGATAAACAGGGTTCAGGTTCCTCCATTTTCCTGGATTCCTCTCCTCCTAAAGGAGGGACGGCAGCATCCCTCCATCCAAAGAGCATCCACACCTTCCTTTCAGCCAATCCTCCATAAAAAGGCTCGGCTCCTCCTGTGGTTGTTCCCCTACTGGGAGAGGAGAGAGTATCTATTCAGCCGCTGACTGTTCGACTTAGAAAGAGGAGAGATGTCTGCAATCTTCATCAGTCTAATCATCATCATCATCATCATAAGTTCACATCAACTATGAGAGGCAGAAGAACTCTAAGGAATCCAGGAGCTTGGAAAGTTTTTTTACGGAGCTCCTCCTTGGTTGCCTAGCGTTGCTTTTGGACCGTTGTCGCGCTGGAAGACCCAGCAACCTTTCACCTTCAAAGCTATCAGTGAATCTCACTGTTCATGTTCCTATCCATTCCTCTCTGAACAGGGATCATCATCCTGTCTGCTCTGAAGAGAAACAGCCCCACAGCATGCTGGTTCCACCCCCATGCTCTACAGTAGGTGTGGTGTTGTGAGGATCCAGCTCAGGTTAACACGGTTTGTGTCAGAAAGTTCTGCTTTGGTTCCATCTGACCACCTGGTGTTCTCCTAATCCTCCTCAGCTCTCTGGGGAAGGTTCTGGACAGGTTCTGTCTCAGCAGAGGGACGCGCCTGGCCCTGCAGGATGCGAGGCTACAGGTTCTGACCCTGCAGCCCTCTGCAGGCTTCAGACTGAATCATGGGACCACATGCCTGCAGAGACGGGACCAAACCTGCCGGCTGCTGCTAATAAACCACCTGAGGAGGACTCACCTGTGTGGCTGTGATGATGGGAACTCCAGCTACGATCTCTGTCTTATAGGAGACCTGCTTCATAGCTCCAAGAGCTTCCTGTGGGGTCTCCACGTCGGCGGTCTGACCCTCCCCACCCTTTGGCACCTGAAACACAACAGCAGAGGAAGGTTTTAGTCCTGAGCTGCAGATTAACCCAGTCCTGGATTGATCATCCCGCTGCGGACAGGAAGTCCAGGAACAAAGTTAACGGACCGATCTGTGCCGATGTTCACCTATGTCTAAGAAAATCGAATGTCTTTGGTCCACAAACATCCTCCTCTTTTTGTCTGCAGCTTATATGTTCTGGTTCCTCTGGAAAACTGATTCTACCTGAAGCAAAGCTTTTCCACCTTCTGCAGGTAAAGAACTGTCCGGATTCTGCTTCCACTGCAAGATCCTTCATTAAATCTGCAGGCCCACTACGCTCCGGTCCGAGGAGTCATTCCGGCAACCAGAATCAAGGTTTGGATGGTTGTGTGTGTGTGAGACTCACTGTGATCTTGGTGGCGTTGTTCAGAACGTTGATCCATTCCACCAGGTCCTGCTGGTCGTTGGCCTGCAGGTAGAACTTCCTCATGCCTGCGTTTATAACTGCAGCAATAAAAGGAAGTTTATAAACGCTGCTGCTTCGGATCGGCTCTACAGAAGGAGAGAAACCCCTGGAGATCTAAAAATATCTGCCTGTTTATGGTTTCCCAGAGGCAGGAGGATGCACGCCTCCATATTAACATCCCATCTAGATGCAAACGCACGAGCACACGTCCGTACACAGCCACTGGGTCATTGTCACTGAACCGTTTCCTCCCACTGAGTGACAAAGAGCTGCTGCTCCATGCAGGAGCAAAACAGGGAGCACGGGACAAAAGGGAGGAAGTGAACTCAAGAGACGAGGAAAGGAGGGAGGGAGGAAACGAGGGATTAGAAAGCCGAGCTTTACGTAAAACTGAGACGATGGAGACGGAGGCTGATGGTGGGACAGAGGGAAACAGCCAATCAGAGGAGCGGGGGGGAAACAATGAACTTACCAAAGCAGAACTCTGCCTTCGGCCTGAGCTTGGTGGCATCACTGACCTGCAGACAAGAGGAGAAAACTCAGAGGAACACGGCGGGAGAACGGAGCGTCCCACAGAACCAAGAGCTTCAGCTCCTCGATCATCAGGCACTGCAAGGAGAGCTGCCTCTGCTCCACACAGCTGGATGCCACCAGTGCAGAGCTTGTACAGGGGTGGCAGCAGGCAGACGGTGGGAGTCTCTCTGAGGAGCAGAGGGTCCGACTCAGCTCTACTGGCTGGCAGAGTGGTGCATGCAGTTAAACGAGCGCTACATCTACACCTGATGGAAAAAGGACATTCTTTGGAGGACCAGAAGGTTCACGTTTTGGACAAAGAAGACAGGTGGTTGTGAAGGAAGCCCAAGCACCGACCTTAAACCGGGGGGGGGAACTCAGATTTCAGCTTTCAGAAACCTTCAATGCAGCGATAGAGTTGATTCCTTCCTGCTATCATCGCAGCCCCAACCCCTTTACAGGAGAACAGAAGACCTCACCTGTTCATCCAGGCCAACTATTCCCTCTAACGACCCCTTTCAGAGACATAGACAGGTATGGGGCATTGCACGCTAACAAAGAAGCCAAACGACCCCCATTCCAAAGGGGGGGACCCGTTCATCCGTTTCTATTTGCATGTTTTCTAAACTAAAACCAGGCTTTGTTGGGCTGCTGGATAAAACCTGGAACTAAACGCTATTTCTGACATTTTGGATTGAAAAATCTTCCTGGATGGAAGAGAAACGTCTTCAAACTTGGAAACAAAGTCCAGAGGATTGATTTGAGCTTTTTTGGACCGGCTGTGTGGTCGGAACATTTAATTTCTTTTATTTCATATATTAATTTTTCCTATTTACTCACTATAAAAGTTTTCACTCAGTTTTACCTGCAAGGCCAAACAATGCCTGAGTGAAAATGATTGTAGACCAGCAGAGCTTCTTCCCATAACCAACCAGATTCTTTCTCAGGTTTATTCATAACATGTTACTGTTTAACCAAAGTGTCTGTAATTAGTTTAGACTCTGACTATTTTCCATTATTGTCAGTAAGGAGGAACGAAGGCTGCCCAGTCAGAACAGGGCTGATTACTGTCCCATTAGGGCCGCATGATGAGCTGTTCTCTCTTTGCAAAGATAAAATAAAGTTCCGACTGAGTGAAATCCATCGATCTCCTTTATTTAACCGGGATGAATGGTTGGATACTTTTTTCATGATGGTTCTGGTTCCTGTTGGTGGGATTTCTCTAGATTCAGCCGTCTGGTTGTGGCGTCCAGCAGAAATGGAACCAGATGTGGAGGCTATTTAAATGTTCTCATCGATGGTAACGGCTCTATTTCCTTCACTTTCTGCTCTGAATCCAGATCCAGGAACAAGCAGTCTGCCCCCCAACAGGAGCTGAACATCTAGAATAGAGCCTGAGACCCAGTGGGTGTGGAAAGCAGAACCAAAGCTCTGCAGCCCTGAAGGAGCCAGAACATTCCTGGAACCGTGTGTGGTTCTCAGACTGACCTTGGAGATGTAGGTGAGTTTGAGGAAGCCCACACTATCCGCACCTTTAGGCAGATTCTGAAAGGGAAAGAAGTGAGGAACGTGGTTAGGATGGTAACCAACACAAGCTCAACATTCATGCTGTGACCCATCCCATGTAAATGACGGTTAGACGGCATCAGGCGCTCCACGCTGCTCTGTCTCTGCTGCACTACTTCCTGTTCAGCCTCCTGCCAGCAGAAATGCAGCCCTACCAGCTTTACAGAGACGTTCTGCCGCTGACTTTCAGAAAGGATTTTACTCTGGCTGCTGTTTGGTGAGCTTAGTAAACACCTCCTTCCTCCGGCGGGGGTTAACATTAGGCAATACTAGGCAGCTGCCTAGGGCCCCAAGTTCCTGGGGGCCCTATAAAACTTAGCAAGCAGCAGCAAACCATTTGAAAACAAACCATGCAAAGAGCAGTGTTGCCAACTTAGCGCTTTAGTCGCTATATTTAGCCACTTTTCAGACCCTTCTAGCACTTTGATTTCTAAAAAGCTCCTAGCGCCAAATCTAGAGACTTTTTTCTGCTACTGGAGACTTTGGAGACAACATCTAAAAGCAGCGAACTCTGCTCTCCAGAGCAAGTAGATTGGTAACCCCGCCTCCTGCTCTCCTCTATCTTGTCTGCTGTCATGATTCATGCAGCTATTATTTCATCCAAATGAAAAATGGAGAACAGATAAGCAGATCATGGCTTGTCTACAGTGAAAAGAAGGACTGGGTTATTTACTTTGGCCTTTTTGGAAACACAGGAAGGAGCAATCAGCTAAGTGAGCTTAGTGCTTGGAAAAAATCTTTCATTCCTTTAGAGACAGCATGGAAAGTCAGCTGAGTACAAAACATAGAGAGGAAAACAAGAAGAAAAGGGACAAGAAGAGAGGGACACAACCTAGAACAGATAATGGATGTCTATTCTATTAACATTTCTACATCTGGAGAATGGGGCTGTTTATGTCTTCTCCATTCAGAGGGGCCCCCTGCCTGTCTTTGCCCAGGGCCCCACATTTCCTAAATCCGCCCCTGCCTGCCTCTGCAGCATGCAGTGTTTTCTGGCTGTTAGAAAGCAGCAGCTGAGATCGATGTTCTAATGGAAACACGGCCGCTTTAGCGCTGATCTGAAAAGTGTGGCCTGCATCTGTGGTTATCAGCTGATCCAGTTGGTGCTTTATTTTCTAACGGGATCAGAACCGTCCTGGATGAAGGCCTGCTGATGGACAGCCGACCGAATGGCCCAGTCAAAGTCCAGACCTAAAGTCAACAGAAGCTGCAGCTGATCTAACTGAGCTGCAGCAGGGGGGGTTCTGACCCCACCCGCCCCGCTTCACTCACCTGGGGGTTGTCCATGAACCACAGCAGGTTCCCCTGCTCCGTGTCCAGGATGAAGTAGCGGCGCAGGAACTTGCCGCTGTTCTCATTCTCCTCGATGTCCAGGAAGCCACAGATGCGGTTCTGTCGGTCCACGTACGGCATCACGACCCCCGCCAGCTCCGCCCACTCTGGGGCATCACAGGAACTCTGCAGAGGAGGAGGGAGAGGTTGGAGCGCAGACAGAACCGAGCCGCCCGCTGGCCACAGAAGCACGGCGGTGGGGGAGTCATTCCTATGTTGGATGGCAGTGTGTAATATTTTTATTTCTACCACATTAACTGTATGAAAAGTGTTTTATGAATAAAGTTTTGATCATTTTGAGTCATGCTGGTTACTCCTGTCAGAGGGTGGAAACTTACAGGATCATTTCAGAAACGTCTCCTCAGGCTATAAGGCAGAACTGCAGGGCATTCTGGGAGATGTAGGCGGGGGGAAGCCTCTCAGCAGAGCTGAGGAATGTTGGTGTGCAGCTGAGCTCTTTTAAAAGTTAAATCTTTTTCTCCATCCTTATTCTAAATATAGAAACAGATCAGTGATGGACTGATGGTGAAGCATCGTCACTGGGTTCATCTCAAACCTTTAACTTTACGCTGAGTGGTTTCTGTTCTCTCAGGCTGGAAGCTGCTGACCTGCTTTAACATAAAACTAGTGTTTCTGTTTTCTTTCTGTCGGAAACTCCCAAACACACCTGGATGACGTCATCCTTCGCTCTGCAAACCTTCTCGGGGTCTGCTTTTTCCTCCAGACCTGCAGGAACCCACCGGGGCTGCAGGAACCCACCGGGGCTGCAGGAACCCACCAGGAACCCACCAGAGCTGCAGGAACCCACCAGAGCTGCAGGAACCCACCAGAGCTGCAGGAACCCACCAGAGCTGCAGGAACCCACCAGGAACCCACCAGAGCTGCAGGAACCCACCAGGGCTGCAGGAACCCACCAGAGCTGCAGGAACCCACCAGGGCTGCAGGAACCCACCAGGGCTGCAGGAACCCACCAGGAACCCACCAGGGCTGCAGGAACGCACCAGGAACCCACCAGAGCTGCAGGAACCCACCAGGGCTGCAGGAACCCACCAGGAACCCACCAGAGCTGCAGGAACCCACCAGAGCTGCAGGAACCCACCAGGAACCCACCAGGGCTGCAGGAACCCACCAGGGCTGCAGGAACCCACCAGGAACCCACCAGAGCTGCAGGAACCCACCAGAGCTGCAGGAACCCACCAGGAACCCACCAGGGCTGCAGGAACCCACCAGAGCTGCAGGAACCCACCAGGAACCCACCAGGGCTGCAGGAACCCACCAGAGCTGCAGGAACCCAACAGAGCTGCAGGAACCTACCAGGGCTGCAGGAACCCACCAGGAACCCACCAGGGCTGCAGGAACCCACCAGAGCTGCAGGAACCCACCAGGAACCCACCAGGAACCCACCAGGGCTGCAGGAACCTACCAGAGCTGCAGGAACCCACCAGGGCTGCAGGAACCCACCAGAGCTGCAGGAACCCACCAGGAACCCACCAGGGCAGCAGGAACCCACCAGAGGTGCAGGAACCCACCAGGGCTGCAGGAACCTACCAGAGCTGCAGGAACCCACCAGGGCTGCAGGAACCCACCAGAGCTGCAGGAACCCACCAGGAACCCACCAGGGCTGCAGGAACCCACCAGAGCTGCAGGAACCCACCAGAGCTGCAGGAACCCACCAGAGCTGCAGGAACCCACCAGGAACCCACCAGAGCTGCAGGAACCCACCAGGAACCCACCAGAGCTGCAGGAACCCACCAGGGCTGCAGGAACCTACCAGGGCTGCAGGAACCCACCAGAGCTGCAGGAACCCACCAGGGCTGCAGGAACCCACCAGGGCTGCAGGAACCCACCAGTAAAGGCGAACACTGGAACCTGATAAACTGAAGAAATATTTGACCTTTTCTAAGGACGTTAATGATGTGAATGTCCAGGATCAGATGAACCCTTTAAAGCAGGGGTCTGCAACGTTTTCCAGGCCAAGGACCCCCTGTTGAAGACCTCCGCTATATACTGCAAGTGAGTGTGTTTGATCACTTTCATACCCCCCCCCCCCTCAATGAGGTCTAGAAGCACAGATCTATATCCAGCCATTCAGCATAGATCCTGCTACATAGCTGTACATCTTATTCTGGCGTTTGGCCAATTAGAGGAGCCTTTGAATGATAGATTAGCTGCTGGAAATTAAGCTGGAAAAAGAAGTAAAAAAGGTAAAAAGCTAAAAGAAAAAAGTTAACAATTATATTGAGGTTTATAAACTAAAAAATGTCAGTGCTAGTATCAGCATTAACGCCTCTAAGGTTATATTAGACCGAAAAAATGTGTTTCTTTCACTCAGAGTTTTTTTCATAAATTTCTTATAGAAGAACTTTTGTTATTTTTCTTAATATATTCGGGGAGGTTGGTGTTTCTGGTTATTACAATGACATTAATATTTGCCATCAAAATATCCAGATTTTTTTTTTATGTTACAAAGGAAATAAGGTCTTTTCCTGGATTCCACTAAGACTATTGGCTGGAAATTTGGATTTTCAAAGTATTCTATGCTTCTTTTTCTATGTCTGCTTCTGTCTCCTTGAACCCCAGTGGGCCTCAGCAGATGGCCGCTCACACTGAGCCTGGTTCTGCTGGAGGTTTCTTCCTGTTCAAAGGGAGTTTTTCCTCTCCACTGTCGCTACAAGCATGCTTAGTGTGAGGGATTGCTGAAGAGTCAATGAGTCGATGCAATCAGCTGGTTTTCCTTAGATAGAAAACTTTGAATCAATCTGACTGGATGATCTGGTGAACTGGAAAGTGACCTGAGATGACATGATGTGAATTGGAGCTATAGAAATAAACTGAATAGAATTTTGTCAGTTCAGTTTTTACTACATAGATCAGAGGTCTGCAACCTTTCATATCCAAAGAGCCATTTTTGTCAGGATTCCTGTCTGTGTGTTTCTGTGTTTGTCTCCCTTCCTCCACCAGGAGGCGCCTGGTTCTGGTCCTCCACCTCACACACCTGCAGAGGGTTTCCTCGTTAACGGAGCGCTCTTAAGCTGCTGACTGCCACTACCTCGATGCCAGAGTGTTTGCCAGTTTTGGGAAGTCCTCCTGCAAACTGGATGTTTCGGACCTTCTCTCCCTGGAAGGATCATCTAAGCTTAAAACTGAGCTAAGGATTTAAACGGGAGGTTTAAATCAACTTTTCCTCAAGAGATCGTTTGAGCTTCACACTGAGCAAGGGATTTATCTCCACTACGACCCATTCAAGTACCGCAGGAAATCTGAGTGCCAGTCAGCTTCTCCGTTCACCTACAAACAACCTGTCGCTACAAGCATGCTTAGTGTGAGCTATAGAAATAAACTGAATAGAATGGAAAGTATTTCACTGAGCGCCCTATAAAGGGTTAAGATGTTTGCTGTGTTTTATCTGAATCCAGATGTTTCATGTTGGAAATGTGGACATTTTAAGTCAGATATTTGTAGACATTATTTAAAGACTGGTTTTCTGCAACGTTTCCCTGTTTCTGAACTGAATGAAGTTCTAGAAAACGAGGAACCTTCTGGAGAATCCAGCAGAGGAGGTTAATGTCTGATCCTGACAAAGCGGAGATCCTGGTCCGTCCAGTGGGACCAGTCCCAGGCTGGGATGATCCCAGTCTGCTGGAATGAAGTCCTTCAGGCTTCCTGAGGGTTGATGGGTTTACCTCTGGCCCATAAATCCATCAGTCATCAATAAGCATTAAACCCCAGAGATGAACATGAGGAAGCGGACTGGGAAAGCAGCTTCAGCATACTGGTTTTACTGGGATTTTCTCTGACAGCCAAACCTCATCGTTTCAGACAGGAAGAAACGTTGATCAGATCCAAACTGGGCCTGAACGACACCTTCTGCTGGGTCTGGACCTGCTGCAGGTCTACAGTCTCTACCCTTTCCAGAATCCTGGAACGTCACTGACGGTTGATCTGATTGAGACGGATCTATGAGGTGGTGTGTCATGGAGCTATAGAAATAAACTGAATAGAGATGAATTACTGGGCTGTTCTAATAAACAGCCCAGTAATTCATAGTGGGATCTGAACATCCCATAATGCTCCACCTCTCTGCTGCAGATTAACCAGACCTGATCAGCCTCCCTGATGTTCTACATGATCTGTTTCTAGTTCAGGACTAACAGCTCTAGATTGACATCGTCTCTCCGTTTCTCCTCAGCCTGCTGCGTCCCTCTCAGACCACTGATGTCTATCCACTGGGTGGCTGATAGGACACCTGTACACCTGGCTGTGAAGCCACCAGCCGCCATATTGGTACTCCCTAGTTAGGCTGGTCGGAAGGTAAACAACATGTGAGCTACAGCATCAAACAACAATGATGATCTCATTTTCAGAGGGAATTACGACTTTAATAATAATAATATTGCTCAGACCAGACCCCCCATTAGACCAGACTGTCCCCCATCAGACCAGACTGTCCCCCATTAGACCAGACTGTCCCCCATCAGACCAGACTGTCCCCATTAGACCAGACCGTCCCCCATCAGACCAGACCGTCCCCCATCAGACCAGACCCCCCATTAGACCAGACTGTCCCCCATTAGACCAGACTGTCCCCCATCAGACCAGACTGTCCCCATTAGACCAGACCGTCCCCCATCAGACCAGACTGTCCCCCATCAGACCAGACTGTCCCCATTAGACCAGACCGTCCCCCATCAGACCAGACCGTCCCCCATCAGACCAGACCCCCCATCAGACCAGACTGTCCCTCAGCAGCTCTATAAACACAGGGATCTCCTGCTGCTCCTCCTGGCTGGTGGTTGTGGAGGTCCCCTCAGACCCAGAAGATGCTCTAATCTAATCTGTCATGTTGGATTATTTCACAGATTATGGAATAATGCAGCAACAGAAAGCAGCTGATCAGCGGACCGGAACTAACCGAACCGAACCGGACCCAGCCAGGCCTGCCGCACCGAGCCGAACACGGCCCGAACCCTGATCTCTCTGCTGCTGTTCAGAACCACCGAACCAAACTGGACCGGGTTCACTCACCTGTAGTTCGGCTCAGTCCGGCTCCAGTCCGTCTGTCTGGGCAGCAGCATCAAGTTAAAGGTAAAAAGGCAGCAACCACTTCCGGTTTACACACTCAGCCTGAAGCAGACATTAAGCAAGGAGGTCATTTCCGTCTGGACTTCAAAATAAAACACCTGGATTTCATTTGTTAATCAGAATCAGAAATACTTTAATAATCCCAGAGGGAAATTGCTTTTGTTACACGCTCCAGTTACAGTTTTATATATATATATATATATATATATATATATATATATATATATATATATATATATATATATATATATATATATATATATATATATATACATACATCCAACTACACAATATAGTAAAGATAAAAAAATAAGAATAAAAAGTGTTCAAATATATACACATTAAGAGGAAATGATGAATAAATGTCAGTTACGGTCATCAAAGTGTGGCGGGCTAATGGTTAGAGTTCAGGACCCACCCCCACAGACTGCCCCTGGGTCCCTGAGCCAGAACCTGAACCCCACACTGCTCCCTGGGAGCCACACAATGGCAGCCCACTGCCCCCCCCCAACTCTCTCAGGTTTAGGTTCTCATGTTTAGGTTCCCTCACAGGTTTAGGTTCCCTCATAGGTTTAGGTTCCCTCATAGGTTTAGGTTCCCCCACAGATTTAGGTTCCCTCACAGGTTTAGGTTCCCTCATAGGTTTAGGTTCCCTCACAGGTTTAGGTTCCCCCACAGATTTAGGTTCCCTCACAGGTTTAGGTTCCCTCATAGGTTTAGGTTCCCCCACAGATTTAGGTTCCCTCACAGGTTTAGGTTCCCTCATAGGTTTAGGTTCCCTCAAGGGTTTAGGTTCCACCACGTGTTTAGGTTCCCTCTCAGGTTTAGGTTCCCCCACAGGTTTAGGTTCCCTCTCAGGTTTAGGTTCCCCCACAGGTTTAGGTTCCTCTCAGCCTTAGGTTCCCCCACAGGTTTAGGTTCCTCTCAGGTTTAGGTTCCCCCACAGGTTTAGGTTCCCTCTCAGGTTTAGGTTCCCCCACAGGTTTAGGTTCCCTCTCAGGTTTAGGTTCCCCCACAGGTTTAGGTTCCCTCTCAGGTTTAGGTTCCCCCACAGGTTTAGGTTCCCTCTCAGGTTTAGGTTCCCTCTCAGGTTTAGGTTCCCCCACAGGTTTAGGTTCCTCTCAGGTTTAGGTTCCCCCACAGGTTTAGGTTCCTCTCAGGTTTAGGTTCCCCCACAGGTTTAGGTTCCCTCTCAGGTTTAGGTTCCCCCACAGGTTTAGGTTCCCTCTCAGGTTTAGGTTCCCCCACAGGTTTAGGTTTCTCTCAGGTTTAGGTTCCCCCACAGGTTTAGGTTCCCCCACAGGTTTAGGTTCCCTCTGAGGTTTAGGTTCCCCCACAGGTTTAGGTTCCCTCTCAGGTTTAGGTTCCCCCACAGGTTTAGGTTCCTCTCAGGTTTAGGTTCCCTTACATTTCTAGTGCCCGGTGTTCCTTTTCCTCTGAATGAACCTCCCCTCTGGTCTCAATTCCATTCTGGAACTTATCATATCAAGTAAATAATTACAGATCATTGAGGCTGCTTCAAATTCTCTCACTTTCAACTTAAAAGCATTTAAAGATAAAAACTCAGTCAACTTCCAGTTTCTTTGTAAAATATTCCCCCCAGAAGGAGCTGCGTAGCTAAAGGCTTTCTCCCCCAGTTCTGTTCGTGTTAGGTCTTTGTGTTTAGGTCTTTGTGTTTCTCCTTAATTTCAGGTTGGCAGGCTTGATGGGTTCCAGCTGTTACTCCTTGATGACAATCAGTGGTGGCCTTTATATTGGAGCAGTTTCCTGGAGCATGCTGCCAGTTGGTTCCGCTCTCTCAGTGGTAAAACAGGTCAAGCTCTGCTAGTGAACTAAGCTCCCAGAGTCTCCTCTAATCTCTCCTTGCTTTCGTTCTCCACAGAACCAGATCAGACGCTCACCAGGTTAAGGTCCGTTTCCTCCACCTTCTTGTTGCTCTGGAACTGTCTCCTCTCTGGGCAGCCCATACAGGAACAATCAGCCTTCCTGTCCACCCTCAATCCAACACAGGACCACCCTCTGGATAAGGATCCAGAACTCAGACTCTCTCTCTCCCTGTTTTTGTCTAAGTTGACTGAGCTCTTCTCCATTTAACCAGGAAATAAACTGTTAAATCTGCCTCTGTTGCCGCAGTTGTCGCTTGCTTAAGAGTCTGGTCTAGCAGCATGTCAGAACCAACTGGCCAATCCGACTCTGCAGCGCAGCTACGGACCGCGCTCTCTGAACAAGGAGTCCTCCTGGGTAAGCACGATCAGACTATTAATATGATGTGCCAACATCTTGAGCAGCTGTCCAGACAGATCCAAGGATTACACGACAAGCTTCCCCAGGTTAGTGCTGCTGCTACTTCTGATCCTCTTCCGGTTTCCTCTCCCCTGCCGGTGCACCGTGATGCCATCACGCCCACCCCCGATTATTTCTCAGGAGAGTTGGAGAAATGTAAGGGGTTTTTGCTTCAATGCACCTTGGTTTTTAACCGCTCACCACGTTCATTCCCAGATGATGTCAGCAAAATATCCTACATAGTTGGGTTACTAAGAGATAGGGCTCTTAAATGGGCTGAGTCTGTAATAGATCAGAGTACTCTTACAGATTACTCCTACCAAGAGTTTCTTGACCTGTTCAAACAAACTTTTTGCCCCAAGGTCAGTGAAGAGTCTGCCTCAAAGAAGCTCTGGAGCCTGAAACAGGGGAGCAGATCTGTGGCAGACTTTGCTATCTACTTCCGGACCCTTGCAACAGAGTCAGGTTGGAATGAACCAGCCCTTAAGGGCGCCTTTTTACACTCATTAAATGAGAAGCTCAAAGATGAGCTGGCATGCCGTGATGAACCAGATTCTCTAGATGAATTGATAAATCTCACCATCAGATTGGACCATAGAATTAGAGAGAGGTACTGGCCCTCTAATTCTCGTCCATCCTTAACTGCCAGCAGACAGCCTCCTGCAAGCCCTGAGCCATCTGTTTCCCCCAATCTGAATCAGCCTGAGCCCATGCAATTGGGAAGAGCTAGGCTAAGCTCAGAAGAGCGCCACCGCCGCCTGACATCAGGTTGCTGCCTTTATTGTGGATCATCCCAACATTACATCTCCTCCTGCCCAGTTCGCCCAAAAGACTATGCCCGCCAGTAAATCTGGGAGTTCTGGCGGGCAGATCCAAGGAGACAAACAATCTCCACTTAACCCTCCCTGCTGTTCTCTATGTCCAGGGTTGTGCTCACTCCTTCCAAGCATTGGTGGACTCGGGTTCAGAACAGAACCTTATACACCCCTCGCTAGTTGACCAACTTCAAATACCAGTCAAAACACTACCACTTCCTTTGAGGGTGGCTGCTTTGGATGGCAGTCCTATGGCCCTTATTACTCACCAGACTGATCCAGTCTTCCTCCACGTTTCAGGCAACCATCAGGAACTCATTCAGTGTTTTGTTTTTCCTACTAAGGGAGCTCCCTTGGTTCTAGGGTTTCCCTGGCTCTGTAAGCATAATCCTCACATAAACTGGTCCAAGGCCCGCATTGATTCTTGGAGTTCATACTGTCTCAACCAATGTCTCCAATCTGCTAAAACCACTCCAGCCTCTGTTGTTGGTTTAGCCACCCATAAACCAGACCTTACCAATGTTCCACAGGATTACCATGATCTACAGCTGGTGTTCAGTAAAGATCTAGCACAGTCTCTGCCTCCCCATCGTCCATATGACTGTTGCATTGATCTCCTCCCAGGGGCTCCACTCCCCTCTGGGCGTTTGTTTAATCTCTCCAGACCGGAGAGACAGGCAATGGAACAATACATCTATGACTCCCTTAATGCAGGTATCATTCGCCCCTCCTCATCTCCCCTTGGTGCTGGTTTTTTCTTTGTCTCCAAGAAGGACGGCACTCTCCGCCCCTGTATAGACTACAGAGGGCTCAATCAGGTCACAATCAAGAATAAATACTCTCTCCCCCTCTTGTCCTCAGCTTTCGAACCAGTTCACCAAGCCTCCATCTTCTCAAAGCTGGATCTGCGCAACGCTTATCATCTGGTTCGTATCAGAGAGGGGGATGAATGGAAGACCGCATTTAAAACCCATATTGGCCATTTCGAATACCTGGTCATGCCTTTTGGACTCTGCAATGCCCCTGCCACTTTTCAGAACCTGGTGAATGATATTCTTCGTGATTTTCTGAATATTTTTGTTTTTGTTTACATTGATGACATTTTAATCTTCTCCAATAGCCTGGACGAACATCGGCTACATGTCAGATTGGTTCTCCAAAGACTTTTGGAGAACCGTCTGTTTGTCAAGGCTGAAAAGTGTGTGTTCCATGTCTCATCTATCCCTTTCTTGGGTTATGTTTTTGAGGGTGGACAGGTGAAGACGGACCCAGCTAAGACCAAGGCTGTTGAGGAGTGGCCAGTCCCGAACACCAGGAAGCAACTTCAACGTTTCCTGGGGTTCACTAACTTCTACCGACGTTTTATACGGAACTTCAGTACTGTCGCTGCGCCCCTCACTGCTCTGACCTCTACCAAGAGACACTTCCTATGGACTCCTGAAGCTGCTTCCGCTTTCAAAGAACTCAAGCAGAGGTTTGTGGAAGCACCCATTCTCATTCACCCTGATCCTTCTGCTCAGTTCACTGTTGAAGTTGATGCATCAAATACTGGAGTTGGGGCGGTCCTTTCACAGCGGTTCCCCAAGGATAACAAGCTTCACCCCTGTGCCTTCTTTTCTAAAAGGTTTACTCCTGCCGAGGTGAACTACGACATCGGAGACAGAGAACTCTTGGCCATTAAGCTAGCTCTCGAGGAGTGGAGGCACTGGCTAGAAGGTACTGAACTTCCAGTAATCATTTTGACAGACCATAAGAACCTGGCATATCTTCAGTCTGCCAAGCGCCTTAACCCAAGACAGTATCGTTGGTCCCTTTTCTTCTCCCGTTTCAATCTTAATATCACCTATCGTCCAGGTTCCAGAAACACTAAGCCAGATGCTCTCTCCAGACTTTACTCTCCTGATGACCCCCCAGAGTATTCTGAGCCCATTCTTCCCTCCACATGTACCATTGGTTCCCTCACCTGGGATCTGGAAGGGGCTATCCAGGAGGCACAGATCTCTGAACCAGACCCAGGCGGAGGCCCACCTAACCGTCGGTATGTTCCCACCTCCATTCGTGCTCGCACCATCCATTGGGCACACTCTTCACAATTCTCCTGCCATCCTGGAGTAAGTCGCACTATTGGTCTTCTTCGTCGATATTTCTGGTGGCCATCCCTGAATAAGGATGTTATTGAATATGTCAATGCTTGTTCAACCTGTGCTAGAAACAAGACGTCCCATCGTCCTCCCTCTGGTCTCCTGCAACCGTTGTCCATCCCCAGTCGGCCCTGGTCCCACATCTCCCTCGACTTTGTTACTGGTCTCCCCACATCCAAAAATAAAAGGGTAATTCTCAGCATCATTGACCGTTTTTCTAAAGCTTGTCATCTAGTTGCACTCTCCAAACTCCCCTCAGCATTAGAAACAGCTAGGCTTCTCTTCTATCACGTCTTCCGCCTTCATGGAATCCCAACAGAAATTGTCTCTGACAGAGGACCCCAATTCATCTCCCAGGTCTGGAGAAACTTTTGTTCAGCTCTTGGTGCACATCCTTGCCTGTCTTCTGGTTTTCACCCCCAATCTAATGGACAGTGTGAACGCCTTAATCAAGAGTTGGAAAATATCCTTCGGTGTGTTTGTGCCTCCAACCCCACCTCATGGAGTGCACACCTACCCTGGGTGGAATTTGCCCATAACACTCATATATCATCAGCCTCAGGTCTGTCTCCCTTTCAGGCATCTCAAGGTTTCCAGCCTTCACTTCTACCCAACACTTTCCCAGATAAGATCATCCCTTCTGTCAAACACCATATGCGGAACTGCCAAAGAATCTGGAATCAGACTAAGGCTGCTCTTCACAGGACATCTGCCCAAAATAAGCGTCTTGCTGATCGCAAAAGAGTCCCGGCTCCTATCTACACACCTGGTCAAAAGGTTTGGTTGTCTTCAAAACACTTCCCATTTAAATCATACACCCGCAAATTGTCCCCCAGATTCCTTGGTCCATTCATCATTGAGTCAGTTCTTAGTCCATCTGCTGTTCGCCTCAAGTTGCCTTCCCACCTCAGAGTGCATCCTGTGTTTCATGTTTCCCTGATCAAGCCCTACCTCTCAAGTCCCCTGTGTCCTCTTCCAGAGCTCCCACCCCCTGCCCGTATCATCGATGGTCACCCAGCCTACACCGTTAGGCGCATTGTAGATGTGCGGCCTCGTGGGCGGGGTAGGCAGTACTTGGTGGACTGGGAGGGATATGGTCCTGAGGAGCGGTCCTGGGTTCCGAGCTCCTTCATTTTGGATCCCTCCCTCATCAATGACTTTGAGTGTTCAGCAGCCTCATCTTCAGGTCGTCCGCCAGGCGGCGTCCGTTGAAGGGGGGGTACTGTTAGGTCTTTGTGTTTAGGTCTTTGTGTTTCTCCTTAATTTCAGGTTGGCAGGCTTGATGGGTTCCAGCTGTTACTCCTTGATGACAATCAGTGGTGGCCTTTATATTGGAGCAGTTTCCTGGAGCATGCTGCCAGTTGGTTCCGCTCTCTCAGTGGTAAAACAGGTCAAGCTCTGCTAGTGAACTAAGCTCCCAGAGTCTCCTCTAATCTCTCCTTGCTTTCGTTCTCCACAGAACCAGATCAGACGCTCACCAGGTTAAGGTCCGTTTCCTCCACCTTCTTGTTGCTCTGGAACTGTCTCCTCTCTGGGCAGCCCATACAGGAACAATCAGCCTTCCTGTCCACCCTCAATCCAACACAGGACCACCCTCTGGATAAGGATCCAGAACTCAGACTCTCTCTCTCCCTGTTTTTGTCTAAGTTGACTGAGCTCTTCTCCATTTAACCAGGAAATAAACTGTTAAATCTGCCTCTGTTGCCGCAGTTGTCGCTTGCTTAAGAGTCTGGTCTAGCAGCATGTCAGTTCGGGCAAAAGGAGCAGAGAGCAGCAGCTGATGGTGGATCTCAGGCAGAAGAAGCCGCGCTTTACTGAGGAAGTAAGGTACAAATGTAAGAGGGCAGTAATCCAAGAAGGGCCTCGGAAATAAAAGCAATGACACTGCCTTCTGGTAGAGGACAGGTACCAGTGATGTCATGGCTCTACGGTCTGTGATGAACCTTAATGAAGCATGGGAAACAGTCCAACATTTGAAGACAGGAAGCAGAGACAAGGCGCTTTTTATTCGAAAAGAAAAACATGTCTTATTACGAAAGAAGAAGCTCAGTTTAACTTTTAATTTCTTCACAAGTTTATCAATAAAAGGTTTGAAGGTGAGGGAGTCATCAATTCCAATTCTAAGGTATTTATATTCATGTTCCCTCTCAATGAGATTCCCCTCCTACTGGTAGGGTTTGGGGCACCTTCCTATGATTTGAAAACAACATTATCTTTGTTTTGTCAGCATTAAGAAATAAAGATAGTTAAAAGATAAACAATAAAATATTGTACTGTACAAGCCCATTTCTCCTTGTGCACGCTCTATTTAATAGTTCCTGTTTGCATCATACAAGCTTATTTTCCTCTATGTCAGACTCACCAGCGGTCATTGGAAATGAGGACGAGCGCGTAGGACGGCCTTACGGAAACATATCACCAGAATGATTGACAGTTAGGGGGACCACTGATTGAGATGATCCACCTGGAAAAACAACACCCTCTTCTATACTTTTAAGTTTCTCTAAGCTGTCAGTGAAACTTAGCTCACACATCTGTCCTAGCTTCACTTATACTTCCTCATATTCTACCACAGTTCCTCTCTGGGTGCAACATCATCTGCTTTCTGATCCAACCTCTGCAGCTTCTCCCTCTGACATCATCTAAACTTCTCCATCAACCCTCTGAATGCAACATTCCTGAACCACAGACTACGTCTCACTGATGACCATCGCTCCTCTTAAACCAGCACCTCCTTCCCATCTTTAGCAACTTCATTCATCAGCGCTTTGTGCTCAGCCTCAGCTTTCCTGATTAACTTAAACAACATTTGTCTTCAACAAACCTTCTTTCAAAACATAAATTACACAATAAAACCATAAACTTTAATAAAACAGCTGCTGCTTTTATTTTGAAGGACAAATGTTTGCAGCAGCTTCCTGATGATGTGAAGTTGCCCTGACGCCTCTGCAATGTATTATGGGAAATGCAGTCTTTCATGGAACAGAGCCATCCTGTGGAGCCATCAGTCTAAATATCAGGGAATCGGTCTGCCTGTCCGCCTGCCTGTCCGCCTGCCTTGTGTTCTGCCTGTCCACCTGCCTGCCCGCCTGCCTGCCTGTTTGTTTTACACCTGGAATCAAATTTGAGCAAAGCTGAAATGATAGTGACTCAGATGAACTGAATCATGAGCTGATCTGGTGTGAAAGGATCTGCACGGACACAGTCAGAGTTCACTGGTGTGAGGTGAAACAAAAGGAAACAGCATCTGGTTTACAGCTTCAAACAAATGTAGGGGTTTTTCCATGAGTGTGTGTAGGTGTGTATTGTTGCAGACCATGTGACTCAGAGTGTGGATGGGCTCTGACATTTATAATGAATAAACAGGTCAGAGCAGGATGAACCTCCCCACCAGTTCCTGTTCAGCCTTCTAACGAGTGATCTGGCTTGATTGATATTAAACTGACTTAATCATTTTATTTTACTTTGAGTCTCTTTAAATATTTTGTGTTGCCTCTATGCAGCTGCAACATACTTTTTCCCTTGTTTTCACATGCACAGCACTTTGGAATTAGAGTTGGATTTATTACTATATAAAGTCTTTCCAATATAAGGTACTATAGAACTAAACCTGCCTTGCATTGACAGCGTTTCCACTTTTCACGTTAATTGATAAAGTTCTCAGGGTTTGTTGTTAAAAAGTCTACTGTCAGTGCAGGGATCAGTGCAAGAGTCAGTGCAGGAATCAGTGCAGGAGTCAGAGCAGGAATCAGTGCAAGAATCAGAGCATGAGTCAGAGCAAGAATCTGAGCAGGAATCAGTGCAGGAGTCAGAGCAGGAACCAGTGCAGGAATCAGAACAGGAGTCAGTGCAGTAATCAGTGCAGGAGTCAGTGCAGGAGTCAGAGCAAGAATCTGAGCAGGAATCAGTGCAGGAGTCAGAGCAGGAACCAGTGCAGGAATCAGAACAGGAGTCAGTGCAGTAATCAGTGCAGGAGTCAGTGCAGGAATCAGAGCTGGAGTCAGTGCAGAGATAAGAGCAGGAATCAGTGCATGAAACAGAGAAGGAATCAGTGCAGGAATCAGAGCAGGAGTCAGTGCAGGAATCAGAGAAGGAGTCAGTGCAGGGATCAGTGCAAGAATCAGAGCATGAGTCAGTGCAAGAATGAGAGCAGGAATCAGTGCAGGAGTCAGAGCAGCAATCAGTGCAGGAATCAGAACAGGGGTCAGTGCAGTAATCAGTGCAGGAGTCAGTGCAGGAATCAGGGTAGGAGTCAGTGCAGGAGTCAGTGCAGGAATCAGGGTAGGAGTCAGTGCAGGGATCAGTGCAAGAATCAGAGCAGGAGTCAGTACAGCAATCAGAGAAGGAATCAGTGCAGGGTTAAGAGCAGGAATAAGTGCAGGGATCAGAGCAGAATCAGAGCAGGAGTCAGTGCAGGGAGGGATGCAGATTAAACTGTCTGGATGAACACTGACATCTGGTGGTGGAACGCAGAAACCACAGTTTCTCTTTTGTGATTGTAAAAACTTTTACCTGCGAGTAAAGTTTTTTATTTTATGACCACAACAATTTTAGATTTTTATTTCTCAATAAAACCTTCAACTTTTTAGACAATGTAATTTGCAAAATTATAAAGATTTTAGAAAAGTGTATTTGTTCACAGTTTAGTAAAGATATAAAGACATGCACAAATATAATGCCATAAAATATAATAACAGCAGATTAATATTTTTAAGAAATGAGAGGATCAAATCCAAATTAAGAGTATTTCTGGATCCTGGAACCAATTAAGAACAAAAGCTTTGTCCTCTCAGTTTTTAGTAATAAACTGAGCAAAATCAACAGGCCCTGATTACTGGACCTTGGGGACCCGCTGGGGACATAAAGCTGCTCTGCTCTTGTGATGAACTCTGCTGGGAATCATGAGGAGCTTTCCAAGTCCATATTATCTGAGTCTTTGTCAGGGAACTGTTCTGGAGCAGAAATGTTGGATATCCTTTATATCAGATCAGAATGTTCTATTGTTTGGACTCCCGGCTCTTATTGCTCCTTCTGCAGAAGTCCCAAACCATCATAACATGGACAGCTGCATCTACACCTACCTGCTGCCAGAGTTAAACAAGCTTTGCTCTGGTGGTAACACTGTTCTATCGGCCTTCTTAATGAGACATCAGTCCTAGAGTTTCCTGCAGCCTCAGAGGTCATGCTTAGTGTCTGCTTCAAGCGTTGCTCTGTGTCAATGACAAAAGTACATTTCACTGTTTTAGAAGACATCTTTATAGCTTAGAGGTTTATTCTGCGCATATGTTATCCGCTACGTCTGGAAGAATGAGTTCAACCGTTCTGATATGTATTTTACCTCCAGTGATCCAAGCTAGCATGTTACTAATTTGAAATGTTTTTTCTGAGTTGTTCTTTAAACTTTCACACGTTTTTCATGCACTTTTTCTCAGTCTAGAACATGAAGTGAGTTAGAGCAGCTATTCTTTGCTTGTTTCGCTCCAGAATTCTGATGCATCATTAAATCATTTCAGTTGGGGAACAAACAGTTGCAGAAATGTTTTAATTTGGTCGTGAAAGGAATGGGAGATATGTTTATATGCAGATGATAGTGTTTTGTGTTTACATCATGAGGGCTAAAGTCCACCCCACCAGAGGCCTGTGTCCTCTCTGAACCTTCGTCTTTGTGGCATTGCTTGCTCTGGGAAGCCATGTAGCTTCCTGTCACTTTTTATTTGCCAGACATCATTCTTCTATCTGCTGAATGTCAAAAGCCTAATTGTTTTCACAGAAGGCTCTGCCAGTGTTGAAAGCCGCCACTGCGTCCGTTCTTTCTTTTTCTCTGCATGATGCCGAGGCCCTCCAGGTGCCACGGCAAAGCTTTGCCAGGATCCCAACAAACAGCTCCGACTCAGGGAGCCTTTGGCAAAGCTGTGAAAAACACAGATCTATTTCTTCTTGTCAGGATAATGAACCCCATCATGGTACAGTAACATCGGTCTGACGGCTGATGTTGGCATGGAAGCGGTGCAGTATGCCAGTCCTGGCGAGGCGCAACGCTCTGCTATCAATGCTGCATCTGATTTTCAGGTTCATATATCAAAGTTTGTTGGCAGCAGGACTGACTGCCCCCCCCCCCAGAACCAGACAGCCATAGAAAGGAGCAAAAATCCAAATCTAAATAAGTGCTTTTTTTCTATTTTTTTCTTGAATTGAGGAGGAAAGGACTTTGCCAATGGAACAAGACAATTTACATTTAAATTAATAAAAAACAATTGCATTGTCTTATTTCAAGTGCATATTAGCTAATTATCTTATTTTAAGAAGAAAAAACCAATTGCATTGGCAGATCATCTAATTTGCCTGCTCAAATTAAGGGTACATACACTTAATTTAAGACATTTTGACCTATTTCTAGATTGTTTTTGCAGTGAACAAACTCTTGTACTCTGGCAGGTCCTGAGTTAGAGTGACAAGGAGCAGCCATACACACAGATGGTGTTATTCATTGTTGATACGAAATATAAAATGAGACTCAGCATTAAGGAGGAGAGAATTGTATGAGAGGTTAGTGCTAATGGATATTGGCACCAAATTTGTAAAATAGTTAACAAGTAGGCTCTGCTTGGTAAGGCTGAAGGAGAATCTGCCAGTATGCCTTAGATTAGCAAATGCATCTGAATTAATCTCAAGACTTCCTCAACATTGTTTTTGGACAGATCGACCAAGTTATAGATCACTGGGTTGGTAATGAGACACATCAGTTCCTGGGGGCCCCATTAAACTCTGTTTACATTTATGGTTAATACAGCTATTCCTTATTTGTGCACATTAATTAGGTTTTTGATAAACATCCTTTGGCTAATATGCCATCTAGTCGCTATATTTAGCCACTTTTCAGACCCCTCTAGCACTTTGATTTCTAAAAAGCTCCTAGCGCCAAATCTAGAGACTTTTTTCTGCTACTGGGGACTTTGGAGACAACATCTAAAAGCAGCGAACTCTGCTCTCCAGAGCAAGTAGATTGGTAACCCCGCCTCCTGCTCTCCTCTATCTTGTCTGCTGTCATGATTCATGCAGCTATTATTTCATCCAAATGAAAAATGGAGAACAGATAAGCAGATCATGGCTTGTCTACAGTGCCCTGAAATCGGAGGGTTGACGGTTCAAGCCCCGACTCCGACTTTCAGTGTCGTTGTGTCCTTGGGCAAGACACTTCACCTGCATTGTCTACTGATGGTGGTCAGAGGGCCCGGTGGCGCCAGTGTACGGCAGCCCCGCTTCTGTCAGTGAGCCCCAGGGCAGCTGTGGCTACAATGTAGCTTGCCACTGTGAGTGTGTGTGTGAATGAATGTAGTGTAAAGCGCCTCGGTCAAGTCTCCTAACTTGAATAAAGGCGCTATATAAGTACAGGACATTTACCATTTTACCATTTACAGTGAAAAGAAGGACTGGGTTATTTACTTTGGCCTTTTTGGAAACACAGGAAGGAGCAATCAGCTAAGTGAGCTTAGTGCTTGGAAAAAATCTTTCATTCCTTTAGAGACAGCATGAAAAGTCAGCTGAGTACAAAACATAGAGAGGAAAACAAGAAGAAAAGGGACAAGAAGAGAGGGACACAACCTAGAACAGATAATGGATGTCTATTCTATTAACATTTCTTTACCTGGAGAATGGGGCTGTTTTATGTGTTGTCTTCTCCATTCAGAGGGGCCCCCTGCTTGCCTTTCACTAGGGCCCCAAATTTCCTAAATCCGTCTCTGCATGGGAGGAAAAAAAAAATCTCAAACCGAAAAATGTTTGATTTAAAGAAAAAACAATACCAGTTTTAAAGCTCATCTCAAAGAAGACTTTTCAGATTAGTTTAAGGTATGTTGGAAATGTGTGGATTAGTTGTCGAAATTTACTCATAAGACAAATTAATACACATTTATTGCTTTTTACTGGTTGTGAAAGTATAAATATACATTTTCCGAGTTCAAGGACGTGTCTTAAACGCAGCATTCTTTGCTATAAATGTGATGTGATGACCACAAGGCGTAGACAAGTTCCGGTCTAGTTTAAGAAATAAAAGGATATTTTTAATAAATTATAAATGAGTAACAATAACCAGAATGGTTTATTGACTAGCATGTAAATAAGCAAAGTAAGATTGAAATATATTTCTAAAATTAAGTCTAATTCCAAATATTTGGAAGTAAAAGAGTTGGGTGCCCTCCGGGCGTTAGCACTTTTATTTTGACATGCCAAGGTCATCCATTTCCGGTTGTTTCAATTCAATCTTTACGTGGTGGGGGGGTCCAATGGAAGCCTTCGTCGTAAAGTGGAGAAGACAATCGAGTGAGATTTAAGCTGATAAATCTTGACACATTCAGTTAATGTTAATATAAATCTGGTTTTCCCGCCTCGGCCCGGAGCCTCCGTTCTCCCCCGCCTGTCTGGGAGCCGGTGACCCGCCGGTAGCCGCCGCTGTTCGGCCTTGTTTATAGTGACCAGGTCGGTGAGGGAAGCAGCAGGCCCGGCGCCGCTGCTGCCGCTGCTAACGGCCCAGTGGGCTCCGCTCTGGGACGGATGCTGTTCGGCTCTTTAGCTCAACCAGTAAGTCAGGACTCCGCCGGTACTTCCGAGTCTCTAAGTGTGTTTTTTGTGGGACTTGTGAGCGTTTAAATGTCGGTTTATAGCTTTTATTAACTGTTAGCTTGGGACTAACTCCGGCTAACCCGGAGCTAGGTGTATGCTAAGCTAACGGCTAAACTAGTTAACGGTTGGAGATAACTTCGGACATTGATAGAACTGCCATTCTTCTTTAAATGTTTTGGTAAGAAGGCACATTAAACTAATCATTAAATTAAACGGTTTTAAAATAATTGAAAGGAAACGTCAAAATAAACAAAACACGACAAAAATAAAGCTAATCACAATTTCACTAATTCCCAGTGATCTAGAAGCAGCAGATAGTGAGCAGGGTGATGGTGAGTCGGTGTGAACTTGTGATGCCCATCACAGCCTGGAGGTTTATTAGACCAAGTTCCTGTAGAGAGGAAGATCATTTAAAATGTTTTTCCTCCATATTTACTAAAACTATCAGATCACCTGCAGCCATTAAGGCAGAGAGGAAAGATTCCTTCATTATCTGAGGGACTGAAAATATCAGGTCAAAAATATATTTGGATCTTTGACACTAATGCTGCTTTTTTTTTTTTTTTTTTACTTTGTTGTGTTTGTAAATGAATCCACTCTATGCATAAACCTGTTAACATTGATCATATTTAGTAGGAGATAAGCTTGGTTCTAAACATTAGGATCTAAGGAAGCCCAGTTAGAGACTATGTTCTAAGTCTGATTATTCTAAGGAATAAAGTTAATCTGGGTCATTGAATTTGTGTTAAATGAACTCAGAAATGTTTTTTCTCACATATTTAAGCCGATGAAACTATTTTTAAACTTTAAAAAAAATACAAATAAAGAAGATGTGCTATGAAATGTATGAGAAGACTAATTTAATTTAATTTTTTTTTTTCAGAGAACATGAACCAGATGCAACAATGACGTCCAGATTTGGGAAAACCTACAGCCGCAAGGGAGGAGAGGGCACGTCCAAGTTTGATGAGGTCCTGTCCACCAAAAAAGGCACCCTCAGTACCAAATGGGGAGACACCACCTATAAAGCCAAGGTGGGCTCCAAGCGAGCCGGCGCTCCCAGGAACGACTCGGTCCTGGAGGTTTACAAGAAGCCCCGCCCCTCCGCAGATGGCCAGGACGACCCGTTTGGCTTCGACAGCGATGAGGAGTCTAAACCAGTGTCGTCCCGGGCAGGTAGCAAGTCCTCGCCCTCCAAGCCTGCCTCAGCGGAGCCTCCGCAGGCGGAGAGGCCGAGCTTCTCCTCGGAGGTGGGGAGCTGGTCCAGCTTCCAGGGAGGATCCCACACGGCACTGTCGGCTGAAGAGACTCTGTGGACCTCTGGGAATGGGAATCAGCTGAGAGTGATGGAGGACACCGCCCGGTTCTTCAACAGCACCACTGCAAACACAGGTAAGACACACACCATCTCAGCTTAGTCATTATTTAGGAACTTAAACAAATCCTAAACTTAAGAGATCAGCTTTGGAACAAGTCCCACATTCTGAATGCTCCCTGCATGGATGTGACTCGGGAGGAATAGAGGCTGATGTTGACTCTGACCGCTGGTCAGTGTTGATGTTGAGATTTGAACAGCTTTGACAGAGTCCTGGAGGCAAACTGTGTCTCAGTAGCTGCTCTGGTCTCCTTCTGATGAGCTTCGCTTTAGTTCTCTGTTACATGGAGGCAGTCAGCCTGCAGCGCTGCTGAGGACTGAGAACCGCTTGGTTTGGTCTTCAGGTTCTCCTCATAGTTCCTACGTTCCCTGACCACCACAGCAGATGTCAGAGGTGCTGCTAAAGAAGGAAAGCAGCATCTCTTTATTAAACCCTGTCAGTAGAAGGAAAAAGTGCCGCTGCTGTCCTGGTGGATGTCTGCACTGACCTTGGACTGATAAAACAAGATGGCGTCTAAAATCCTGCCTGACTGGAAACCGGGTGCCTCTTTCCCTTCAGACTCTGATCCAAATGCTGCTACCTTTACCTTCAAGAAGATCTTGGATCAGTTAGGAGTCCAGCGTGGTTTCTGCTTAGAACCTTCTGAGGCTCCACTCCGTCCTTTGGACTCTCCATCAGCTCTCCTGTGGGTCATCTTGTCTTCAGGTTGGGATGATCACTGTTGCTTTTCTGGATTTTTCTTAGTTCTGCCGCTATTAGTAAAGATTATCGACAATGAAAATTTGTTGTCAGATTTTTCTTTTCGTCGATGACTATTTGTTTTTTGTCAGTCTTTTGTGGACTATTTATTTGGCGGCTGGAAGTAGATGTTAGCGTTTTTCAGGTCTGTGCTACAAACTGCAGGCAGCAGGATAATAAAAGCCAACATATTCTGCCGGCAGGTTTCTACATTTGAAGTTAATTTAGGCGTTAATAAACTGTTTCAGAGGAGCGATCATAGCGCTCTGCATCAGCAGTGCTGCGTCTGACTCCCTGCCAGCTCCCAGATCAGCTTCTCTCATTGGTTGATGCGGCGCGTCCAGCAGCTAAAGGTACATTTTTCCAGCTTCAGCAGCTTCTGATTCTGAAGCGCCTCAGATGCTCAGGAGCTCATGAGGCGCCGCTGCTCCTGCTGCTCTAGACGCTGCAGGACCTTCTGTTGCGCCTGGATTCGCATCAACCATTGATTTTACATGGAAACCAGCTGCTTCTGCTGCCTCTGCTGCTATCTGCTGAACGTAGCATAAAGCTAATGCCTCTGCATTAATGAGCCTTCCTCTAATTCATCATTATTTTGTTTTGAGGGACTCTGAGCTTTAGGCCAAAGTGGTTGAAATGAACAGAAATGTGACTGAAATGGATCTGTGGTTGTGAGCGGTGCGCTCTAACAGCGCTCTGCTCTGATGGGGGCTGAAGGTGTGAACATCAGACCTCTGCTCCTCCTGGTTGAAGCTCGATGCCATTCAGGATGCAGAGCCTCATGACATCACCCTCCAACTATCATCTGGGCTTAAAAGCAGATCTTAGGTATTTAGATTTCCCTGGGGGTGAGCGAGGGAGTGATGGTGATCTCAGGGAGTGATGAGCAGCGTTGAGACGCATCATCAGTTTGTGTGGACAGTCTGTCCTACAGCCTGTTTGGGATTTTAGGATTATCGTTTTCTGTTGAAGTTTAGGGGAAAGCTGAGGTCATCAGATGTACTAACGCATGATCACAATCGCCCTCAGATTGCTTCCTGCTGCTGCCGCCCAACAGCTACTTTCACTGCTCACCTAAAAACACCCTGGAGGCAGAAGAGGTCACAGTTTGATCATTTCATCTCTGAACAGGATGCCCTCAGCGCTCACTGCCTGGTTAATGGAGCAGGGGGAGCTGTACAATTTGTAAAATGGCCTCTAAAGAATACACCGTTAGAAATGTGATGTCATGGTCTCTCTATGTGAAGCTTTGAAGGAAGTATTCCCAGTTTATTTACTGCATCAGTATTTAAAAGTTAGCCCTCATTAAACTGCTTTAGGCTAAAGAGGATATGTTTTTATTTTAGTGGAACAGCTCAGCAACCATAGCAGAGGACTGGTCATTGTTTCTGCTGCATAGACTGAGGCCAATTCTATTCTATTTAGTCTATTTCTATAGCTCAAATTCACATCATGTCATCTAAGGTCACTTTCCAGTTCATCAGATCATCCAGTCAGATTGATTCAAAGTTTTCTATCTAAGGAAAACCAGCTGATTGCATCGACTCATTGACTCTTCAGCAATCCCTCACACTAAGCATGCTTGTAGCGACAGTGGAGAGGAAAAACTCCCTTTGAACAGGAAGAAACCTCCAGCAGAACCAGGCCATGAGAATATCATTAGTGACTTTAAGCAGAGCTGTTTCAGTGCTATGATGAGCTCTAAAGCCAGACTGAAACTCTTCAAAAAGTTCATTGTAGTGAAAGTGGTCGGACACAAACTACTTTCTCAAGATATTAGATCAGAAAGGAGGATTGGATATAGGTCTGTAATTGACCAAGAGCCTTTGGTACATATCCCTGTAACAGAGATAGATTAATCACATCTAGAATGGAGGAGGAGATAACAAACATTAACCAGACTTAATGGGTTGGCTCTAATCCTACTAAGATGTGGTACTGCATCCTTCTCAGAGCACAGAGCGCTGCTCTAACCTCTAGCCCATCAATCCCCTCAGAAATACTCTAAACCAGTAGCTCTGCTGGTGGAGTTCTCAAGGTTCAAACTAGCAGTTTAGAAACAAACTCACCTTCTCTGGAAACGTCGTACTTGTTAAGATCAAAAAGGTATCATTTCCAATATAACATTACGATTCTGTATTATTTTTCAGACATTTAAACACGTTTCCATTCAAAAACAATATTTTAAATAACTTCTTTTATTGTGGAGTGATGCAATCATCAGCAATGTTCAGAACGCAGCAATCTCCAGCATTGGTTTTTTCGTTCAACACAAGATTTATATTTTTATACCTTTCCTGTTTACGTGTTCTCATCACCCCCCCCACTACTGTTAGCCTAAGGACTCAACCAGCATGCAGGTCTGCAGTGGTTGGTACGGAATAACTGTTGATGGTTGAACTGGTTGGCTTAGAGCTCCCAGTGCAGAAGCTGTCCTGGTGACTGGGCTGAACTCTTCATTCACCACTAAGAGCCGGCCGGATCAGAGACGACCTACTTCTAAAGGTCTGACACAGAGGAAGGCCTGGATGTTGAACCGTTTCCTGTTTGAACTCTGTCAGCTCAGCCGTCTTATTGTGTTTATATCTCAAGCAGCCGGACTGGGATTTTCTCACCAGCAACCATAACTCATCCCAGCTTATATGTTTAATCTCAGCTTTAGTTCTACAGTTAATCTGACTTTCATGAAGACAAAGCTTCTCCATAGAGGTCTACTTTAGCACCGACTGGAAATGAAGCTGTTATAAGGTCATGTTTCCTGTTTCTGTCCAGACATTCGCCCAAACTTGATTTTTTTTTCTCCCTTCCAAACCACACGCATCATCAGGCAGGAGGCGTGTTGAATAAAACCAGCAGCTATCAGCTGTTGGTAGGTTTGGCCTGGATGGTTTCTGATGTGGCTCTATGACCCGTTTGCTTCACGCTGTCGGGTCTTTGCACCTGGAGACACTATAGAGGAGGAACTGCACTTTGACTGAAGTTAATTTAACACACTTTAGTGGAGTTCCTGTTCTTTCAGGCTTGGTCTGCTAGGGCTGCAACAAACGATTATTTTGCAAATAAGTTATTCTGTCGATTATTTTTCCAATTAATAATCTGATAGCCAAGGTTTCCGTAAAGAAGATTTTTTACACAGATGAAACTCAAACCTTTCTACTTTCTGGATAGAGCAGATTGATGGACAAAAACATTTTTTTTTATCTTGAATGCAGAAAGTTTATATATATATATATATATTTTAACCATTTTTAAATAATCATTACACTGTCAGCTAGAGGCATATTTACAATCTCTATACTCCAGTCAACGATTAATCTATGACTAGATAAGTTGACTATTGTTTCTCATATAAAGCCTTAAATGGCCAAGCTCCATCTGATATCAGAGATCTGATTGTTCCTTATGTTCCTAACAGAGCACTTCGCTCTCAATCTGCAGGTTTACTAGTGGTTCCTAGAATTTCTAAAAGTAGAATGGGAGGCAGATCTTTTAGTTATCAGGCTCCTCTCCTGTGGAACCAACTACCAGTTTTAGTCCGTGAGGCAGACACTCTGTCTACTTTTAAGGCTAGGCTTAAAACTTTCCTTTTTGATAAAGCTTATAGTTAGGGCTGGGCGATATAGAAAAAAAGCTTATCGATAAAAAAAATGCATATTGATCGATATCGATAATTATTGAAAAGATTTGAAACCATATTTTATGTGCAGCTCTGCCTGGACTTTTTATAATATTGCTAAATGATTTAATTTTAATAAAAAACACAAACACAGACTTCCAATTAAATCTTTATATAACCAACTTTTTTAACCATAACAGAATTGTTTTAAAGAAAAATAACTTAAGAGACCTGAGTTATGTTATTAAATACTGACAAAGAATAAACTAAAGTGACCAGAAAATGGACCAAAATAAATATAACAAATAAATAAATGCCCCCCCACCGCCGCCCCCGTTTCCTGCTTTAACCTGAGTTCTTACTTTGAAGTTTCTGCCCCTCAGCATTTTTCTCTCAATTGTTAGAACTACGTGGGAAACTGCCCAGAACTGAATATATATATATATATTTTCCCGACATTCCCGAAGATTCCTCGGAGGAGAGCCGCGCCGGGGCCTACACAGCTCGTACTCCTGCGGGTGTGAGCGGCTGAGATGATAGGAAAAAAAAAAGTTGGTTGTGTTATCAGACTTCGTTTTCACTGGTTTCCGACACATTTTACAGATGACTGTGGTTTGTTTTTGGTCCGACTTGCCATGACCGAAATACTGCCAGACTGGCGAACTACAAAACCCTTCTTTGGAACAATTTCCTCCGCCTCTCCTGCTGCAACATCTTCATGTGCTCTGTGTTGTGGTTTGAGAGGGCGGCGCTTGGTGACGGCGTGCCTGGGTCCGCGATTGTGATTGGTTGGGAGGAAGCAGTGACTAGCATAAACCTACATGCTAGGCTACAATGAGAAGGAAGGAAAACTGCGTTTCTTTTTTATCGAACTTTTATCGACCCTCTTGTTTCTATTGCGCCACACGTCTATCGATCGATATATATCGTTATTGAATTATCGCCCAGCCCTACTTCTAGTTAGAGTGGCTCAGGTTATCCTGATCTATCTCTATAGTTCTGCTGCTATAGGCTTAGACTGCTGGAGGACATAGGGACCCCTTTTTCATCATTCTGCTTCATTCTATCTCTATTCTCCTATTCTGCAGAATCTGTTAGTTCAATCTCTAACGTTCTGCTCTCTCTGCTTTTTCTCATAGTAGCTTCATCTGGTCTGTTCCTGTTTGGCTGTGACTCCATCCTGGAGAGAAATATCAGCTGTGCTGCTGCCATCAACACCTTTGTTTCTAGATGTTGGAGCTTGGCCTGTTTTCCAGTGTAGTCCTGTTTCTCTGACTGTGACTAACTGGATGTGCTCTCTTCATCCTCTGACATGGGAGCTGGCTCGGAGCTCGTCTGCCTGGCTGTGTGTTTCCTGGACGGGGCCGCCTGTGGAGCTGGTTGACAGTTGCCTTTTGTATCTATGCTTCTTTTTCTATGTCTGCTTCTGTCTCCTTGAACCCCAGTGGGCCTCAGCAGATGGCCGCTCACACTGAGCCTGGTTCTGCTGGAGGTTTCTTCCTGTTCAAAGGGAGTTTTTCCTCTCCACTGTCGCTACAAGCATGCTTAGTGTGAGGGATTGCTGAAGAGTCAATGAGTCGATGCAATCAGCTGGTTTTCCTTAGATAGAAAACTTTGAATCAATCTGACTGGATGATCTGGTGAACTGGAAAGTGACCTGAGATGATGTGATGTGAATTGGAGCTATAGAAATAAAGTGAATAGAATAGGTGAGATTAATCCAATTAATTGTTTCAGCCCTAAAGTCTTAATTAGGAAATAGCAGCTAGCATCAATCAGCACCTGGTTTATTTTCAATGGGAAGAAAGCTGTGAACAACGGGAGCAAAAGAAGTCGTCAGACTTTGTTTTTAAAATGTTCTGCACATCTGCTGCTTCTGTTGGCTCTTTCCTTCTGCCTGGGTCATGATGGCTTCCTGCTATCTGCTCAGACACACATTTAAAAGACATTGAAACCTTTTTCAGCTTCCGTTTCAACAGCAATGGATGATTTTTTTCTTTCTACAGATCAACACTTTTGATTTTCTGCTCTCCACTTTTTGATCTGCTCATACATTATTAACTTAAAGGAATAGTGCACCCAAAACATGATTAGCCTTCATTTTCTACTCACCCCATGCTGAACAACACTCTGGAGTACTTTTTTGATATCTCAAATGCATCTGGAGATCTGGGAGGCTTCTTGCTGTCTGCTGACATTCTAATAATGGAGGTCTATGGCGCCCGAGGCAGAAAGGTCCATAAAAGTCCACAAAAAACGTGTCAATATTCCTCCATACTGCTCGTCCAATGTATTCCAAGTGTCCTGAGTGGGTAGCGTCCATAATTTACTCGAAACGAAGTCATTTAGAATGTTTTTAGAGCATAAACAGTAGTGTATAGGATTTCCTAAAAGCGCGTTCACGAGTCTACGGAAACCACGGCAGACCAAACCAGATGAAAGTGCTGCCGCCTGCGTCCTCACTAGAACTATAGAAAGTAGATCAGACAGCTGATCCAGACGCTGCTGCCTGCGTCCTCACTAGAACTATAGAAAGTAGATCAGACAGCTAATCTAGATGCTGCTGCCTGCGTCCTCACTAGAACTATAGAAAGTAGATCAGACAGCTAATCTAGATGCTGCTGCCTGCGTCCTCACTAGAACTATAGAAAGTAGATCAGACAGCTGATCCAGACGCTGCTGCCTGCGTCCTCACTAGAACTATAGAAAGTAGATCAGATAGCTGATCCAGACGCTGCTGCCTGTGTCCTCACTAGAACTATAGAAAGTAGATCAGACAGCTAATCTAGATGCTGCTGCCTGCGTCCTCACTAGAACTATAGAAAGTAGATCAGACAGCTGATCCAGACGCTGCCGCCTGCGTCCTCACTAGAACTATAGAAAGTAGATCGGACAGCTGATCCAGACGCTAATGTTTTTGCTTTTATTCTGCTTTTATTTGTCTTCTGTTATTTTATTATCTATAAAATTGCCTTGCTTAGGATGTTCCCTGAAAAAGCTGCAGCCTTCCTGTTATCTGCTGGAAGTCTCCCTCTCTCTGAGCAATGCACATGGTTATTATTTATTGCATGAATGTAAAGACGTCCCTGATGCTGTTAATAGAAAAAGGAAAGTATTCCTCCTGCTCCTCCCGTCTGGACTTGAACCAAACCATCTTCTCTTTTTCGGCGTATTTTCCTGCTCAGTTTTCGCCTGAAGTCGTGCAGATTTAATCCTGCCATCTTTGTCTCTGTAGGAACGTCATGGCAGAACCCGGCGTCGCCGCAGAACCAGCACAGCTACTCGTGGTACCAGAATGCTTCAGACAGCGATAAGCAGCCCCTGTCCCAGACCACCACCCTGAAGTCGGGCTCCAAGGCAGAATCCACGTATGACTCCTGGGAAGCCATTGTGGGGCTCCGCCCACAGTCGCCAGTTCAGGAACCTCTGAAGCCGGCCCCCTCGCTCTCCTGGGGCACCGGTGGTCTTAACTCAGTGCAAAGCCTACACAGAAAGCCCCCGTCTCCTCCGCAGCTGCAGCACCTCGGTGAGAGAAACAACGTAATGGGGGGGTCTGCCCCCGCTGAGAAATTCCCCCTGACATCCGCCTCCGTATCGCTGGAAAGAAACTCCAACTGCCGGACGTACAGGAGGCCCAACAAGCAGGGCTCTGGCAAAGCCCTGGACTCCAGCAGCTTCGACGACGCAGCCTTTGGCGTCACACCTGAAGCCCCCCAGACCAAAACAACAGGCAGGGGAGGGGGCCGAGGCAGGACGAGGGACTGCACAGTGCTGCAGCCCTCATCCATTTCCATGAGTAACGTCACCAACCAGGACTGGGGCAGGGAGGAGTTCCCTGCCGATGCAGCGCCCCCTAGCGTTGGCGCCTCAGGAGATACGGCAGAGCTTGGAGAAACGGGATGGCAGCGGAAAAAGACGGAAGCGCAGCAGCCAAGGTAGGACAGGTGGTTGGTTTGAAAACCAGCGGATGTTGGCGTGCAGAAGCAGGACTCCTTAGATCACGTCCTCTTCCGTTTCTAAGCTGCTGATGTCAGAATAGTTCCTGACAGAATCATTTTATTTACAGTTAAATCAATAATTACTGGTTTATGCCAGTTAGGATTAATCCAGTCAGACTGGAGCTGGATCAGGTTAAAATGGAGGATCAGGAAAGGTCTAACTATGGCCTATCAGAGAGTGACGGAAGACTATTATGGTCTGTGTGGCGACAGACTGGCTGTGGTTCAGAGCTGGAGCACAGACTGAAAAAGACAACATTAGAGATCACTGCTGAATGGACGACCACGAACTGTTCTAATATATGAACCACCGTTTCTAGGTGAAAATGATTGGCTGCTTTGTTACGGAGCGTATTGCATTGCAAGAAAAATAAATAAGAACGCTTATCTCATAATTACAAGATGCGTTTCTCTATATCTGGTCATGACTATTGGAGCCAGTAATAAATCCTATTTAAGAAAACTGATCTTAATGATCACGCCTTAAAATCATCTGCATCTGTTCCATTGAGCAGTTGGAGCTCCGCTCCGGTTTAATACTTCATCAATAAAGTACGCAGCTATAACCCTGGGATTACTACTAGTGCAGTAAGCATGCAGCCACGCGACCATACGCCAAAATCAGTCAGCAGCTCCATTCATACAGACGCCTTATGGTTTTAGTTGTTCATATGAATCCACATGCATGACGTTGGGACCTGGTCGTTTTAAACGACGCTGAAGCCTCAGCTGCAAACCTTAAAGGATGTCGGATTGTTTAGCAGGTCCTGAACGGTTCTTTGGGTCGCCACAGAGCCAGCTGGGACTAGTTTCAGATGCATCATTTAGAGCCATAAAGCATCCTGTGCTGGTTTAAAGGCTCCTGCAGGAACTTCCAGCAGGTCAGAGTAGAGTGGACTTACTGCGTGATGCTGACAAACTAAAACTATTTCCATACACACTGAGGAAACTAAGTATTTCACTAAAAGGAAATAAAAGCAGATTAATATGACAACCATTGTTCATGTTTCGTGTAGCGTAGCTCAGCAACGACTGTCCTTCTTGATCTCCTAAGAATGACATCTCATAATTATTAGATCTTTCATTAAATTAAATGAATTTGTTTTTCTTTGAATGCAATACACTTCCGTACATTATAAATAAAGAACTAAGAAAAATCTAAATCTTTTGACATTTGAACAAAATACATTTAAAGTTGTAGGGAATTCATAAAAATAGTTACAATAGAAACAATAACTAGTAGATTTTCTAAGGATCAGATCTAAAGGATGCCCTAAACACCTAACAAAATCTTTGAATTCACATTTTTCACTAAACCTCGTTTCTCTGGAGGAGATAAAATATTAAAACATTCTTTTAATAAACTGAAAGAAAACCTCTTTCCTCTTGTCTGATGTCAGTTCTCTTGTCAGGCCCAAGCAGACCAAGTCAAAGGACGACCTGTTCGGCTTCGACGACACGGATTTCGATCAGGGGGAAAACAGCGGCGACAGCACAGACGGCAGGTCCAGCTACAAAATCCAATACTTTGGCTTCGATGACATGAGCGACAGTGACGGCGCCGACGATGACTCTGAACGCCACCTGAGGAGAAAGGTTATGCAGCCTGCCGTCTCCACAGTTACCGCAGCGCTTACGGCGAAGGAGGCGATGGGCGACGATGTTCCAGATCCGTTTGAGAGGCTGGAGAGCAGAGAGAGTCTGCAGGTCTGGGAGAAACCAGCCAGCAGGGAGAGCAAGAAGACCTCTGAGAGGCTGGACAGGAAGCCGCATCGAGGTAAACACTAGAGGTGTAAATAATAATCGTTTTGTATCGATGCATCGATCCAAAAGCCGACGATCCTATGCATCGACACGTCCGCAAGATAATCGATTCATGTTTTTTTTTTCCTCCAGTCTATTTTTATCCATTTGCTCCTGGGCGTAATTCTCCCTCCCGTGCTGCGGTGGCGCTAAACCTATTTTGCCCTCCTACCTCGCTTCCTTGTTATACTCTTACAGCAGTGTGTCGCAGTGAGCTTGATGCAGACATTTTTAAATTATGCTCAGTATTGAAGCGTGGTCTGTGCTACACGCTGTGGGTCTAGATACGGCCGAGGCGGCGAGGAAGTGGGGGCGAGTTTAGTCCGACGACGGAGGGACATGAGGGCCAAAAAGAGCGGAGATCCAGGTGGAAAAAGGGTCCCAGCGTTCTCGCGCACCTCGCTCTTCTAGTGGGTCAAACTTCACGAGTTGTTTTCCGCAATTTCGGTCATAAAAACAAAACAAGCCGGCCTCCTGTCTCTGCACTGTCTGCGGTCAGCTACAATCTGGGAGAAGAGCAGCGGAGCGTCTCTCAAGGGGGCGATGACGTCGACACTCTGGAGCCTTCTTCTTCTTCTTCTTTTTTTTTAATGGTGGTTGGCAAACAACTTATAGGTGCTTTACCGCCACCTTCCAGAATGGAGTATGGACCAGACAAACTATTATATTCTCCCTAAAATACCCGTTCTTCTTAGGAAATTAAAAATACTCCCAAAAACTACATCCCCAGATGACCTTTGAAACAATTCCCTTATATCTAGTTTATTTTTATTCCTGTCTAACTCTCTACGCAACATCTCTCTTTCCTGAGTATATTTATTACATTCTAAAAAATATGTTTCTCTGGAGCCGAGGTATTGTAGTGAACTCATTACACTGATATTCTGCAGTATTTTTGCAGTATTTTTTGATGCAACTTTTCTACTTCTGTTATTTGCTGTTGTTTCTAAAGAAAATGCATAATGATATTACAGCTTTCATTGATTTATTTCAATCTTGAAACTTTGTTTAGCCTGTAAGGTGTAAAAAAAATTATAATAATAATAAAAAAATGTAACCGATTAATCGAATCGATGGGTCAGGAAATCGATACTGAATGGAATCGCCATGATGGATGTGATTTACACCCCTAGTAAACACTCAGACAGGTTCTCTCTCCACGTCCTGTTCTCCTGACGACTGAACACCGCGGGGTTAAACTGTCTGTTCTCCTGATGAACTCTCTGTTCAGCTGCACAGAGATACTCTAGCCTCTTTTCCACTGAAGGCTTCAGGTTTAGTTTCTCCCAGGAAACGGGAATCTTCCCTCTGGAACATCAATGCTAGAGAAACCGCACTGCGCCTCTGGTCCACCGTGTGGTGCTAATCCGAACGTGCCGGTGGTTCTCCTTTCATCCCTTATCTTAAAAAGTTGATCTGCATCTATTCATCCCCTGCTACTTGCTACGCTGACAGGTCCGATACCGGAGCGGTCTGGCTGCTACGCTGACAGACCGGTCCGATACCGGAGCGGTCTGGCTGCTACGCTGACAGACCGGTCCGATACCGGAGCGGTCTGGCTGCTACGCTGACAGACCGGTCCGATACCGGAGCGGTCTGGCTGCTACGCTGACAGACCGGTCCGATACTGGACCGGTCTGGCTGACAGACCGGTCCGATACCGGAGCAGTCTGGCTGCTACGCTGACAGACCGGTCCGATACCGGAGCAGTCTGGCTGCTACGCTGACAGACCGGTCTGATACTGGACCGGTCTGGCTGCTACGCTGGTTCTACAGTAACTGGTCTAGTTAGCAAGAGCTTAACACAATCTCTCCAAAGCCCAGAAAGTCCTGGTTCTGAGGCGGTCGGAAGCCTCAGGAAGTTACATTTTTGAGGTCGATGTGTCTGGAAACACTAGCGGGCTCCCAGCAGCCCCAGGCTTTAGAGCGGCAGCAGGAAAGGAGCTTGTGGTGGGGGTGCAAAGGCCAGCAGGGTGGAAAACTGTCACCTTAATCCCTCATTCCCTCAGCCATTTAAATAAGTGTGAGCATGTTTACTGTGAGGATGACAAAATACTTTCTGTTCTTTGGCTTCACTGAGCAATAATGAATCCAACAGGAACAGATGTCAGAAGAGCAGAGCCACGGTGCTAGATAGTGAGCTGTTGATAAAAACACAGGAAATAAGCGACTGGAATCAACCAACATGTTAGAGCTTCCATGTTCTGGGCAATAATCCGGTATAATAATCCAGCTAAAGAACAGACTTCAGCTGTCTTTATTTATTCATATAAATATATATACGGATGCACTGTATATACTGTATATAGCCCACCTCCTTTTTCTTCTCTGTTTGACTATCTGAGCTGATTTAACCAGTAAATGTATCTGTGTAGAAATGTAAACATGGTGCGCCAGCAGAGGAATGCTTTGATCCAAACAGTGACGTCATCAGAGCCTCTGCTGAGCGTCCTGTTCAGGTGGAGCCTAGAGGCAGAGAGGGCTAATGGAGGTGATCTGGTTTCCTGCAGGTACGGTGGACTTCTCAGAAGACAGCCTTCGAGTGCTGGCGAGCGGTCCCAGGAGGCCGGCCATGGGCAAGCAGGCGGAGAAGAACCCCGACACGTTACGGAGAATCTTCAGTGCACACAAGGTCAGACGCTGCGTCACATATGGGCTGAATACCTGCACAGGTGTCAGAAAAGACACTGCTGACAGAATGCAGATAATGTGGGACGGAAATAAAGGAGAAATTCCCTCTCTGCATTTAACCCCTCCCCTTAGGGAGCAGAGAGCTGCCATTGTGTGCAGCCTGGGGAGCAGGGTGGGGTTAGGGGTCTTGAACCGGGTACTTGCAACCTTCTCAAAGCACAGAGCGCTGCTCTAACCACTAAGCCAGCACTCTCCAAGGGACAGATGATGGTGGAAATGCTGGAAGAACCAGTCTGAAGCGCTTCACCACAGTCTGTCAAACATTAAAGAGCAGAATTAGTTGCTAATGGCTGCTGAAGGGGGATGTTGTCATGAGACTTTGCTTCAGATATTTATCCTCCTGACCCTGAGTGGATTAGACTCATTCAAACATTAATCATTCATATTTAATCATCTTTAAAATGGTGTAAATAAATAATTTTCTTGAACTTACTCACTGGTTGGTATTTAAGCTTCTGAAATGTTTCCTTCATGCTTTTGGGTCTCTGATGCTTTCTTCAGTGCTGAAAATGAGACCCAGCTGTTTACTCGTCTCTGCTCAGCTGAGCAGCTTTTTAAAAGGAGCCATTTCCATCTGATTAGAGCCCCGTTTGTGAAACGTTTGACCTGCTGCATCTAGATGTGTGGATCTACCTGTAGGGGCGGGGCTTGGTACCCAGAGGCTGCTTACTGCTTCCAAGCTATTCCCCCAGGATGGACAAGTCACGGCTTCACAACCACTGATGTTCTGTCATACTCCTCCTGCAGTCTCTGCCACCCCCACCCCCCCAGTGCTCCCTGTAGCTGTTGCCTCTGCAGCTTCAGTAGTGTGCTAGCAGATGGAGGGGATGCCTTTGGCCCCTTAAAGCAGGGCTAACCGGTGTAGTATGAAACAGCTTAAAGGCAGCTAAGTGGGAAAACTTCATCCAACGCTAAAAGATGAAAACAGCTGGAAGAAGGCTTCTCTGTGTGTTCACACAGCAGCTGATCTAATGCTCGGTGTGGAGTATCAGCCACAGTAGGTGAAAGGGGTCTAGAATGGAATGAACAAGCTAAAAACTGTTAGCGTCGTGTTCCTGAGCCTAACAGTTTGGTGATTGTTCTGCTCACTAATGCTCTGCTGATAAAGTAAAAGCAGAAATAAAGCGTAGCTGTGGCCCGTCTGACTGCGCTCATTCTTCTCTGCACAGAAAACAGTTTATATATAGCAGCCAAAATTATTAGTATGGCTGACAGAAACATTTTCTAGATCACACATGTTTTCTAAAAGCGGCTTCAACAAAATATTAAAAGTTAAATCTATTCAGTTTATTTCTATAGCTCTAATTCACATCATGTCATCTCAGGTCACTTTCCAGTTCACCAGATCATCCAGTCAGATTGATTCAAAGTTTTCTATCTAAGGAAAACCAGCTGATTGCATCGACTCATTGACTCTTCAGCAATCCCTCACACTAAGCATGCTTGTAGCGACAGTGGAGAGGAAAAACTCCCTTTGAACAGGAAGAAACCTCCAGCAGAACCAGGCTCAGTGTGAGCGGCCATCTGCTGAGGCCCACTGGGGTTCAAGGAGACGGAAGCAGACATAGAAAAAGAAGCATAGATACAAAAGGCAACTGTCAACCAGCTCCACAGGCGGCCCCGTCCAGGAAACACACAGCCAGGCAGACGAGCTCCGAGCCAGCTCCCATGTCAGAGGATGAAGAGAGCACATCCAGTTAGTCACAGTCAGAGAAACAGGACTACACTGGAAAACAGGCCAAGCTCCAACATCTAGAAACAAAGGTGTTGATGGCAGCAGCACAGCTGATATTTCTCTCCAGGATGGAGTCACAGCCAAACAGGAACAGACCAGATGAAGCTACTATGAGAAAAAGCAGAGAGAGCAGAACGTTAGAGATTGAACTAACAGATTCTGCAGAGTGGGAGAATAGAGATAGAATGATGAAAAAGGGGTCCCTATGTCCTCCAGCAGTCTAAGCCTATAGCAGCAGAACTATAGAGATAGATCAGGATAACCTGAGCCACTCTAACTAGAAGCTTTATCAAAAAGGAAAGTTTTAAGCCTAGTCTTAAAAGTAGACAGGGTGTCTGCCTCACGGACTAAAACTGGTAGTTGGTTCCACAGGAGAGGAGCCTGATAACTAAACGATCTGCCTCCCATTCTACTTTTAGAAGTTCTAGGAACCACTAGTAAACCTGCAGATTGAGAGCGAAGTGCTCTGTTAGGAACATAAGGAACAGTTAGTAAATGTATTTCTATAGCACCTTCAATAGAGAGGGCAGGTCACAAAGTGGTTAACAGAAATGGTACAACAAAGATGCAGATTAATTCATCATCCCAGTGGAAGAAAAGAAATAAAATTAAGTAAAAAGAACTTTATTTTAACTTGAGTTTATGATCTAAACTTTAGATAGTTAGTTTTAGATAAACTTTATCTTCTTATATACACAGAGTGCATAAAAAACAAAATGTCGATGCGTAGAGCTTATGAACAGTCAATGAGCAGCTTAGCAGTGAAATGAACATTACCGTTTACAAAGTGCAGCAGTGATCAGAATGTAAACAAAGAGAAAATAAATTAATGATGTCACGGGCTCGCAGCGCTGGGATGAAATGTCTTTAATGGAGGGAAGAGGAGTTACAGAGTTTATTTAAAAAACATTTATCCTGAAAAGCAGCGAAAATCACATCTAGAACTTAATTTTTCTCAGTTTTTTTTAAATTAGACATGTCAGAGATGGAGCTGTAATCATGATACAATCTAACTGCTATTTTTGCTTAAATTAGTTGTTCTGTTAGAGTTCATGCCGCCCATGCCTCGTGCTAACTGTCTGTTTTTAGCAGCTGGCAGAGCTGCAGCTCTTTGCTCCGTTCTGATGGCCTGTGGCTCCTGGCCTGACCGCTGGCCTCAGAGCAGTTATCGATCAGCCTTCTTAGAGCTGATGCAGAGCAGAGGGTCTGTTCATGTTGGATGCAAAGAGAGGTAACCTCTTCTTTATGCCACCACATAAAGCCAGACTGATCATCATGTTCAGCTAAACAGACTCTGCCGCTTGGTCTCAGCAGGTTCCTGTTAATGAGACCTACTGTCTTCAGATCAGCCTGATGCATCCGTAGATTATGGCTTTTATTGGACTGATGTTTGTTCACAAGCTTTTCTCCCCCATCAGGTCTTCGTACCGGTTCCAAATGAGTTTCTAAAATAGTTTTTCTTTGTAGAAATAACGGTAAACCGGTGAGTTCAGTTTCTGTGTTTTTAAAACGGGCGAAACAGTAGCAGCCATTCAAAATGGCCGACCCCGTCAAAATCTTGCTGAACGGCACCAAAATCCCCTCTAACTTCCAGCCTCTGACCTTCTCCTGGGCGTGCAGAGTTTTTCCTCGGACTCCACCCTTTAACTGAGTTACAGGGTCTGACCAGGAGATGGCGCTTCTCTTTAGATCCTAATATCCACAAATCATGGCAGAACATTTAAAAAAGGAATTGTAAGAGACCAACCAAAGGCCCATCAAGGAAAGTGGGGAGATTGTGAATAGTTCCTACTGTATGACCGTGAGTCATATGACCGTGAGTCATATGACCGTGAGTCATATGACAGATGTAATGAAGAGAATTGCGCCTTCAGGTAAATGAATGACGGACGCCCGGTACCAGAGGACCTCGCAGCGCTCTAACGGACCCAACATGCTGTCGGCTTATTGGGCTGGGATCAGTGTGAAACGTTTCCATAGTGACAGACAGACTTGTTGGTGTTAATGTGAAGCGAACTCTTTGGAAGCAGCGTCAGCGCGGTGCGGATGCATACCGTGGACTTCAGGGTCATGAAGGGCGTTAATGTTGACGAAGTGACCCGCCGCGTCAGGGATCCTCTGGCAGCAACGCCGCATTCAGCAGACCAAGCGTGTGTCCGTTCCCCTCCCTGCCTTATCAGCAGCAGGTGGGGGTGGGTGGGACGGGGTCCTGGTCTGCCTGTGTCACTCAGATTACTGCAGCAGGCTTTAATTTGCTGTGTTGATGTTCCAAACTCTGCTCAGCTCATCCCTGATCTCCTCTTTTGTCTCTGCTTATTAACCCTGTGGAGAACCTTCTCCCTGCCAGCTCCGCCTCCTCTGCTTCCCTCTGTTGGTCTTTTGTTTCTCATCATGAATGCCTTGGCAGCCACCGGCCGCAGCTTTGGCTCAGCGGGTCGGGTCCGGCCGGGGAGGCTGCTTGTTTTAAGTGTGTCCTGCTGTTTGATCAGGCTGGCAGAGTCCACTCTCACCAACCTCCTCTGCATCTGCTGGTTCCTCCCTTCACCTCCACTCTGTGTGCTTCAGCATCAGCCGTCTGCTTTCCGCCTTTTCTACTCCAACTTCAGGCTTTTTGACCTTCTGCTCTTTACTATTTCTGAAGCAAAGTTTGCCGGTCATTCTTCTGGCGTTACCACCAGGCTATTAGCTAGGAATATTTCATAGGCCGTTTCTCAGTCTGTGTTCTTGTGAATTCTCGTGTCCTCGTGAAACATCATCATCCTCAGCCCCAGTACTGTTCCAATTCATAAGAACAGCAGACCGAGAACAGGCAAAGTCCCTGGACGTTGTTCTGGCCCCTCCCTCTTTACCCAGCATGCATCAGAGCAGACTGATCTGTTCTCCAGACTGACAGCTGTCCCAGCATGCACTGCGGCAGCAGCATCTTCCAGGTTAGCGCTCACAGAGCTCAGAGGATTAAAAGTTCTCTTTCTGTTGCCGTTTTTCTATAAAAGTACATTTTAAGATCATTAGAGGCGAGAATATTATACTTGAAGCTTCACTATATGGAACATTTACTGATTTAAGGCATAATTTCTGAAAACATTTCCAAAGTTGAGAGGATTGCAGCAAACAGGGCAGCCCTCTCTCTGCATAGCTGTGTGTGAAGCTCCGCTGGCTCTGATGGAGGTTTGATTGGTTTATTTATTCAAAATGTTCATCTGATTTCTGTTTATCTGACTTTGTTCATTATTATTCTTCCACTAAACGAAAAAAGTCATAATTTATTATAATCTAGAGACTATTAATAACAAGAGGTGAAATGCAGCTCCAGACTGGCTTTGAATGTGGTGATGTCATCAGTACGCTGCTGTTCCAGTTGACCCAGATTTATTCTGGGTTCCCCAGTTCTCCCCGAGTCCAGACTCTACTGGGTTCTAGTCAAGAACCCAGACTTGGTGAGGACACGAGTCCGTACTCGTGTTCTTGTGAATTGAGAAACGGCCATAGGGTGTACAGTTTTGTTTTTTTCTCCACGCTGCAGCATAGTAGGGGGGTCTGGGGCTTTCCTCCCCCCAAAATGCTGAAATGTAGACTCTCTGAAACAATATTTTATTGATCTCTAGGAAACGAAGACTCCAATTTTCTCGTAGAATCATGAAAAAAAAAAATCGCAGCATCTGTTTGACATTTGGATTTAGTACCGATATCCCCACCAGTTATTTAAACTACCTGTTGGTTTCCCCCCATTCAATCCACCATATTGTCCCAAAGAACAACAAACCTTCCTCCTCTAAGTCCAGATAGAAATGTGAGAGTTTGCTGTGATTCTCAGGTCTCTGACCTGCTTCTCTGATCGTTCCTTCCTTCCCTCTCCTCTCAGGTTAGCTGGACGGCAAAACCTTTCCCTCTCCACCTGTTTGTGTGAAATACGTTGAAGTTAAGTCACTGAGTGTAAACAACCCAACGTTTGCTGTCAGGGAAAGATTTCAAAAATAATTCAGCGAGCTGGTCCTCTGTTAGAGAAGCGCTCCTCGTGTTCCTGATAAAAGTCACAATAATACGTAGCAAACATGGTTTCTCCCTTCAGGAGTCCAACATTTTGGGCTGATAGTCTGAATAAATCGTGTTTCTGCTCAGAGCGGCTGCTTCTACATCAGGAAAACATGACGCAGCTTCTTTATCTCCTGTTTCAGTCTCCCACCAAAGCCGTTTACAACGCCAGACACTGGACCATGGAGAGCGAGGAGGAGCCGCCGCCGCCTTTCTTCTCTCGTTCACATTCGAACCCGGTAAGAACACGCTGCGCTGTCTGACTGGACCTCAGGCTCCAAGAAAGTCCTTCAGAATATCCTTCATCCCTGCAGGCGACCGGGGCAACTGGGAGCTCCACCAAGGAGCCCGCCGAGGCCCAGAGGGACGACGGGGTCTTCAAGGCTCCGCCCCCTCCTCCAAAGGTCACCAAGTGTGTCACTGTTCCCACAGACCCGTACCAGGACACGGTCACAGCACTAAAGTGTCATAAAGAACACAAAGAGGTTTGTTTGGTCAGAGATCCTCCTGCTGGGCTGCAGAATGTGGCGTTCTGTGAATCTTTGATCAGTTGTTGTGAACGTCTTTCTCCTGATTGGACGTTTCTCCTGATTGGACGTTTCTCCTGATTGGACGTTTCTCCTGCCACTCTGTCTGCAGCTTTACACGGTGGTCCAGCATGTGAAGCACTTCAACGATGTGGTGGAGTTTGGAGAAAACCAGGAGTTCACCGACGACTTTGAGTACCTGGCCACCGGTCTGAAGAGCGGGCAGCCCCTCAACACCCGCTGCCTCAGGTAGGACGACCCCCCCCACCACCCCCTCAGGGTGTCTGGGTCTCTCCTGGTGACCATGCTTGTGCTTGCTGTCCTCAGTGTGATCAGCCTGGCCACTCGCTGCGCCATGCCCAGCTTCAGGATGCACCTCCGAGCCAGAGGGAAGGTAGCTCAGGTCTTCAAGACGCTGAATGACGCTCCTCAGCTCCCGGTAACCCCCCACCCCCACCCCACCTGCCAGCAAGGCCCGGTCTGATCCTGGGATTTAACCGCTGCTCCCTCTCTCTGCAGAACCTGGCTCTCTGCACGGCGGCTCTGATGTACATCCTGAGCAGAGACCGGCTGAACATGGACCTGGACCGATCCTGTTTGGACCTGATGATCCGGCTCCTGGAGCTGGACCAGGATCACGGCGCCGGGACGGAGCCGGACTCCAGCATCCAGTTTAGTGCCAAAGAGCTAGCAAAGATCAAGGAGAAGATCCGGAAGCTGTGCGACACGGTGCACAACAAGCACCTGGACCTGCAGAACATCACGGTACCTGCAGCTCTGAGCGACCTGCTGGAGCTCCGGGGATTTTAATCTGAGATTACGTCACATTTAGGTCAAACCGCTGCAGTTCCTGCGCAGAGGTTAATGAACCCATACGTGAAAGTAGATGAACAGACTTTGTTTTTATCTCTTGCGTTTTGACATAAATGTGATGCAATGATCTCAGATTTGTAATCTTCAGGTTGAAACGTGTTGGATTATTCTTAATTCTCAGTAATCCAGGGTGTTGTTAGCATCTCATGACGTCTTCTCTTCTCCAGACGGGACATTTGGCCATGGAGACGCTGCTGTCCCTGACCTCGAAGCGAGCAGGGGACTGGTTCAAAGAGGAGCTGCGGCTGCTGGGAGGACTGGACCACATCGTGGATAAAGGTGTTAATCTCAGGGTGACGGCGAGGAGACGAGCTGACGCTCATGGTTTCTGGTGTTTAACCAACTGTTCCTCTCCTCAGTGAAAGAGTGTGTGAAGAACCTGGACCAGGAGGAGAAGCTGGTGTCGTCGCTGTGGGGAGCAGAGCGCTGTCTGCGGGTGCTGGAGAGCGTAAGAGCATTGAGTGTTTGGGGCGGGGGGCAGGGTCTGTCTACCTGCCTGCCTGCATAGAGATAACTTCCTGTTTGGTTTCAGGTGACGGTCCACAACCCAGAGAACCAGAGCTACCTGATTGCCTACAAGGACTCGTCGCTCATCGTCTCCTCTGCAAAGTGAGCAAACTTCTAAACGTTTTATTGTTTCTCTAATGGATCTCCTGCATCCTGGTCGTCGTCACGCTGTGATGAGACCTTTAGAACACCTGGGATCAGATCCGTCCTCATGATCTCCTGCATCCTGGTCGTCGTCACGCTGTGATGAGACCTTTAGAACACCTGGGATCAGATCCGTCCTCATGATCTCCTGCAGGCACCGCCTGCCTCACCCTGTCTGTGTGATCTGTCTGCGTCACTCCTTCTAAGGCGCGTCACCATGAGTTTTGTTCCTCCACTTCCTGGTTGTGACCTCCTGTCAGTCACGGCGGCGACCTTTGACCTCTGACCTCAGCAGCAGCAGACGATGACGTCGCTCGTTAAGTCGATGCCTGGTCTGTTTGTCCTTGTTTCTGCCTCATGCTGAATTACAGCAGCAGCACAGCTTTTGTTGTCTGAGCGCGTTACAGGACGCAATAAGTGAATCTGAAAGGTGTGGCTGGCATCTGGATGCAGGACAGTGAGTCTAAACATGCAGCCAGAGCTACAATGGAGTGAATGACAGCAGAGCATTTAATGGTGTTAAATGGCCTACACAGTCCTTTACAGAGCAAAGCCATCAGTAATAAAAATAATCATGGCCTCCATTAAAATAAAGGTTAAACAGCATCTTTCTTAGTCCACAAGCTGAGTTCAATATTTAAATGCATATTTATTTATTCTATTAATGAAGGATTGGTTCTGTTTGACCAACCTGCAGCTGGTAGCTGCCACCAGGGGGCAGCAATGCCCAGAGCTGGGACGGCTGCAGAAGAAGAGCAGCAGCAGCTCTGCTGTGGTTTCTGGGCGGAGCCTAAACAGCTAGTTTACCTCCTGGATCCTCTGGCCTCTTGCTGACCTGGGGGGGGGGGGGGGACAAAGAGCTGCTGTCTGTGAGGCTTCAGCTGCTTCTTTAACTCGATTAGCTGCAGAAGGACCCATGGCTGCTCCGCCACACATTCTCCTCCTCACTACCATGATGAGGAACTCACTGGGTCCACGTTCTGCCCGGGGGGTCCCGGTTCTGCCCGACCTTCAGTGCGATGATGTAAACCATCCTTCTGTCACACTGAAGGTTCCTGCTGTTTTATTGAGGTGTGAACATGTGAAACATGACTCAGCTTTTCTGCTCAGGCCCTCCACTCTGTTTCCCCTTAATGAAATCCGGTCTAAATCCGGAACCAAAATGAGACTCTAAACCATGGAGCTGACCATGAGGGAAACCAGACCTTCACAGCAGGTCATGGTCTTCCCTCTCCCCCCCCCTCTCCCCCTCCTCCAGATGCTCCTCCCTCCTCTGGGAACCGCAGCGTTCATCTCCTGCAGATGTTCCAGACGGCTCTGTTCATTCACTGACATTTCATCTAATTGGATTATTTCCATCAGCGCTCTGAACCCCCCTCGCTGAATGAGTCCAGTTTATAAGCTGGAGTTGATCCAGTTGATGTCACCTGCCAGACTGGGAGGTCGTAGTGCCGCTGAGGGAGGATGTCACACCAGGTGACCTGTTCCCTCTGTTTGTTCTCAGGGCTCTGAGGAGGTGTGAGCAGATGATCCAGAGGTACAGCCGGCAGAGCAGCTCAGATGGAGCGCCGTTGGGGAAGGCGGTGGAGGACTGCATGAGGGCCATCATCGGAGTCCTGCTCAACCTGACGCACGATAACGGTGAGGCGGCAGGCCGCAGCAGCTTCCTGTCAGCGGCTCTGGCCTTTCTTCTCATGTGTGCTGTGGCTCTGCAGAGTGGGGCAGCACCAAAGCGGGCGAGCAGGACGCTCTGATAGAGACGGCGCTCAACTGCGTCCTCAAAGTCCCCCAGTTCCTTCTCCAGGAGCAGAGATTCGACATCAGAGTTCTGGTTGGTATCGCATCTCTGAACAATCTGACAGGGTGGAGCTGCTGGGCTGATGCTGGAGCTTTGTCTGTGGATCATCCAGGGTCTGGGTCTGCTCATCAACCTGGTGGAGTACAGCGCCAGGAACAGGTACTTCCTGATGGAGATGGAGATGGAGGGGGGCCAGGGGCCCTGTGACTCCACCGTCCTGCTTGGCGAGCAGCATCAGGACCTTGGCGGCAGCAGCGGTCCACTCAGCGCCATCGCTGCTCTGGTGCAGGTACGGTTCCCTCTGGAGACGCTTCTGATCCACAGCGGCTCAGATTAAACCTCAGCGAGGCGCTCTGATCCAACTCCTATCTCCTCAGCTCTTCCTGCAGCGTGAGCGGGCCGCCGTGCTGGCTGAGGCGCAGACCGATGACCTCATCAAAGAAGCCCCGAAGCCCGCGCTCGACCAGAGCGGGGAGTGGCAGGAGACCGGAGGAGAGATCCAGTGGGTCGCCAACGACAACGCCTCTGAGAAACAGGACGAAGGCAAGAAGAAGGAGACCGAGGAGGAGGATGAGCCGCTGGATCTGAACAAAGGTAGATCAGAGGTCTGGATTTCATCGGCGAACCGAACGGAACCGCTCTAAAGAATGTCCCGTTTGTTCCTTGTAGCTCTGCAGCACGCGGGGAAGCACATGGAGGACAGCATCGTGGCGTCCTACACCGCCCTGCTGCTGGGCTGCCTGTGCCAGGGGAGCCCGGTGAGTATCACAACCAGGAGGCTGATCTGCAGCCTCCTGAGCTCTGAAACCTCAAACATCTGCAGAAATCACCTGGTTTCCGTCTCCATGACGACCGTCTCTGTTTACCAGATGAATGTGACGACCGTCAGGGAAAACCTGCCGAAAGGAGATTTCTCCATCATGACAGAGATGCTGAAGAAGTTCCTGAACTTCATGAACCTCACAGTGAGTCACGCCTTCTTTCTCTGGGAAGACCTTCCTCCTGCAGAGCCAGAGGTCAGGGGTCAGAGGTCAGACTGCTGTTAGCTGCTAGCATCACAGAGAGCCTCTGCTAACATTTCCTAAGCTACAACTTCACCTGAGTTCATGTTTAGTCTCAGACCGTTCTGCTCCCTGCAGTGATGATGCAGATGACTGACTGATTCACTGACTGACTGATTCAATGACTGACTGATTCACTGACTGACTGATTCATTCATTGATATTAAAGCATCCATCCTGTAAATGATGAACCTCTGCTCTGTCCGCAGTGTGACGTCGGCACCGCGGGACAGAAGTCTATTTCCCGGATCATCGACTACCTGGAGCACTGCTAGAGCCTGCTACACACACTGGGACAGGCTCCGCCTCCTCCAGTTATAGGCCCCTCCCACTGCTCCCCCTGAGCTCCCTCCACCTCTGCACCAGTTTGTTCCCCAGGATGTCTGTTCTCTGACTGGTTTCTGCCTGGAATGGAAGTTCTGTGAAGGTTCCTGTCTGACCTTCCCTCATGAGTTTGACCTGAGTGTCTGTTCCCCCCTCACCCCCCCCCCCGGTCCCCCCAAAGCTTCAAACATCCAGAGATGATGCTCCTCTCCTCCTCCTCTTCCACCTGGGTTCTGTGGTGAAGATGCTGAGGAACCAGAGGTGCTGAAAGCACACAGAAGCTGATCAGAACCAAAGACTGATTGGAGGAAACGTTCCTGTGGGCGGAGCTACTTTCCTCCGTCTGGAAAGCCAATCAGACCACAGGTCCTTCATCTACTTCCTGTCCTCGTGCGCCTCCTCTTCTCCAGGCTGCAGCTCCTGCTCACCTTTGGCCCCAGATGACTAGAAAGTTCTTTAGCTCCTAGAATATCTGCTCTCACTTTGACAAACTGTCATCTGGACGTCTTCTACCTGTCAATCATGTCTAGTTATGAGCTGAGCTTCATCTAACAGGAAGTGACAGGAAGAACGCACCGTGACCCAAACGGCGATCTAAACCTGAAGGAAATGAGAATCACTAACCTGCTTTATAGAAGAGAAGGTCTCTAGATGTGACTCTGGTTTCTCTAGCTCTAGGTATGAGGGAGGTTAAAGGAGCAACACTGAAACGTTCACCTCCCAGCAACGTTGAACCTGATTGGCTCCTCAGATCCTGATTGTTTCTGGAAGAATCTGATCCGTTCATGTTTGGAGGGGAGCTCAGCGGAGGAGGGGCCGACCAGCAGCAGAGCCTCCTGCTGCATCTGAGCGACTCGTTCTAGAAAACCTTTTCTCTGCTGTTGGACTTTGTTACATCAAAGGTTTTTTTTTTATGTTTCTAAATCTGTTCAAAGCATGAAACACATTTCAGTCACACTCCTGTTCTCAAAAGTTTACAGAGCTTTATTCCTGGACGTCTGCAGAGTGAATGGAACAGCTTTCTGTACATAGTTCCTGTACATAGATTAAATGGGGGGTGGGGTGGGGGGTAAATTTAATATTAGATGCTAGACTTTTCTGAATCGGACTCTATTTTTCTTTTTCTAAAGCTTTTTTCTCCCGGTTGTTTTGGACGGATGGACAGAGAGCTTCTGCAGGAAACTTGATCTTTGTACCAATTTGCAGATTTTTGTTTTTGGTTACATGTAAATAATTTTAAGATAATAAAAATTGCTACTTTCAGTAACTAATGGAATGTTTTTATTCATTTCTGATGAGATGAAAACTTCCTCACCGAATGAACATAAAAAGCCGCTTTCAAACAGGAACCATTTATTTACAATCATCAAGCTGTGCGGGTCTGGGCCCTCCGGGGCCCCGGGGGCCCTCAGTCCAGGTTATCTGCTCCTCTCTGCGCTCCGGGCCTCCCCGTCAGGTCCCGGCTCTGCGGCTCCGTCCTGCAGCAGCTCGCTCAGGGTGCTGATGTAGATCTGCGCCATCTGCAGCGTCTCAGACTTGGACAGTTTCTTCTGGCTCTGCAGGTTCGGGATGACGCTCCTCAGCCGGTCGAAGGCCACGTTCAGTCCCAGCATCCTCCTCCTCTCCCGGGCGTTGGCGGCCAGGCGCCGCCGCCGCTGCGCGCGCTCCAGGGCGCACCTGTCCGGCTGCAGGTGGCGCAGCGCGCTCCCGCCGGGGCCCAGCCGAAGCTCCACGAGGGCGCGCGGAGCCTCGCAGAAGTCGCGGGCGTCTCTGGCGCGCGCAGCGTCGGGTTGCTCCTGCAGAAGGACGTGGATGTTCCCACTGAGGTCCGCGGGGGCCGCGGGACCGAGTCCGGCTCCTGGGCTTCCTGGGTTCAAGGGCGCAAACAGGCCTTTCCTCATCGCTCCTCCTGCGGGTCAGAAGCAGGCGGCGCTGCGGTGGAAGTTCAGACCTCCCCGCACTGGGACGGGCATTTATTTATGAGCCGGGGGGACGCGCCTTGCGTGGTCCGTGGGCGTGGAGAAGGTCGTGTGCTGCCTAATGAACGGAGCCAGAGTCACAGCAGGAGGTCCATCAACCAAGTTCATCAAAAAGGGATTAGAAGCGAGTCATCGCTTCACTGAGGAGCAGAGATGCTGCAGGAGGAACCGGCAGGAGCTGCAGGAGGAGCCGGCAGGAGCTGCAGGAGGAGCCGGCAGGAGCTGCAGGAGGAGCCGGCAGGAGCTGCAGGAGGAGCCGGCAGGAGCTGCAGGAGGAGCCGGCAGGAGCTGCAGGAGGAACCGGCAGGAGCAGAGCAGCTGCATCATCAGATGATTGATTCAATGGATCATTGGAATGTTAACATTTAGAAATAAAACTTTAGATCAATTAAAAAAACATAAATAGATTGCAAATAGAAAACTAGAGATAAAAGCACGTGGATAAAATGGTTGGATTTAATAAAGGAAAAAATTAAATGAAAATGAACAAATTCAATCTTTGCTTTTCAACAGAATAATTTAAAAATAAAAGCCTGATTTAGGAGCCTCTTTGTTGATTGGGTCCTGCTCCTGTCAGTCAGAGCTCTGCTCCTCCTCCAGGAGTCTCAGGCTGCCTCTCCTGTTTCAGCTCCTTCCAAAAATGCTCAGTAGGATGGAGGTCAGGGGCCCCTAGGGGCCCCTTCAGTCCACCGTTTCCCTCTCAGCTGTTCTCAGCTGTTTCTATCTCTGACCTTTGACCTGCTGCAGACCAAGCTTTCTGCAGCTTGTTTCTCTACCATCCCTGATAGTCTGGAGATTTCATTGGACCCTGCAGAGATTCAGATGAAGCAAAGCAGCCCATAGCATGACACAGCCTCCTCCATGCTCCACAGTCTTGATCTGGGATCATAGAGCAGATGATTGTTGGCATAAAGCTCCATGTTTGTCTCCTGTGTGGAGGACGTTCTCCCAGAAGCTTTGTTTCATGTTTGGTGAATTCCAGTCTGTTTTTTATGATCCGTTTCCATCCATGGTTCCTCCTGGTGAGCGATGCTGTGATCTGACTCTGATGTTCCTTCAGCTAGAAGTTCACCTTTAATCTGTATTAGTTTTTCTGCGCTCTTTTGTTCCTATGATGCGTCTCTGATTGATCCTCAGTTTTCCTCCTGCAGACTCGTCCAGGGAGGCCTTCTTCAGTCCATGGATCCTAGATGTTCAGCTGGAGTCAGAGGAGCATTAAAGCTGCCTGGAGATGCTCTGATAGCCGTTAGCTTTAACATGCTGCTCTGTAATTTTCTCCTGAGAAAACTCATTGTTTCTCTTCCTCCATGTAGAGTGTGGTACACACCATGTAGCTCTATTATAGGCCCACTGACTGGTTACTAGATTGCTATTAACTAGATGCTAATTAGTGGAAACCTGATTAACTCACATTATTCTCAGACTTTTCTAGAAGAACCATCATGTTGGTCCAGGTCTGTTTCATGAGTTTTTTCTTCCTATTCTGTTGAAGTCTAATTAAAAATCATCTTTTGTTCATCGTTATGGAATTATTTATTATTATTTTTGACAGATTCACATTATTTCTGTAACCATTGTGGGTTTTCTTTCATTAAATGAGGGAGGGAAACAATCCTGTTCATGTGTGTATGGCTATAGATATGTGTGTGTGTGTGTGTATATATATATATATATATATATATATATATATATATATATATATATATATATATACTGCTCAAAAAAATGAAAGGAACACATTGAAAACACATCAGATCTCAATGGGGAAAAAGAATCCTGCTGTTTCTTTTTCTTGATATGGACTGGGTGATGCGTTGGGAACAAAGGATGCTGCATCATTTGATGGAAGTGAAAATGATCAACCTACAGAGGCCTGAATTCAAAGACACCCCAATAATTACAGTGAAAAAATTATGCAGCAGGCTAGTTCATTTAGCTGAAATTTCATTGCAGCAACTCAAAATGGTATTCAGTAATTTGTATGGCCCCCGCGTGCGTGTATGCATGCCTGACAACGTCGGGGCGTGCTGCTAATGAGACGACGGATGGCGTCCTGGGGTATCTCCTCCCAGATCTGGACCAGGGCATCACTGAGCTCCTGGACAGTCTGAGGTACAACCTGGTGGCGTGGGATGGATGGAGACATAATGTCCCAGAGGTGTTCTATTGGATGGGGGGGGGGCAATCAATAGTATCAATCCCTTCATCCTCCAAGAACTGCCTGCATACTCTCGCCATCATTGTCGTGCACCAGGAGGAACCCAGGACCCACTGCACCAGCACAGGGTCTGACAATGGGTGCAAGGATTTCATCCCGATGCCTAATGGCAGTCAGGGTGGTGTTGTCTAGCCTGTATAGGTCTGTGCGTCCCTCCATGGATATGCCTCCCCAGACCATCGCTGAACGATGTTACAGGCAGCAGAACGTTCTCCACGGCTTCTCCAGACCCTTTCACGTCTGTCACATGTGCTCAGGGTGAACCTGCCTCATGCTAACAGTAGTGACAGTGACCCTAGCCAAATGCAAAACTGGTGAAAAACAGTCAGAAAAGATGAGCAGGGGAATAAATATCAGTGGCCTCCACCTGTGAAACCATTCCTGTTTAGATGGTCGTCTGGTTGTTGCTCCTCTAGTTCACCTGTTGTTCATTTCACTAACACCAAAGCAGCTGAAACTGATTAACAACCCCCTCTGCTACTGACCTGACCAATCAATATCCCACAAGTTTAATCAACTTGATGCGATACTCTGATTACAAAGTGTTCCTTTCATTTTTGTGAGTAGTCTATATATAAATATATATTCAGTTCAGCTTTCAGCACCATCATCCCACAGCATCTGATGGGCAAACTGGAACAGCTGGGCTTCAATACACCCCTCTGCTATTGGCTGCTAGACTTCCTCACCAACAGACCTCAGTCAGTCCGGGTCGGACAGAACGCCTCTGATGTCATCGGTCTAAGCCCCTCCCCTCAGGGCTGCGTCCTGAGCCCCCTGCCGTTCACCCTGATGACGCACGGCTGCGTCCCCAGGTTCACCACCGATCACATGGTGAAGTTTGCAGACGACACCACGGTGGTGGGCCTCATCAGAGACGACAACGACCTTGACTACAGAGAGGAGGTGGAGCAGCTGGTGGTGCAGAGATAACAGCCTGATCCTGAAGGTGGAGAAGACCAAGGAGATCATGGTGGACTTCAGGAAGAACCGGCCTAACCACGCTCCACTGCTCATCAACAGCTCAGCTGTAGAGGTGGTCATTCATCACAGACACCCTCAGCTGGACTGGAAACACCACCTCACTGGTCCAAAGGGCCCTTAATCCATTATAAAATTAATCTTTTTTTTGCTGTCGTGTTCAGCATTATGAGGGACGGATGGTGGATGGATCCATGTAGACCTGCTCCCAGGTTGCTGCAGACTGATGGTTTTTTAGACTCGTTATCTGACTGGAAACCAAACACCTTGGTGAGCTTTCCTAAGCTCCAAATCACTAAATCCTTTTCTCTTTCTCTCCACTTCCTGGTTGGCGTCCTGAAAGGTTGGCGGTTCCTGTTTGAACCTGGATGAAGCCTGAAGCAGATGAACTTTGACCCCCAGATGAACCGGACTCCTGGAGACAAAGCGATACCTGAAACTGCTGAAAATAATAAATACAGAGATTCTCTCCTAATTTATTTTAATCCCAACTGATCTGAATAGAAAAGATTGGAGAGAAAAAGCTGCTTTGGTTTTAGTTTGTGAATCTCTGATTTCTGCTTTCTTTTCGAGGTAAATGGATCAAATATGATCAAACTGCAAAAACAATCTAGAAATAAGTAAAAATATCTTTAAGTGAATTTAGTCTTAATTTGAGCAGATAAATAAGATGATCTGCCAATCCAATTAATATCTTTACTCTTAAAATAAGATAAATAGATGTTTACACTTGAAAAAAGACAATGCAATAATTTCTTCTTAGTTTAAATGTAAATTGTTTTGTTTAGTTAGCAAAGTGTCTCACTTCCCTCCTTAATTCACTTATTTAAAGCAAAAATGACTCATTTGGCATCAGATTAATTTGGAAGAACGTTATTCAACTCTATAGTTTAGTTTTAAGTTGCTTTGTTTGCGGTGGAGTTGGAACCGCAGCAGTTCCTCCTGAGGAAGTTGGGAGCCGTTTTGTTCCTGGGGTCTCTGCTGGTCGGACTCTTGCTGTGACACATTGAAGCTCATCAGAGTGGAAACGTGCATCTTGTTTTTAGAGTTAATTAAAAAGCTGCAGCTTCCTGCAGGGCCGGCCTCATGATGACTGACAGTAACTGGCTCTCTGGACGCACTAATGGGATTTAGCAGCGTGTCCTGAGCACCGCGTGCCAGAGCTCTGCTGGGACAAACCGGGCCTTTACAGACGCCGCAGTGTGGGGGCCGGCCGGGGACACACAGGGAGCACAATGGGGCCCTTGGGGCCGTATGGGCCCTCTTGGTTCTCCTCCTTTTGTTCTGCTGATCTGGAGCACGTGGGGGGGTTTGGCTCCACGGCTCAGATGAGGCTTCTTGGCACGCTCCACTTTATAACCCCCCCCCCCCCCCCACACACACACACATGGCAGCGGTGCAGGTTAAGCTTAAAACTTTACACAGGCTCAACAATGAAGGCTTTTTGATCAATTTTATTTCTTTCATGGTTTACAGTATAATCTGATCATTAAATACAAACAATGAAAAGGAGCAGGAAGAACATAAACTTTAACACCTGCCCTGTCTGGAAAAGTATTTCTATTCGGTACAAACAAACAAAAAATACAACAAATCACCAAGAAAAGAAAGAGAATAAACATTAAAATTAAAATCATCCATTCCTTTCATCTTCTTTTAGCTTCTTTAAACATGTTCTTAGATAAAATAAATAAATATAAATCCCTTTATTGTCCCATAATGAAAAAAATTCCCTCCCAGCCTTTAACCCCTCCCTTGGGAAGCAGTGGGGGGTTAAGGGTCTTGCTCAGGGACCCAGAGTGGCCGGGAACTGCAACCTTCTCAGAGCACAGAGCTGCTCTGACCTCTAGATACAAATTTTCAAGGTTTCAGAAATCCAGAGGCCTGAACCACCAAACAGGTTTAGTGAAAATATGCTGGTGAAGGTTCTCAGTCATCCAGGTCAGAGTCATTCCAAAAAAAGTTCAATCCACTGGACTTTGTTTCCAAGTTTGAAGACGTTTCTCTTCCATCCAGGAAGATTTTTCAATTCAAAATGTCAGAAATAGCGTTTAGTTCCAGGTTTTATCCAGCAGGTAACCAATTAAAATCATCAGGGTCCGAATAAAGAAAATCATCAACCAGTAAAGGTCTGGAGACATTTTTAATGATCTGTTTCTTTAAACAGAATTTAACACTGAAATAAAATGAGGTTTTTATGCATTCATGTTAAACAATTAATTTTTAAATAAATAATATATTACAAGTAGAGAACAACAATCGTTCAGTTTGGTTTATAGATAATTTCCTGATTCCCATATTTTCTCAAACCCCTGAACTGATGGTTTGTTATTTTCTTTCTTTTTTCTGTCTTAATGTTGGCAGTGGGCTTTAGGCTGCCCTGCAAGGCTTTAAACCTGGGTTTAACCAGAGACTAAGCCATTCTCAAGCACATATCAAGGTGCTCATTTTGAGCCTGGATCCAGATTTATTGTTGATTCTGTTCATGGTGGAGAATCCTGCTTCACAGCAGCAGGTTGAGCCAAACATCCTCTAAATGTGCAGGGTCATCTTTGAGCACGCCATTTCACTTTTCTTTCACCAGTTCACCGCAGTTCTTCCAGCAGTCCACACTTTCTCTGCTCTCTTTTTCTCATCGTCTTCTCCTTCTTTCCCATCGCCCGGCTTGCCACAGGTTTGAGAAGAAGTTTTATATCAGGTTGGATCCGGATTAGCCAGCAGGTGGGTCTGGATCCGGACCGTGGTCCGCTAATCCGTGGTCTCTGGTTTATAGTGTGGACCAACAAAGCCTTGTTTTGGTTTAGAATTTGCAGCTTTCTAAGCCAAAACCAGGTTTAATGAAAATGTTTCTAAACCTGAAATCAGGAAATGAAGAAAGTTGACTAAAACACTTCCTCCTCTGTTTTACCAGACGTACCTTTATCAGTCCTCCACTTTCCCCCCCAATGTCTGATATCTACCCTGCAGTCGTCTGCAGCTTTCTTCTTCCCTCAATGTTTAATGTTTCTTTAGGGTTTTCTGAGCTTGCTGCTTCTGGTCTCAGGGGCCAAGATGAAACCCCGGATCCAGCTGTGGAAAGTGAAGAAGTCAAACTTGTTTTTTTTTCTGTTCATTTAGGTTTTCCATCAAATCTGACAGCTTAACAAAGAATCCTGAAGCGAAAGGTTTAGCCTGCTGGACTGGGCTGGTAGAGATGCCCGGAGATGCCCAGACAAGCCAAGAGACGCCCAGAGATGCCAAGAGACGCCCGGAGACGCCCAGAGATGCCCAGAGACGCCCAGAGATGCCCGGAGATGCCCAGAGATGCCCGGAGATGCCCAGAGACGCCCGGAGATGCCCAGAGACCCCCAGAGATGCCCAGAGATGCCCGGAGACGCCCAGAGACGCCCAGAGATGCCCGGAGACGCCCAGAGATGCCCGGAGATGCCCAGAGATGCCCGGAGATGCCCAGAGATGCCCGGAGATGCCCAGAGACGCCCAGAGATGCCCAGAGACCCCCAGAGATGCCAAGAGACGCCCGGAGACGCCCAGAGATGCCCAGAGACGCCCAGAGATGCCCAGAGATGCCCGGAGATGCCCAGAGATGCCCGGAGATGCCCAGAGACGCCCAGAGATGCCCAGAGACCCCCAGAGATGCCAAGAGACGCCCGGAGACGCCCAGAGATGCCCAGAGACGCCCAGAGATGCCCAGAGACCCCCAGAGATGCCAAGAGACGCCCGGAGACGCCCAGAGATGCCCAGAGACGCCCAGAGATGCCCAGAGACGCCCAGAGATGCCAAGAGACGCCCGGAGACGCCCAGAGATGCCCAGAGACGCCCAGAAAAGCCAAGAGACGCCCGCAGACGCCCAGAGATGCCCAGAGACGCCCAGAGATGCCCAGAGACGCCCAGACAAGCCAAGAGACGCCCAGAGATGCCAAGAGACGCCCGGAGACGCCCAGAGATGCCCAGAGACGCCCAGAGATGCCCGGAGATGCCCAGAAAAGCCAAGAGACGCCCGCAGACGCCCAGAGATGCCCAGAGACGCCCAGAGACGCCCAGAGATGCCCGGAGATGCCCAGACAAGCCAAGAGACGCCCGCAGACGCCCAGAGATGCCCAGAGACGCCCAGAGACGCCCGCAGACCCCCAGAGATGCCCAGAGACGCCCGAAGACGCCCAGAGATGCCCAGAGGTGCCCAGAGACGCCCGGAGACGCCCGGAGACGCCCGGAGACGCCCAGAGACGCCCGGAGATGCCCAGAGATGCCCAGAGACGCCCAGGGATGCCCAGAGGTGCCCAGAGACGCCCGGAGACGCCCAGAGACGCCCAGAGACGCCCAGAGACGCCCGGAGACGCCCAGAGATGCCCGGAGATGCCCAGAGATGCCTGGAGATGCCCAGAGATGCCCAGAGATGCCCGGAGATGCCCAGAGACGCCCAGAGATGCCCAGAGACCCCCAGAGATGCCCAGAGACGCCCAGAGACGCCCAGAGATGCCCAGAGATGCCCGGAGATGCCCAGAGACGCCCAGAGATGCCCAGAGATGCCCGGAGATGCCCAGAGATGCCCGGAGATGCCCAGAGACGCCCAGAGATGCCCAGAGACCCCCAGAGATGCCAAGAGACGCCCGGAGACGCCCAGAGATGCCCAGAGATGCCCAGAGATGCCCAGAGACCCCCAGAGATGCCAAGAGACGCCCGGAGACGCCCAGAGATGCCCAGAGACGCCCAGAGATGCCCGGAGACGCCCAGAGATGCCCAGAGACGCCCAGAGATGCCCAGAGACGCCCAGAAAAGCCAAGAGACGCCCGCAGACGCCCAGAGATGCCCAGAGACGCCCAGAGATGCCCAGAGACGCCCAGACAAGCCAAGAGACGCCCAGAGATGCCAAGAGACGCCCGGAGACGCCCAGAGATGCCCAGAGACGCCCAGAGATGCCCGGAGATGCCCAGAAAAGCCAAGAGACGCCCGCAGACGCCCAGAGATGCCCAGAGACGCCCAGAGACGCCCAGAGATGCCCGGAGATGCCCAGACAAGCCAAGAGACGCCCGCAGACGCCCAGAGATGCCCAGAGACGCCCGGAGACGCCCAGAGATGCCCAGAGACGCCCGCAGACCCCCAGAGATGCCCAGAGACGCCCGAAGACGCCCAGAGATGCCCAGAGGTGCCCAGAGACGCCCGGAGACGCCCGGAGACGCCCGGAGACGCCCAGAGACGCTCGGAGATGCCCAGAGATGCCCAGAGATGCCCAGAGACGCCCAGGGATGCCCAGAGGTGCCCAGAGACGCCCGGAGACGCCCAGAGATGCCCAGAGACGCCCAGAGACGCCCGGAGACGCCCAGAGATGCCCGGAGATGCCCAGAGATGCCCGGAGATGCCCAGACAAGTCAAGAGACGCCCGCAGACGCCCAGAGATGCCCAGAGACGCCCGGAGACGCCCAGAGATGCCTGGAGACGCCCAGAGATGCCCGGAAACGCCCAGAGATGCCTGGAGACGCCCAGAGATGCCCTAAGATGCCCAGACAAGCCAAGAGACACCCGCAGACGCCCAGAGATGCCCAGAGACGCCCAGAGACGCCCAGAGATGCCCGGAGACACCCAGAGATGCCCGGAAACGCCCAGAGATGCCTGGAGACGCCCAGAGATGCCTGAAGACGCCCAGAGATGCCCGGAAACGCCCAGAGATGCCTGGAGACGC